>QRFJ01000004.1:4597214-4652219 GCA_006176705.1 Cocos nucifera | reverse complement strand
TGGCTATATACTATCCTATAAAACTAACTTTTTTTTAAATTTTTTTTTCTTATTCTATTTACTTTTTTCTTTGATAATTGGCTTTAACTCATTTTTTGCACTCTTGCACAAGATAATTACTTGATTATTTATTTCATTTATTATTAGCATTCAATGATCGATACTATTATTCTAATCTTTATATTTTTTTATTTAATTTAAAATTTATATTATATTATTATATTATCTCTATTTTATTTAATAATTTATAATTAGCATTCAATAATCGACTATAAAATTTTTTTTAAAACTAAAATTAATAAAATTTTACTTAAGATCAATAATATCTCAAGAAAAATTAAATGGATTAGCTATATTATCAGTTGAAAAAGAAATGTTAGAAGAACTTGATTATAAAAATTTAATAAAAAATTTTACATCTAAAAAAATTTAAAAAATAAAAATTTATATAAATTTTAATTTAAAAAAATATTTTGATATTTAGCTTGTTGACATGATTTATCTATAACATAAAAGGGAAGACCATTTGATGTACTCTAACTTTTATAGACTCTTCAATTTAAATAGCAAATATAATTAAAGTTTTTCACGCGAGGAAAATAAATGGTTAAGAATGGGTGTGGGTATACATCCATTCAAAGTTCAGTATATTTTCTTTCATTAGCCCTTGGTAATTATATATGCAAACTTGTACTTGAAACTTGTCAACCGCGTCAATTGAAAAAAGGATAAAAAAGTCAAATCAGCTTTGACTCGTTTAACGCATCCCTTCATGAGGCTGACACAGTTGAGATTGCCGCTACGTATCAAATGGATGCTTCTAAATCCGCTGATATTGGTGCCTCACGCTCGGATCCTCTCTGAGCTAGCCGTGATTGATAGACCTTACACTATGCATGGATCAGCATGTTAAACCGGGCATTAATTTTGATACATGCGACGTTCCGACCTTGTGCACGCGTAGTATCACACGTGTAAATACAGCAATGGGGCAGCTAAAGGCATATCAGACGGACGGCCTTGCCACATATACCGGCACTTTGCTACCATAATATTGCCATCTCTATTACGATATTAAGGTACCGTTTCACATCACTTTCATTTATTTTATTTTTTAAAAAAATAATTTATTTTTTTTATTTTTTTAAAATATAAATATTTTATGTAGTTAATTATTTTAAAAATATAAATATTATGATGGAGCTGAGAGAGTGGTAACGACCGATAGAATTAGTGGATACAATTTAGTGATGGTGGTGACGTGACGCCGGAGTTGCACAGCCATCGTATAAATATTGGTCATGAGGTCCAGATGTCATGCTACGGTGTGAGTGGTGGTTCTAAAAATTATAGCAATGGTATGGTGGCTGCATCCACAATGATGATGCCGGAGAACGTTAACGACAATGACAATAAAAACAACATCACCAGTAATAATAGAAATAATGGTTATAGAGATGATGATAATAATAATAAAGATAGTAAACATGATGGTTGGAGCATTTACGATAAAAGCCGGTATCAGTAATAATGATATAAGATATAATTTTTTATATTTTAAAAATAATATTTTTTTATATTTTTAAAAATAATAAAATATTTTTTAAAATAAAAAATAAATAATAATAAATATATTTTTTTATCTCAATGTATATAAAATTTATTTTTTAAGAAAAAAAGTGAGCTATATTCCTTATCCATATAAAATAATTTAATTATTTATTTTTTAATCATATTTTGATATTCATGCAAAATCAAATAAAACATACTTTACGCCATCATTTCATCAATATGATGATCACATGGCCCGCAAAACGTTCAATCTATCTTTCACAAGCAGCTGATCTTTTTATTCCTCATCCTCCATCTTAATGCGAACGATCGATGAGAATCGTCATACCTTTCTGAGAGTTAAAGAAAAGGGATCAAGCCATCTCTATTTAAACATGTACTTGTCTTATCTCATTAAAAGATTTATTTCTAATTAAAATAGAAATTACAATCTAAGTCTTATCAGGAATAAGACTCTTTAATTAATTAGGCTTACTATAATAGATTCATGACTTAATCCAATAAGCTAAACCTAACTAAGTAATAATTAGGCTATATTAGGAGTCAAATCCAATATTCTTCCATTTGGCCAATATTATCACTTAAAATTTCAAAATAACAATCCTGAATCAGAATTTTGGAAATTGATCCAACGAGTACGCACTCATTTTTCAAAAAATTTATCTAATTACCTATTACTTGAAAATCCTTTATACTTTAATTAAGTAAAAATAATGAATGCAAATCATGGCGGTTATACATTTCAATTGACTAATTTTCTTTCATGTATCATGATATCAATAATTCTTACTTAATCCAGTCTTATAAATTGAAATACATAAGCTATCAAAAATCATAATGCCTATAATAATGGTCCCACTATTATGTCATATAAATGATATTTTTGTTTACTTTAATTTTAATAAAAGTCAACCATAATGTATATAAATAATAATTAAATAGAAGTAATAACAGTCATCCACTACTATAAAATAGGACTACGGTAGCTGTTTGTAACTACTATCATATCCTAAAAAATTGCTGCTATAGGCTATGGCAGCAATTAGTTAACCGCTAACCGCTGCCAATGCGGTCATTGCCGTAGGTTAATGGCAGTGGTTATTGCAGCGGTTATGAGAACCGCTGCTATACACAGCCTATGGCAGCGGTTTCGTAACCACTGCAATAGATTGAGTTATGGCAGCGATTTTCGAATCGCTGCCATAGGTTGAACTATGACAGCGATTAAAAAATGGCAGTGATTTCTTAATCGCTGCCATAGGTTTATCTATTGCAGCGGTTACATAACCATTGCCATAGATTTAATGCAGCGATTTCGTCATCGCTACCATAGGTTAATGACAACGGTTGGCACGTAGAGTTGCTGTCTCGCTTGGCATGCCTACGGCAGTGATTTTGCAACTATTGCAGTAGCTTTTGAATAATAAAAAAATATAAAATTTTTAATTTTTATATATTTTATTTGATAAATGTAGAGATATATAACATAATAAAAAATATAAAAAAATATTATAAATATAAGAATATTTATGAAATATTTAAATTTTATTATCGAATAAAATTTATTACAATATTTTTAAAAAAAATATATCAAAAGTCTCCTAAATCTATATCATCGTCGTCATCGGAAGATGGAGCATGAGCTGAAGGAGTTGGAGTCGGAGTGGAAGGAGCTAGAGCTGGAACATCGGCTAACATATCCCCAAGGCCCACAAAGTTTGCTCCAAAATGCATACTGAGCATCTTCACCATGGTGCTCAAGATGTCCTTCAGATGAGATATACACTCCTCAACATGAGCAGCCCATGCCGTAGCCTAATCTGCCCGCACCGTAGCCTAAGTTGCCTGCGGCAACGCCTCCTCAAGCTGCTCTCGACTAACGACATCGAAAGTATGTGAAGAGATGCTCACTTCAAACCAGTAGCTCATCGGCGTATGTCCGAATCTGCGTCGGATCCTCCCAGAGTGCTCAGGCCCAAAGATTTGATATAGATGGTCATGGAGGCCAGAGATGTTCGGATCCTTGCTCGCGAGCGCATCTAACTACTTCTGTAATTATAAATTTAAATAAAATTTTGTATGAAATGCTATAATACTGATAATATATATTAATATATTTATTACTTACAAAAATTTTCTTGATCGCGACGTTTATCGGCCTACCCTTCTTGTCCGTACGGTTAGATCGGAAGATCTCATTATGGTTGGATCGAAAGATCTCGTTACGGTTGGACATCACTCCATCTCTCATCAGCTATAATAATGGATCGGTTTATTAGAAATATGAAAAAACATATCAATTTAATTTATCTAGTAAGATTTAGAATTCATTACCTCTCTATGCACACGATTGACCATATATAGACTCATGGCCTAGAGTGTGCGTGTACTCCTGGGTTGTTTGGTTCTCCCAATTCTGATGGAACATTATCTAACAAGTATGCAGATAAATAATAAATATTTAAAAAATATTTAAATATAATTTTAAGTATATTAAAAAATTTAAAAGTTAAAAATTTTATTTCAAACTCCTGGCTCCTCCAATGTGTAACCATCCCCTCCCACTGACTCGGAAGATAGTCCTGTATCCAAGGAACAAGCTCCTTCGGAGTGTCTCATTGGTGCTCGAGCCATCCTCTATAGAGCTTAATCTTGTAGCCCTGATATAACTCATCAATCTTCTTCGGTTGGACATCTCAAGCCCTCTCATGATCTGAAAAGTTGTATCTTCTCTGCACAAAATTATCAAAAGTCAGTTACCAAATTATTCTAATCAAACAAAGTGTAAACATGTCAAATGCAAATACATAATTAAGATACACTTATCCATATCTCATCCCACACCCGATCTATAATACCAACATTCATCAATCATCAGTCTATGGGTAATACCAAAATGATGTTGGACCGCCTTACAAGCACTTCAAAAAAGGAATGCATCTTCCACGCGGTCTTCCCTAATGGCCTTCCTTCTGCATCATATTGCATCATCACTTGATGTTGGCGGTTCCATACATGCAGCATGCATGTGAAATTATGAAATATCCTACTGGATGATGCAGCTATAATAAAAATATATTATACAAATATATGAGAGTGTATAATAGTTATACAAATAAATAAATGACATAATAAAAATGTACACTCACTGGCTATGGGATCATGCGATGTGGACGCTAGTAGAGACTCATCGATAGGTGGAGCATGTACCGGAGATGTGGCTGACAATGAAGGCTCAGATGTTGATGGAGTAGATACCGATAGTTTCTGAGTAGCCAATGCAGAGATGGATGGAGTATGCTCTTTCTGTGACTCAGATACAGAGCTTCGCATAGCCCATCGAGAGGCGGGGGTGAAAGCTAGATGATTTTTCGATGCCATCATGACCTACAATATTAATGAACATTATCTTTTTTAATCTGATAAATACAGTTAAATATATATGATACAAAAAAATATTATAAATATAAAAAAATTTCTGAAATACTTAATTTTTACTATAGAATAAAATTTATTATAATATTTAAAAAAATATATCAAAAGTCTGCTAAATCTATATCGAATATCTACGATGAGCTCAACCTATCCATGTAGACATATCAGAAACAACAATCATCTAGATTAATCAAAATAAATTTTTATAAATCTTAACATTGATTTTTAATGCAATATTTTCTTGATACTGTTTATTTTTTCAACTAGATATGTGCTTTGGTAAGCAGCATTATTAGCAATGCTGCTTACCAAAGCATGTATATAGTAGAAAAAATAAGTAGTATCTAGAAAATATTACATTAAAAATAAATGTTAAGGTTTGTAAAATTTTATTTGATTAATTTAGATGACTGTTCTTTCTGATATGTCTACATGGATAGGTTGAGCTTGTCGTAGATATCTGACAAATTGTAATACATGATGCGAAGGGTTCCCTCCTCCTCCAAGCAGAGTTGCACCATATTTCAGGCATTTCGGTCTATATAAGATGGCATTTTGGTGCCATCGCGATCTATAATATTAATGAACATTAATCCATATAACGTTAATTAATATTAACCTAGCTCATGGCCGCTGGCATGGCCTAAAACTAGCCGATGGGGGTTTCCTCATCGGCCGGCATGGCACAGGACCGTCCACAATCACTGACACAGCATGGCCCAAGGCCGTCGGCATGGTCAGGGCTATCCACGATCGTCGAAATGGTACGGTCCAAAGCTGCTTGCACGGCCCGACCCAGAATCTCCCGGCACGGTCTAGAATCAATCGATAAGAGTTCTCTTACTCATCGGTACGATCTATAACCGATGGATAATTATAAATATTATAAATATTATTATAATAAATATCATAAATATTATAAATATTATTATAAATATTATTATAAATTTTATAAGTAATTAATAAATAATATAATAAAATTTAAAAAAATATACATGCGGCTATGGAGAGGGGGTCGCACCAAAAGCTCCAAGGGTCGTCAGAGATGGCGTTAGAAGAAGACAACGGTGCTACAGGTAACCTACGAAATAAGAGCAAGATAGTAAGATAAAGAGATAAAAGGAGAGAGAAAGAGAAAAGAGAGAGAAAGCAAGGAGAGAGAGGGAGAGGCGGTCTAGGGGGTGCAGTGACGGAAAGATCAGGGGAGGGGATGGTGGTGCACGGTGACGGGAGGGGCAGCCCGGGGTGGGGTGGTGGTGTTGGGGGATCGATCAAGAAGGGGTGGGGAGGGCCGAGAGGTGGGGACAGTCGGGGATGGGGGCCGGGATGGGCGCGGCGAGCGGGAGGCCGGGGGGGCAGGTGTGCTCGGTGATGAGGAGGGCAGCCCGAGAGGTGGGGGTGGTGGGGGTTAGGGGATTGACCAGAGAGGGGTGGAGAGGGGCCGAGAGGCGGGGGCGGTCGGGGATTACTATAAGAAAATATGATTTTAGCGATCAAAAAGTTGATCACTAAAAACAAAAATCGATCACTAATAATTTAGCAAACGATATTGCGATCGAAAATTTTTGGTCGCAAAAAGGCTGGTTGAAAATATTTTTCGATGAATTTTTTTGGCCGTAAAATCCAGTGATTGATTTATCGATATAAAAAAATATTAAAATTATTAAAATAAAAAAATTTAAAACTTACGATCGATTTTTCAACCAAAAAATTGATTGCTAATTTTAAAAAAACATAAAAAATAAATAATCTAATTTTAAAAAATTAAAAATTTATAAAAAAATTAGTTTCTAATTTTTAAAATAATTATAAATTTTTTAATATTTTTAAATCAATCAAAAATTTGATCATAATTTTTTTAGAAAATATATTTTTTAAAAAATTAATCATAAAATTGATCACAAAATTAATTAAAAAATATTAAACTAAAAATTTAAATAAGAATTGATCAAAAATTTAAAAGTAATTTTTTAAAAAATTATTTTTTTAAAAAAATTGATTGCAAAATCGATCGCTAAATTAATAAAAAAATATTAAATCAAAAATTTAAATAATAATTGATCAAAAATTTAATTATAAATTTTTTAAAAAATATTTATTTTTTATAATATTTAAATTTTTAAAATTGATTGCAAAATCGATCTCTAATTTTTATTTTATATTTTAAATTTATATTATTTTTATATATTTTATTTTTATAAAATAATAAATTCTTAATATTTTAAATAATTTTTTAATATTTTATTTTTAATATTTTATTTATTTATTTTTTCTCGTCCTCCTCTCACGTGCCAATAGTGCCACCTCCATCGTTGCCCACATCCGCCAGCACGGTCGCTCTCCGATCCCCCACGCTGCCCCCTGATCACCGTTGTTGCCCAGCTATGCAATCCAAGAGGAAGGATGAATTAGATTTTTAAAATTTTAAAATTAATTTAAAGATATCAAGATTGAATGATGATATGCAAGACGTGTGTATGAAGCGATTTAAATTAAAAAAAATATAAAAGATTAGAGAGCAAGAATTTAACAAACTAAAAAAAGAAAGATAGCAAGCACACCACAAACAAGCAAGATTTATAGTAGTTTGATGCTTTTCTTATACTTACATCCACTCCTCGAGCTTCTACTTAAAAATTAAAATTTACTAACTATATTCAAGCTGAATACACTATTGAAAACCTCCAATCCTAGCTATCCCAAGCTAGAACACTTATTTTTTGGGTACAAGCCAATCCAATATAATCCTATTTAAGGTTAGGATTAATCTTTTCAAGTTTTTGGAATCCTCCAAAAACTTAAAACAAAATAGTAAAGCAGAGTAAAAGATTTAATGAAAATCAAATACAAGTTTAGCTTTCTTTATGAGCAAATAAAATTTTAAGAATGCTTTTTACCATAATGGAGGAAGCTTCTTTGATTTTCCTCAAGGTTGTTGGAGATTTGAAAGAGTTCTTGAGAGGTAGGTGAACTTAAAATGAAGGCTTCTTTGCTTGAAGATGACTTTTGCTTAGGGCTGAAATTGAATCACACTAATCTCTTGTGTTTTCTTCTATTTAAAGTCTTTTAAATCTTCAATAGGTGGAGGAGAGAATTCTGAGCAAGATTTATAGCTTTTGGAGACATTAAAGAAACCATTAAAACCTACCAAAATAAGAAAAAAATAGTCATTGCGAAAAACTTTTTATTGCAGGGGTCGACTCATGGCACAGGAGTCGACTTATGAGTCGACTTATAGCACAGGGGTCGACCTCAAGATCGATCTCTGAGATAAAATTTAGAAAAATAGTCGTTCTGTATTTTTAGCCTTCAAAACAGCAGAGATCGACCCTTAAAGACAGCGTGCCAGACTGTCCTTTTCTGCAAGGACGACTTAGGGGTCGATCCTTTCGCTTCAAACTTGATTTTCTCCCAAAATAAGCATCCAAAAATCATGGGACTGCCTCCAAAGAATTAGAAATCTTTTATACTTGCTCTTGAGGCTCTCAGATCAAAACTTAATAAAATTATGATTTTGCCCTTGAAATACAAAAAGTCTTTTTCCAAGCAAAATTCATTAGTAATCTCCTCAAATACTTTGTAATTATCAAAATTAATTCTTGGAGCTACAATCTCTTCCTTTTTTATGATGATAAAATATTTGAGCATAAGCAAAAATAAAGCATGTAGAAGTATTGATTGAGAATTTTAAAAATTTTGAAGGAACATGCTACATCATATACTAGAATATTATATTCAATTATTTGACCAATATGGCATCAAGAGTAGTTTGATGATTACTTATAGTCAAGCATTTAAATAATTTATAGTGTTTGACTTGCTCATTACTTTTATCAATTTTACTTCTATTTTATTTTTTTATCAATTTTACTTCAATTTTGCTTATAGCCTAATTTTATTTACTCTACTCCCTCTTTTTGATATCATCAAATAAAATTTTAAAGGATTTTAAAATTCAAAAATAAAAAACCCTTCCTCTTAAGTTATTCCATATATTTTTCTGCTAGAATAAGAGTTTATAATAAAACTTTCAATTTATAACATAATGATCATAATAAAATTTAGTCAATTTATAAAGATTTTATTTCACATTATTTAAATGACATCATCACATATTTACATCCAAATGATTATCGTAACATCAAGTCATCAAAATATATAAGTGCTAAACATACAAAATATAAATGTATCAAAAGTATTCATGAGAATTAGGCTATCAAAACATACAAAATTCATGGATACAACTATCCATGACACAAACAACCAATAGTACCAATGTCATGATTTTGATCCAAAACAAAAATATAACCAACTATGACTTGATCAACAACTCATAGAAACAACTAAGAGATGCTAAATCATAACCTAATACAAAGATGACTAAACTAAATTTAGTAGAGATCATGATTGAAAGCATCTGAATTAGATGAGGAATCAGAGATGTGATGGGATGTGATAGGATCAAATTCAGGAGCACGTCCTTGACCATGTCTGCCTCGACCGTGGGTGTAGGTGCGGGCTCGAGTAGCTGGACGGGACGACTCAGAAGGCTGAGAGGAAGTGGGCTGAGCAAGAAGAGCAATCTTGATAGTGTCTAAATGATCCAGTGCTCTCGACGTGGATTGAGTGATGGCACTAATATGTGTAGATAGAGTCTCACTGAAATCTCTGAACTCTCTCCTTAGGAAGTCAAAACCATCCTCTAGAATACCTCGGAGTCTGGCTGCCTCAGCAGTAAGATCTGATATCTTTGAAATATCCTCTCTTATCTAGGAATGAGTCAGATCCAAAACCTATCTCTGCAAATATAAAACTCTGCCTGTCAATCTCAAAATACATCCCTCGAGGTCCTCAAGCCGTGCAAACTGAGCAGTAAGAAATTGAAAGATAGTAGATACATATGGAATCACAGACTGATCAGAAGATGGAACGAAGTGAGTACTCTCCCTCTAAGTGGTACTGGCTATCTGCCGAGATAAAAGATCTGCAATCCTCTGAGATAGGATATCGATAATTGGCTGAATCAACTAGTCAGTGATCCTCCTGATCTGGTCATTAGTGAATTTAATATCTATATCTCTGCTCTTCGATGGTGCTACATCTGCATCTTTTCTCACTGACTCTGAGGGATCAGTCTCATGATCAGATGCAAACTAAAAGTCAAGAGATCCTCTATGATCATGAGAAGGTGAAGATGGTCCCTCCTCCTCAGCTCTCTCTATATTCTCAGCATCTTTAGACCAACCACCATCAATCTTTGAAAAACCCATGCGATACAGTGTGTGGCGGTTGATGATATCAGTGTGAGATAATATGGTAACTGGCTCCCCTTCAAAACTAACTCCAAAACTCCTAGACACTAATGAGAGGGCCATACCATAGGATAGATGTGCCTCAGACCTATTCAAGGTCTCTCTCATCATTTCTATCATCAAAATAGGAAGGTTAAAGGGGGTCTCTGTAATCACATGAAACATGATACATATGTCCCTACCAGATAATAAATCATGCCTGCCACTCCTAGGGACAAATAACTTGATAACCATGGTGTGTAACACTCTCATTTCAATAGAAAGAATCTTAGCCTCTAATTTATTCAAATTTTCTTCAAATTCTCTCCCCAAGATGGCTCTCAGTCTTTCTTCTTTATGGGTTAGTTCCATTTTCTTGTAACCCTCACATGGTAATCTTAAAATTTCTCCCAGATGAACTGTATCAAGAGTAATCTCAATACCTTTAACAACAGATTTTACTGTTCTATTGAAGTATGCCAAATTTAGGTAAAACTCTCTAATCAAATCCACATATGTAGCTTCTTTCAACTTGCAAAAGTAATTCCATCCTTGCTTTTTAATTTTTAACACAAATAAAAATCCTTCTTTCTCAAAGAAACTAAAATCAATATTCTTTTTTGGTTCAACCTTTCTATTAGACAAAGGAATCTTTCTTGGTGTAAGAGGAGACTGTGAAGATCGTTTGGGGGCAAAGGTTGGACCAGGAGAGGGCTCTGGTGTTGTTCTTTTTCGGCGGGCTTCTTCCTTTAAGCAACAGGCCGATTTTCTTCTTTGCAGTAATTTCATCTTGGATGCCATTCCAAACAATATAAGCCTTAATCCCACTCAAGAGTGTCAAGAAAAAGTGGAATGGCGAAGATTTGAGAAGAAGAGAAAGAGTTTTGAGGGAGATAGCTGACGGTGGGTTTTAGGGTAAGGGTTTGCTAGGATTCTTCAAACCGTCCAAATAGAAAGAAAGTAAGAAGATATTTGACACCTTAAGGAAAGATTTTGAGGAGGGGTTTATGTAGGAAAGGAGATTTTTAGAGATTTGATCGATTGAAAAAGTTGAGAGGGAGAGAGCTTTTGTTTGGTTGAACGAAAGAAAATAAGAAAAGATGGTGAGGTCATCCTTTTCGACCAAAAGAAAACCAAAATAAGAAGCCGCCCAATGGGTTAAGTGCAACAAAGACCAAAATGCCTATGAGTCATCCTCTAAGTCGACCCATGGCATAGAAAAATTTGAAAAAAAAGATAGAAAAATTTTAAAAAAATATAAGATTTTAAGGATTGAAATTTCATTCATAAGAATGATCAAGAAAGATTAGATTTGAGCTTTTTAAGATAGAAAATTTAAGATATAGGCTCAAGATAAAGATTAATATTATTTTTGATAGATTTAAGCTTGAAATTATAAAGATGCTTAGACTAGGAGATCAAGAATTTCTAATTCTCTTCTAATCTCATAGAATTTATCTTCACTTAAGGCCTTAGTAAAAATATCAGCTGGTTGATTTTTAGTACAAATATAATCAAGAATTATATCATTATTTTGAACATGCTCTTTTATAAAATGATGTCTTATTTCAATGTGTTTTGATCTAGAGTGTTGAATTGGATTCTTAGTTAGATTTATGATACTAGTATTATCACATCTTATGGAAGTTTTATTTAGTTTGATATCAAAAATCTCAAGTTGTTACTTAATCCATAAGATTTATGCACAGCAACTTTCGGCTGCAATGTATTCGACCTCGATCATAGATAATGCTATCAAATTTTGCTTCTTACTAAATCAAGAGATTAAGTTAACTCCTAAAAATTGATAAGTTTCACCAGTATTTTTTCTATTTAATTTACATCCAGCAAAGTCTATATCTGAATATTCAATTAAATCGATTGATGAATTTTTAGAGTATCATAAACCTATGGACTGAGTTTCTTTTAGGTATTCAAGTATTTTTTTTACAGCATTTAAAAATATTTTTTTTGGATTAGATTGAAATCATGTACATAAACAAACACTAAACATGATATCTAGTCTACTAGCAGTTAAATATAATAAAGAATCAATCATGTCTCTATAAAGTTTTTTATCAACATCTTTACTTTCTTCATCCTTATCAAGCTTACATGATGGACTCATGGAGGTACCAATTGCTTTGGAGCTCTCTATCCTAAATCTCTTGAGTAGTTCTCTTATGTACTTATTTTGAGTGATGGAGATTCCTTCTTTTATTTGTTTGATTTGAAGTCTGAGGAAGAATGTTAGTTCATCCATCATGCTCATCTTAAACTCCTCCTGCATGAGCTTAGCAAAATCTTGACATAAAGTTTCATTAGTAGATTCAAATATAATGTCATCAACATATATTTGTATTACTAAGATGTCATCATGATCTCTTTTAATAAAAATGATTGTATCTATATTTTCTTTTGAAAATTTATTATTAAGCAAGAATTTACTTAGTCTTTCATACCATACCCTAGGTATTTGTTTTAAACTATATAATGCTTTGTTTAATCTAAAAATATAATTTAAAAAAGCAAGATTTTCAAAATTGGGAGATTGTTCTACATAAACTTCTTCGATAATATATTCATTTAGAAAAATACTTTTAACATCCATTTAAAATAGCTTGAAATTCATAAAACATGCATAAACGAGTAAAAATCTAATTGCTTCTAGTCTAGCAACAGATTCAAAGGTTTCATCAAAATTAATTTCCTCTTCTTGATTGTAATACTTTGCAACTAATTTTGCTTTATTCCTAATTATATTTTTATTTTCATTCAATTTATTTCTATATACCTATTTTGTACCAATTATTGGATAATTTTTAGGTTTTTATACCAAGATCCATACATTATTTCTTTCGAATTGATTAAGTTCCTCTTATATTGCATTTATCCAATTATAATCTATTTTGGCTTCATAAATGATTTTAAGTTTAAAATGAGAAATAATTACAAAATGATTGTATGCATCTCTAAGTGAAGAACGAGTTCTTATCCCATGTGTAGGATCATCAATAATTAGTTCTTTGGGATGATTGTGAACATACCTCCATTCTTTTGGAAGATCATTTATATTTTGAGGTTGTTCTTGTTGTCCTTCACCCTCAATTTCTAGCTTGTCTTCATGATCCTCTTCATTTTGAATTATTGAATCCTTTAGGATGATCTCCTTCGACCCTTCTATAAGAGGATCTGCATCATTAATACCCTTTGTTAGGGATAAATTCCACTCCCATCGAAATCCAATTGGATGCTTAGTCGATAATGCAACCGATAGTCAAGAGAAAGCTTCAGCGGATAAGCCTTAGCCGAGCTCCTTAGCGGCCGAGCCTCTTTCAAACCCCTTCAGCCGATCGAACTCATTAGCGGTCGAGCTTCGGCCGAACTCCTCAGTGGCCGAACTTCTCAGGAGCCAGACTCCCCCAAACATCTTCTTCGATCGGGCTTCTACGGGAGCCGAACTCCTCAGCAGCTGAACTCCTCCAGTCAGACTTCTATGAAAGCCGAACTTCTTACAGACTGTTGACGGATTCCTACAGACGATTTCACTATTAAACGATTATACGACAATAATGATTGTCATTTATCAAGTTAATAACGATCGACATTTATCAAGTCAATAACGATCGGTATTGATCAGGATGGTTACGATAGTCATTAATCAAGGCAGTTACAACAAGCTCTATCTATAAAAATGATCCTCTAGATATGCTTACGCCAGATTCTAAGCTCTTATCTCCTCCTCAAAACTCTACCAAACTCCACACTAAGCACTCTATTTCTGTTGGCTAGAGCTAACTTGACCGTCGAAGGATCCTGTCGGAGCTACCCCACTAACTTCGGATGGAATTTTATTTTGCAGATCACCGACGGCGATCTCATTCTCTTCCACTCCAGCTCGATCCAGCGTCAACCAAATTCTACACCAACAGATTTAGCGCTAGAAGGAGAGCCCCCTCTTTCTTGAGGTTTCCTCGATCTTAAAGGAGTCCTCAGCAGCGATCTAAAATTTTTTTCAGAAAAAATACCTTCCAGAAAAGCTTCGACCCGACGATCAACGGCCTGCATGGTCCGATCCCGCTCCGATCTGTCTGCTCCCACTTTAGCCCCAGCAATCCAGATTCTATCTGTAGCTACGGTAGATGTGGAGTAGTTCAACCTGCTCGTCCAGTAGGTTCGTGGCCTCATGGAGGTGATGCAGGCGGTGCAGGCCATGCACCAGCAGGCCCCGATACCGGCTCAATCGATGTGGAATTCTCCAGAGCCCTGTGATCCAGTACAGGAATGGTCAACTTGGGCTATCCGACCTTCGATCCCTGGAAGGGGGAAGCAGAGGAGGGAAGGCACCTGCTCGGACCACGACTCGATCCAGAGAGAAGCTTCACACGCATTCTACCAAAAAATCTTGGAGATCAAAGATCATGAAGATCTCTTAGATCAAAGGCTCTTAGAAATGAGCTGACGGATTGAAGAACTCCGTCATACTCCCTCCTCTCATGGTAATAATGTTTGTGCTGATCCTCCCTTTTTGCAGAAAATTATGCAGGAATCGATCCCACCGAACTTCAAGCTTCCACAGTTCGAGAGTTACAATAGAACCACCGATCCAGTCAATCACCTGAAAATCTTTCGAACGATGATGTTGCTCCATAGCGCGTTAGACGCTATTTTATGCCAGACTTTTCCCTCGACCCTTAAGGGAGCCGTCAGGAGTTGATATTCGGTGCTTAAGCCAAGTACCATCTTATCATTTGATCAGATGAGCCAACAGTTCGCAGCCCACTTCATCAGTAGCCGGCGTCCATACCGAATTTTAGATTTTCTGATGAATGTCAAGCAGAAGCAAGGAGAATCCATCCGGACTTATGTCACCCAATTTAACGCCGCGATATTTGAGGTTCCGGATCTGAACCAGTCCGTTGTGATAGCCGCACTCAAGAGCGGTCTTCAGAAGAACGACTTGCTATTCTTCCTGAAAAACAAGTATCCCAGGGACTTTGCTGACATGCTAGCTTAGGCTGAAGATTATGCCCGGACTGAAGAGGCCTTCAAGACCAAGAATGATCGATGGCGAGCGATAAGTCGGCGAGTCGGATAGACCCATCGAAGAAGAAAAGCTGAGTAAAGTTTGACCGCATTCCCAGACTTCTTCTGGACACAAGCGAGCCTGAACTCTCCCTCAGACTCGAAGGCGGGGAAGCCCTGATGGAAGGACACACCAAGGTTCTCCCCAGCATCGAGGTTCTCCCTAGCATCGAGGTTCTCCCCAATGGAGATTTCACAACTATGCCCCTCTTAACGCTCCGAAGACCCAAGTGCTAATGAAAATCAGGGAACAACTTTCAAGATCGGAGAGGATGCACTCCCGCCCCAGCAAACACAATCCCAACAAGTTCTTCCTTTATCATTGGGACCATGGCCACGACACTGAGAAGTGCATCCAACTTCCAGATGAGATCGAAGAACTCGTCAGCCAAGGTAGACTTGGCCAATTTCTACGGAGATGGCCTAAAGGATGGGAGGATCGACTGAGGGTGCTACCACCGAGGGGGGAGGACTAAGAAGATCGGCCACCTCTTGGTGTCATCAATACTATCTCGGAGAGACTTCAATGAGAAGAGGCCAGCGGATCTGAAGGATCGGTGAAGAGATGGAGGATTGAAGAATCTATGACCTTTACTAAGGCGAACGCTCAGGGGATCCAATTTTCGCACAATGACGTGCTTGTAATCTCTTTGAACATTGCCGATTATGATGTACGCCGCATTTTGGTGAACAATAGAAGTTCGATCGATGTATTATTTTACGATGCCTTCTTGAAAATGTTCTTACTCGATGACCACTTGGGGTCTATGAACTCCCCACTGATAGAATTTACTGACAATGCCATACCAGTTGAGGGCATAATAATTTTGATTGTGATGGCAGGGCAACGCCCGAAATTGGCCAAAGCGTAGGTCAATTTCCTAGTCGTGAGAACTTCGTCCACCTACAATGCCATTCTTAGCCGACCTGATCTAAATGCACTTTGGACAGTGGTGTTGACCTATTATTTGAAGATAAAATTTTCGATAAGTCACGAAATTGGAGGGGTCAGGAGAGACCAAGCTTTAGCAAGGCACTACTACTCAATCACCCTACATAAGGGAGAGCGGTCCGACTCTTATCTTATTGATGAATTGGATGTCCACGACGACCTCACTGAGGAGCGAGGCGAGCCTATGGAGGACCTCATCTCTATGCCCTTAAACGGCGAAAACATCGAGCATGCGGTGTAGATCAGCTCCAACTTGGTAGGCGAGGTTCGGGAGCAACTCGTTACCTTCCTCAGAAGAAATGCGGACGTCTTTGCCTGTACCCCAGCAGACATGTCAGGGATTGACGCTGAGGTCATGAAACATTGGCTGGCCGTCGATCCGAGGCATCGATCGATAAAAGAAAAGATGCACCACCATGCTCCAGAGAGACACAAAGCAATCGTCGAAGAAGTAGACAAGCTCCTCAAAGCTGGATTCATCCGAGAGGTTAATTATCTAACCTGGGTCTCAAATGTGGTCCTCATCAAAAAGACGAACAATAAGTGAAGGATGTGCATTGATTTCAAAAAGCTGAATAAGACCTGCCCGAAAGATAATTATCCTCAATCCAGAATTGATCAACTAGTGGATGCGACCTCGGGCTACGAGCTCCTCACCTTCATGGATGCCTTCTCTGGTTATAACCAGATACAGATGGCACCTAAGGATGAGGAGAAGACCACTTTTGCTACTGATCGTGATCTTTATTGTTACAGGATCGTGCCCTTTGGGCTAAAAAATATAGGGGTAATGTACCAGTATTTGGTCAATAAGATCTTCAAGGAGCAGATCGACCGCAACATGAAGATGTATGTGGATGATATGCTCATAAAAAGTCGAGCTTCAATAGATCACCTTATCGATTTTAAGAGACCTTCGGTGTACTCAAAAAGCATAAGATGAAACTGAACTCGACCAAGTGCGCCTTTGGCATAACCTCAGAAAAGTTTCTGGGGTTCATGATGTCGAGACGCAGGATTGAAGCAAACCTTGAGAAAATTTAAGCCATTTAGAAGATGACCACTCCAAAAATAATTACAAAAATTCAGCATCTGACTGGAAAGATGACGTCCCTAAATCATTTTATCTTAAGGTCGGCCGAACGATGTGTGCCCTTCTTCCAAGTTCTCAGGCAATCAAAGAACTTCTGCTGAGTGATGGAGTGCCAACAGACATTCAAGGAGCTTAAAAACTACCTCAGTTCGCCCCCACTAGAGGCAAAGCTCGAACCTAGAGAAAAATTATTCCTGTACCTAGCTATCTCCTCGGTGGTCCTGGCCATAGTCCTGATCAAAGAGAAAGCGAAGTTGCAGCGATCGATCTATTACACGAGCCGGATTCTGACGGATGCGGAGATCAGGTACTCTAGATTAGAAAAATTGATTTACTCTCTTCTAATTATTGCCTGAAGACTCCGACCTTATTTTTAGGAGCACACCATTGCGGTTCTAATGGACCAACCAATAAAAGCAGTCTTTTATCGAGCGGATGCTTTCGAAAGAATCGCAAAATAGACAATCAAGCTCATAGAGTTTGACATCAACTACTAACCCTGACCATCGATCAAGACCCAGATGCTGACAGATTTTATGTTAGAATGCACCATTCCAGTCGAAGCCAAGCTTAAACAGAATGAGACCGATGCCCTGCTATCGCAGTCGAACCTCCCCGAGAAAAGTGTCAATCTTTTCGAAGGCTTTTGGATTCTGCATGTGGATGGCTCATCCAACTCCACCAGAGCTGGTGCGAGACTGGTTTTAATCAGCCCCGAGGGCATCATCGTCGAGTACGCACTACGCTTTGAGTTCTCTACGATCAATAATGGGACCGAATATGAAGCACTAATTAGCGGATTAAAAATAGCGAGAAAATTAAAAGCAGATCGACTTCAAGTCTACAGCAATTTTCAGTTGGTGGTAGGCCAAGTTAATGGCAGCTTCGAGGCACGGAAGGACAGTATGGTGAGATATCTTGGAAAGGTAAGGAATTTGACTCTAGCCTTCGACAGTTTCGACATTCGATAAATTTTGAGGATGAAAAATATAAGAGCCGATCTTCTCTCCAAGTTGGCCACTTCAGCCCCAACCGAGCTGCCCAAAGAAGTATTCTTGGAGACTCTGAAGTATCCAACCATAGAGAAACCCCATGTCATTCTACAGATAGAATTCGAGCCAAGCTGGATTGACCCGTTGGTCGCTTATCTCAAGAAGGGGGTCCTTCCTTATGATCCGAAAGAAGCTCGGAAACTCAGGAATCAGGCCTTCCACTACGTTTTACATGAAGGCAGATTATATAAGAGGTCATACTCTGTTCCGCTGTTGAGATATTTTCGACCTTTAGAGGTCGATCTCGTACTATGGAAGGTGTACGAAGGACTCTGCGGAAGTCACGTAGGAGCCAGATCTCTGTCGCAAAGACTACTTCGATAAGGATACTACTGATCGATCTTGTTCCACGATTTCATAGAGTATGTGAAGAAGTGCGACCGCTATCAAAAGAATGCCAGCATACAAAAGCAGCCGACATCCGAGCTTGCTCTGCTAAGTGTACTTTGGCCATTTACGTAGTAGAGAATGGATATACTTGGCCCCTTTCTGACGACGTCCGGATAGTGAAAATTCCTTCTGATCGTGATCAACTATTTCACTAAGTGGATCGAGACGAACCACTAGCGAAGATTACCGAGGTCAAGGTGTAGGACTTCGTCTGAAAGTCATTAGTCTGTCAGTTCGGTCTGTCTCGAATCCTGATAACCAATAATGAGCGACAGTTCGCTGGGGCGAGGTTCGCCGAGTTCTGCGAAGGACTAAACATCTTCTACCGCTTCACATCGGTGGCTTACCCACAGGCCAATGAGAAAGCTAAGGTGACCAATCGGATCCTACTACAAGGCATCAAGATAAGATTTGATAGGATAAAAGGAGCCTAGGTGGACGAACTCTACCATGTCCTTTGGGCATACCGAACTACACAAAAGATGCCGACCGGGGAAACACCCTTCGCCTTGGCCTTCGGTACGGAGATAGTTATTCCGATCGAACTTAAGCTTCCATCTGCATGAGTCGTGGGCTTCAACGAGCAGCACAACCTCCTGGATCTCAGAGTTAACATCGATCTACTGGAAGAAAAAAGAGAGAAAGTCCGCATTCGGATGGCTGCCTACAGACGGAAGGTGGCTCGGTACTATAACTACAGAGTTAGAAATAAGATGTTTAGAATGGAGGACTTAGTGCTTTGGTGAGTCACTGTCTCTCAGTCTTAGAGTCAGAGAAAGCTCGCCCCTAATTGGAAAGGCCCATATGAAGTGGTGGAGGTCATCCGGTCCGGTACTTATCGCCTGAAGGAGCTCAGAGGGATGATGCTTCCACAACCTTAAAACTCAAAAAATCTGAGGATGTATTACTAATAATATCCCTTCAATAAAGCTGCTTCATTTTCATATTATTATTCCTTAGTGCAAAAACTATGTGGTGACAGGAAAGAAGCAGTCGATAGTGGCCGTGTTAGGAACAGGACGAGAATCTCATCCTAATATGAGTCGGTCAAAGTCCTTCAATCTTGGCTACAGGAGATAAGATCTCCTCCGAGGCGATCTCGGTCGTAGGAAATAAGATCTCTCCCAAGCGTCCGGGCCAACCTCGGCTGCAGGAGATAAGATCTACTTCGAGGCAACCTCGGCTATAGGAGATAAGATCTTCCCCGAGCGCCCGCATCAACCTCGACTGTAGGAGATAAGATCTCTTCCGAGGCAACCTCGACTGCAGAAGATAAGATCTTTCCTGAGGGTTCGGGCCAACCTCGACTACAGAAGATAAGATCTCCTCCAAGACGACCTCAATTGCAGGAGATAAGATCTCTCCCGAGGCAACCTCGGCTGCAAAAGATAAGATCTCCCTCGAGCGCCTGCATCGACCTCGACTGCAAGAGATAAGATCTCTTCTGAAGCGACCTCGGCTACAAAAGATAAGATCTCCCCCGAGCGCCCACTGCAATCTCGGCTGTAGGAGATAAGATCTCCTCCAAGCATCCGGATCGACCTTGATTGTAGGAGATAAGATCCCTCCCGACGCAACCTCAGTTGGAGGAGATAAGATCTTTTTCGAGCGCCCGCATCGACCTCGACTGTAGGAGATAAGATCTCCTTTGAGGTGATCTCGACTGTAGGAGATAAGATTTCCCCCAAGCACCCGCGGCAACCTCGACTGTAGGAGATAAGATCTTTCCTGAGGCAATCTCAGCTATAGGAGATAAGATCTTCCTCGAGCACCTGCATCAACCTCAGCTGCAAGAGATAAATCTCCTCTGAGGCGATCTTGACCGCAGGAGATAAGATCTCCCCGAGGCAACCTCGACTGTAGGAGAAAAGATCTCCCCGAGCATCCGCATCAACCTCGACTGTAGGAGATAAGATCTCCACCGAGGCAACCTCGACTGTAGGAGATAAGATCTTTTCTGAGGGTTCGGCGCCGATCTTGACTATAAGGAGATAAGATCTTTCCTGAGGTGACCTCGGTTGCAGAAGATAAGATCTCTCCTAAGGCAATCTCGACTGTAGAAGATAAGATCTTCCTCGAGCGCCCACATCGACCTCAGCTACAGGAGATAAGATCTTCCCCGAGGTGACCTCGACTATAGGAGATAAGATCTTCTTCGAGCGTCCAGGGCAATCTCGATTGTAGGAGATAAGATCTCCCATGAGGCAACCTCGGCTATAGGAGATAAGATGTCTCCCGAGTGTCCGGGCCGACCTTGGTTGTAGGAGATAAGATCTCTCTTAAGGCAACCTCGACTGTAGGAGATAAGATCTTCTTCGAGCGTCCGTATTGACTCGGCTGTAAGAGATAAGATCTTCCTAGAGATGACCTCAGCTGCAGGAGATAAGATCTCCCCCGAGCGCCCCATGGTAACCTTGACGTAGAGATAAATCTCCCCCGAGACAACCACGGCTACAGGAGATAAGATCTCCCTCGAGCATCCGCATCAACCTCGGCTGTAAGAGATAAGAACTCCTCCGAGGCGACCTCGACCGTAGGAGATAAGATCTCCCCAAGACGACCTCGGCTGTAGGAGATAAGATCTCCTCCGAGTGTCCGGGCCAAACCCCGACTGCAGGAGATAAGATCTCCTCCAAGGCAACCTCGACTGTAGGAGATAAGATCTCCTCTGAGCATCTGCATCAACCTCGGTTGTAGGAGATAAGATCTCTTCCGAGACAACCTCGACCGTAGGAGATAAGATCTTCCTTGAGGGTCTGGGCCGACTCGACTATAGGAGATAAGATCTCCCCGAGGCGACCTTGACTGTAGAGATAAGATCTCCCCGAGGGGACCTCGATTGTAGGAGATAAGATCTCTCCTGAGGCAACCTCGGCTGTAGAAGATAAGATCTCCATCGAGCGCCCGCATCGATCTCGACTGCAGGAGATAAAATCTTCCCCAAGGCGACCTCGGCTGTAGGAGATAAGATCTCCTCCGAGCGTCCGCGTTAACCTCGACTGTAGGAGATAAGATCTCCCATGAGGCAACCTCGGCTGTAGGAGATAAGATCTCCTCCGAGGCAACCTTGGTCGTAGGAGATAAGATCTCCCTCGAGGCAACCTCACCTCGGCCGTAGGAGATAAGATCTCTCCGAGGCATCCTCGATGGCAGGAGATAAGATCTTCCCCGAGCACCCGTATCAATCTTGGCCGTAGGAGATGAGATCTCCCCCTAGGTAACCTCTAAGGCAGGAGATATGATCCCCTGAACTTCAACTTCAACTTCAACGGATGCGGAGCTCGGAAAAAAACTTCGGCAGTCGTCTATTTTGGTACTCCCTTCTTTTGAATTTCAAGCTCGAGAGTGGAAAAACTATTATTGGAGATAAATCCCGCTCCCATCGAAGTTCAGTTGGATGTTCAGCTGATAATGCAATCGGTAGTCAAGAAAAAGCTTCAGTGGATAAGCCTTAGCCAAGCTCCTTAGCGGCTGAGCCCCTTTCGAACCCTTTCAGTCGGCCGAACTTATTAGCGATCGAGCCCCGACCGAACTTCTCAGTGGTCGAACTTCTCAAGAGCCGGACTCCCTCAGAAATCTCCTTCGGTTGGACTTCTACGGGAGCCGAACTCTTCAGCAGTTGGACTCCTCCAGTCAGACTTCTATGGAAGCCGAACTCCTTATAGACTGTTGATGAATTCCTACGGGCGATCCCACTACTAAACGATTACACGATAATAATGATTATCATTTATCAAGTCAATAATGATCAATATTTATCAAGTCAATAACGATCGGCATTGATCAGGATGGTTACAACAGTCATTAATCAAGGTAGTTACAACAAGCTCCGCCTATAAAAAGGACCCTCCAGATATGCTTACGCTAGGTTCTAAGCTCTTATCTCCTCATCAAAACTCTGTCGAACTCCACATCGAGTACTCCATTTCTGTTGGCCAGAGATAACTTGACCGTCGAAGGATCCTACCAGAACTACCCCCACTGGCTCCGGACGGGACTTTATTTTGCAGGTCACCGACGGCGACCTCGTCCCCTTTCACTCCAGCTCGATCCGGCGTCAACCAAATTCTGCACCAACATCCTTACTCTTTTATGGAAGATCATTAGTCTCATCAAAAATAACATGTATTGACTCATCTACTACTAAGATTCTTTTGTTAAAAACTCTAAAAGCTTTACTAGAAGAGGAGTAACCAAGAAAAATAGCTTCATCAGATTTTGCATCAAATTTACCTAATTTTTCTTTATCATTGTTTAAAATAAAACATCGACAACCAAAAATATGAAAATACGCAATGTTAGGTTTTCTTTCTTTCCAAATCTCATAAGATGTTTTCTTTAAAATTGGTCTGATTAGGGAACGGTTTAAGATGTAATATGCTGTGTTAATTGCTTCCACCCAAAAGTATCTTGGAAGATTGCTTTCACATAGCATAGTACGGGCCATTTCTTCTCAAGTTCTATTTTTTCTTTCTACTACATTTTATTGGGGTGACTTAGGTGCTGAAAAATTATGGCTAATTTTTTTTTCATCACAAAATTTTTCAAAGTCTTGATTTTTAAATTCGGTTCCATGATCACTTCGAATGCTTTAAATTGAAAACTTTTTTTTATTTATAATTTTTTGATAAAATTTTGTAAAAATATGAAAAGTTTTATCTTTGTGTGCCAAAAAGAAAATCCATGTAAAACGTGAGTAGTCATCGATAATTATAAAACCATAATATTTTTCACCTAAGCTTGCTATTCTTGTAGGATCAAACAAATTTTTGTGCAAAAGTTTTAATGCCCTACAAGTTGAAATAATGTTCTTAGATTTGAATGAAACTCTTGTTTGTTTACCTAATTGGTATGCATCACAAATTTTATCTTTTTTAAAGTTTAATTTTGTTAAACCGATAACTAATTTCTTTTTGATAAGCTTTGAAAGTGAATGCATATAAATGTGTGCAAGTCTACGATGCCAAAACCAACTACTCTTATTAATTTTGGTATTCATAGCTACTAAACATTGCATGTTTATCATACAAAGATCATTCAAATCTACCATATAAATATTATCATGCTTATGACCAACAAACTTAATGACATCATCATTGGAACTAGTTACAATGCACAATGAAGATTCAAAAATAACTTTATAATCCTTATCACAAAGTTGATTGATACTTAAGAGATTATGTTTTAAACCATCTACTAATAAAATATTTTTAATATACTTGAAGGGAGTGATACCGACATACCTATACCAATGATCTTTTCTTTATCATTATCTCCAAATATGACCATCCCTCCATTTTTAGCTTCAAGCATGATGATTGAGACTCATCATCGGTCATGTGTCTTGAGCATTTGCTATCAAGATACCATCTTCAATTTTTTCTTTTAGATGCAAGACACACCTATATGCAAAATCAAGTCCTTGCTCTAGGTGCCCAAGTTTTTTTGAATCCTTTAAGGTTAATCATAATGGTTCCTTTTGGAATCTTTTTTTTTTTTATATTTGAATTGTTAGAGAAGCATATATAAGATTTGTGTCCTAGTTTACCACATTTAAAGTAAGTAACATTTATAAATTTATTGCTTTATAAATTTATAAAAATATTTTTTAAAAATTTTTATTTTCTTAAGGGTTATAGCCTAAACCAGCCTTATCATAAATGGTCTTTTGATTTTCAAAAATCATATGAAGTTTATTTGAACTCAAAGTAAAATTTTTAACTATTGATTTTAAATTATCGATTTTATTTTTCAAATTTAGATTCTCTTCAGTTAAGACTAGTTTTTCACTTATGATAGTTTTATTTTCTTTTAGCAAGACTTGATTTTTAAATTTTAGTTATTTACTTTTAGTTTCTAACTTTTTTAAATCATTTACTAAATCATAGAAGACTTCTTGAAGTTCCTCGAATGTATTTCATTTAAGATTTTAGCACTTATCTCATTCTTATGTGTCATAAGGCACAGGTTGGCATGTTCATGAGCTTCTTTCTCTTCGAAGCTTGAGTCGTCACTATCACTCCATGTTGCCACCATAGCATTTTTCTTATATTTTTTGAAAACCTTTTTAAGTTAAGAACATTCAGACCTAAAGTGCCCCAGCTTCTTACATTCATAGCAGATAAGGAACTACTCCTTATCCTTTTTCTTGCTATGCTCTCCTATAGTAGGTAGCCTCTTCTTCATTCTTTGTTTTCTCTTTAAAAATCTCTTGAACTTTCTTGTGATGAGGGCTATTTCTTCATCTTGTTCTTCATCTTTTATTTCATCGGATTTCTCATCTTGTTGTATGGTGGATTTAAGGGCCATTGTCTTCTTTTTCTTGACATCTTCTTCTTGATATTGTTTCATACTTAGCTCTTGCGTCATTAGTGATCCTAAAAGCTCTTCCAAAGATAAAATATTCAGATCTTTGGCTTCTTGGATTACAGTCACTTTGGCCTCCTATATCCTTGGCAAAGATATAAAAATCTTCCTTACAAGGTCACTGTTAGAATAAGACTTATCAAGATTTTTAAGATCATTTATAATATCCATAAATCTAGTAAATATTATAGTTATTGACTCATCATGCTCTATTTTAAAAAGTTCATATTTATGCACAAGCATGTTAATTTTTAACTTCTTAACTTGATTAGTGCCTTCATGAGTTACTTCTAACTTATCTCATATTTTCTTAGCTGACATGCATGTTGAAATACGATTAAATTCATTAGCTTCTAGAGCATAATATAAAATATTCATGGCTCTTGCATTAAGTTGAGTCATTTTCTTATCAATCTCATCCCATTCCTTTTTGGATTTGATTGATTCTTCACCATCAATTATCTTAGTGGGTGTGTATGGTCCATTAACTTTGATACTCTATATATCATAGTCAAGTGCTTGTATGAAAATTCTCATCCGAGCTTTTCAATAGATATAGTTTATCCCATTAAAAAGTGAAGATCGGTTTGTGGACTACCCCTCGACTAGATAAATACTAACTTGGGTTATCATAGATCTTTGGCTCTTTGATGGTTAAATTAAAGTAAGACTAGAGCACCAGGCTTTGATACCACTTATTGTCTAGCTATGCAATCCAAAAGGAGGGTGAATTGGATTTTTAAAATTTTAAAGCTAATTTAAAGATATCAAGATTGAATGATGATATGTAAGACATGTGTGTAAAGTGATTTAGTTTAGAGAAAAAATATAAAAGATTAAAAAGCAAGAATTTAACAAACTAAGAAAAGAAAGATAGCAAACGCACCACAAACAAGCAAGATTTATAGTGGTTTGGTGCATTCCTTGCACCTACATCCACTCTCCGAGCTCCTACTTGAAAATTAAAATTCACTAACCGTATTCAAATTGAATACACCATTGGAAACTTCCAACCCTAGCTATCCCAAGCTAGAACACTTATTTTTTGAATACAAGCCAATCCAATATAATCCTATTCAAGGTTAGGATCAATCTTTCCAAGATTTTGGAATCCTCCCAAAACTTGAATCAAAACAGTAAAGCAAAGTAAAAAATTTAATGACAATCAAATACAAGTTTAGCTCCCTTTGCGAGCAAATAAAATCTTAAGAATGCTTTTCACTATAATGGAGGAAGCTTCTCTAATTTTTTTCAAGGTTGTTGGAGATTTGAAAGACCTCTTGAGAGGTAGGTGAACTTGAAACAAATGCATCTTTGGTTGAAGATGACTTTTGCTTAGGGCTGAAATTGAATCACACCAATCTCTTATGTTTTTCTCTATTTAAAGCCTTTTAAATCTTCAATAGATGGAGGAGAGAATTTTTGACAAGATTTGTAGCCACTGAAGACATAAACAAACCATTAAAACATGCCAAAATTAAAAAAAAAAAATCGTTGTGAAAAAATTTTCATTGTAGGGGTCGACTAATGAGTTGACTAATGGCACAGGAGTCGACTCATGGCACAGGAGTCGACCTCGAAGTCAACCTCTGAGATAAAATTCAAAAAAATAGCCATTCTATATTTTTAGCCTTCGGAACAGCAGAAGTCGACCCTTAGCATAGAGATAGCATGCCAAACAGTCCTTTTCAGCAGGAGACGATCTAGGAGTTGACTCTTTCGCTTTAAACTTGATTTTCTCTCAAAATAAGCATCAAAAAATCATGTAACTACCTTCAAAGGATTAGAAATCTTCTATACTTGCTCTTGAGGCTCTTAGATCAAAACTTGATAAAATTATGATTTTGTCCCTGAAATACAAAAATTCTTTTTCCAAGCCAAATTCATAGTAATTTTCTCAAAAGCTTTGTAATCATCAAAATCAATTCTTGGAGCAACACCCGCACCGCCCGCCGACCGCCTGCACTGCCCCCTGACCACTTGCACTGCCTCTCGACCACCCACCCTGCCCCACGAACACCCACAATGCTCGCATTCCTCCTGGCCACCCCACCACCCCCGATCGCCTGCCCTACTCTCAGGCCATCCACACCGCCCGTGCAGCCCCTTGGTCATCCACACCACCCCCCATCTGCCCGTCCTACCCCCTGGCCCACCCGCACCACCAATGCTCCCTCCTGGCCACCGCCCCGACCCAGCCACCTGCACCGCCCGTGCCACCCCTGTCGACTGCTCCACACCTTCGGCCCCACCCCTCGGGCCACTACTTCATACTTTTGGCACCGCAACCTCCCCCATCAGGCGCTGCTCTGCACCTCCGACACTGTACCCTGGTACCATGACTGCCCGTGCCACCCCTATTCCCCCGACTGTAGAGATTGGCGGTAGGTGGCGGCAAGGAGATGGGGAAGGAGGGCCGTCACGGGCAGGCTTCTGAAGGGAGGCTGAAGGGGAGGGGGGTTCGCAGGCTGGGGTGGGGAGGGTGGGCCGTCGCGATGGGCTGGCGAAGGAAAGACATCCGAGCGGTCACCGAGGAGGGGAGCAGGGCAGTCGCAGTGGCCAGCTGCAAGGGGAGACCAAATGGGCGATCGTTGGGGAGGGTCCAGTGGGCTGGAGAGGGGAAGATGGGGGTCAGGGGTGGCTGGGACGGGGCTGGGGTTGGGCAGCTTATAAAGTTTTTTTTTCTTTTTTTTAAAAAATAACCACGATCACCAAAAAAAAGTGCCAACTAAAATTTTTTAAAATTTAAATTTGCGATCCATTTTTTAGTTGCAAAAAATTTAAAAAAATTATGATCAAAAAATTAATCAAAAAATACTAAAATTAATTTTTTTAATTTAAAATAATTTAAAAATTTAGCGATAGATTTTTTAATTACAAAAAATTAAAAAAAATTATGATAAAAAAATTGATCAAAAAATATCATAATTAATTTTTTTATTTAAATAATTTAAAAATTTAGCGATCGATTTTTTGGGTCATAAAATTACTTTTTTCAATTGATTTTTCAATCACAAATTTATTTTGTAACCAAATATATATGTTTTATTTTTTTTGAATATGATATAATTTTAGAATTTAAAGCTCATTTTTACTATTTATTATCTAAATAATTATCATTAGAGTATCATCATAAAAAATCAGCTCGATCTGATAGCCCAAGCTATATCGATTAATAAAATTTGATTTGATGGCCATGAATGACTGTATGAAGATCTCATAAATAAAGACTACCGATGGATTTAAAAATTTACAACGATGATCTTGGTAATATTTATAGTATACTATCAAAATTTTACTTCAATCGGACATCATTATCATGGTTAATTTAGTATGAGATAATTTGAATCGTTAAATAAAAAATCAATGATCAAAAGGTCAAACGGCATTTGATTATAAGATAATTTTTTAGATAAATGATCTTTGCAACTATTTTGATCATTTGTATGGTGGTGATCTTAAAATTTAATCTATGCATATATGAATAATTTAAAACTATATATTTCTTGATACACATTCTTAAGATTCGTAGGTAATTATACTTATGCTTTTCTAAAATCTGCTTAACGTCGATAGTTTATATACGTGTGATTTGGATTTTATGATCACCATCCTATAAATGATTAAAGTAGTAGCAAAGATCATTTATCAAAAAAATTAACTTACAATCGGATGCTGTTTGGCCTTTTGATCATTCATTTTTTATTTAACGGGTCAAATCATATTGTGCTAAAGTAACCATTATAATGATATTCGATTGAAAATTTTTTTTTGATAGTGTACTATAAATATCATCAAAATCATTATTGTAAGTTTTTAAATTCATCGATGATCTTTATCTATCAAATCATCATACGATCATTCGTAGTCATCAAAATTAAATTTTATTGATCGACATAGCTAGGACTACTGGATTAAGTCAGTCTTTTGTGATGATACTTTAATGATAATTATTTAAATAATGAACATTGAAGATGGACTTTAAATTATAAAATTATATCATATTCAGAGAAAAATAGAAAACATTATATTTGGTTATAAAATACATTTACGACTAAAAAATTGATTGAAAAAAATTAATTTTATGACCAAAAAATCAATCACTAAAATTTTAAATTATTTTAAATAAAAAAATTAATTATGACATTTTTAGACTGATTTTTTAGTCATAAATTTTATGATCAAAAAATTAGTTGAAAAAAAATTAATTTTGCAATCAAAAAATGAATCGCTAAATTTTTAAATTATTTTAAATAAAAATTTAATTATGGCATTTTTTATTCAATTTTTTGGTCATAAAATTTATGACCAAAAAATTGATAAAAAAATTAATTTTATGATCCAAAAATTAATCACTAAATTTATAAATTATTTTAAATTAAAAAATAATTTTGATATTTTTTGATCAATTTTTTGGTCAAAAAATTTATGACTAAAAAATAATTTAAAAAAAATTCAACCAAAAAATTAATCAAAAATTTTTTTAAATTATTTTAAATTAAAAAAATTAATTTTTACATTTTTTGATCAATTTTTTGGTCAAAAAAATTAGGACCAAAAGATCAGTTAGAAAAAATTAATTTTTTGACCAAAAATTTGATCAAAAAATTTTCTAAACTATTTTAAATTAAAAATTATTAATTTTAGAATTTTTTGGTTGAAAAATTTATGACCAAAAAATTGATAAAAAAATTAATTTTCCAACCAAAAAATTACTTAAACAAATTTTTAAATTATTTTAAATTTTAGAAAAATTAATTTTGGCATTTTTTGATTGATTCTTTGGTCGAAAAATTTACAACCAAAAATTTCATCAAAAAATTGATTGCTAAATTTTTAAATTATTTTAAATTAAAAATTTTAATTATGGCATTTTGTGATTGATATTTCAATCATAAATTTTATGACTTAAAAATTGATTATAAAATTAATTATAAAATTTTATAAAATTAATATTTTATAAATTTACTTTTATATTCAAATTTTTGATTGTAAAATTAAAATTTTATGATCAATTTTGCAATCGATATTTTTCAATCTCTATATTATTTTTTAAATAATCAATCATAAAATTGGTCGTAAAAATTTTAGTCATAAAATCGATCGTAAATTTCAACCAAAAATTTTGATCGCAAAATCACTATTTTCTTATCATGGATGGGGGCCCAGGGGCGGGCGCGGTGATGGGGAGGCCGGGGGGCATATGCGGTGATGGAGAGGTGTGACTTGGAAGGTGGGGGTCGCGGGGGTTGGAGGATCGACCGAGGATGGGTGGGGAGGGGCCAAGAGGCAGGGGCGGCCGGGGATAGGGGGCAGGGGGTGGGCGCGGTCATGGAAAGGCTGGGGATGGGGAGGCGAGCAGGGAGAAGGGGGCACCAAGAGGCGAGGAAGGTCGAGGGGGAAGGAGGGATGGTGCCAGTTGGAAAAGAAGAGGGATGGGGACTCACCGGCAATGGAGAGCAGGGAGAGAGAGTGCACGAAAGAGGGAATCCAAATTAGAGATTTTAACCTAAGCTACTGTAGCAAATTTTGAATCACTACTATAGTTTTATGGCAGTGATTTTCTAACCACTGCCATAAATCTATAGCAGTAGTTTTCAGTAACCACTGTCATAGGTTAGAAATTAATTTTTTATATTTTTACTCTAAATATTATATAATTTTAAAATTTAATATCCATCTTCATCGTTCATTATCTAAATAATTATCATTAGAGTTTCGTCACAAAAGATCGCCTCAATCCAATGGCCCTAGCTTCATCGATCAAAAAAAATTGATTTCGATGACCACGAAGGATAATGCATTGATCTGATAAATGAAGATCTTCAATGGATTTGAAAATCTACAATGATGATCTTGATGATATTTATAGCATACTATCAAAGTTTTATTTCAATCGGATATCATTATCATAGTCATTTTAGAAACAAGCGATCAAAGGGCTAAACAACATTCGATTATGAGAAATTTTTCAGTTAAATAATCTTTGATATAATTTGAATGATTTTATACAGCGATGATCGTATAATTTAAATCATTTTTGTATGAACAGTTCATGTTAAGCAGATCTTGCAAAAGCACGAGCATAACTACCAACGAAGTTTAAGAATGGTTATCTAGCGATGTATAGTTTTGGATCGTTGTTAGACCCACGAGTTGAATTTTATGATCATCACCATAAAAATGATTAAAGTAGTAGCCAAGATCATTTATGAAAAAATTATCTCATAATCGGATGTTGTCTGGTCCTTTGATCATTTGTTTATCATTTAACGATCAAAATTATTCTATACTAAATTGATTAAGATAACGATATCCGATTAAAGTAAAACTTTGATAGTATGCTACAAATACCACCAAGATTATCGTTGTAAGTTTTTGGATCGATTGGAGGTCTCCATCTATTAGATCATCGCATCGTTGTTCATAATCGTCGAAATTAAATTTTTCTAATTGATGAAGCTAGGGCCATCGGATCAAGGCAATCTTTTATGACTACACTCTAATAATAATTATTTAAATAATGAATGATGAAGATGGATATTATATTTTAAAATTATGTAATATTTAGAATAAAAATATAAAAAAAATATATAGCGGCGGTTATACTAAACTGCTGCTATAAATCCGATCTATTACAGTGGTTATTCCATACCGCTGCTATAAATTTGACCTATGGCAATAGTTAATATAAACACTACTATAGGTCGAACCTATGACAGTGATTTAGTATAACCGCTGCCATATGTCGGACCTATGGCAGCAGTTCTTTTTAATCGCTGCTATAGGTTGAACTATGGCAGTGATTTTTTTTAACCGCTACCGTAGATCCTATTGTAGCAGTTTCAAAAATTGCTGCTATAGTATGTACTATTGTAGACCCATTTTATAGTAGTAATCAAACCATTAAAAGATCTCAAAATAAGTATCTATTATAAATTAAATATTTTAATGATAAATATCCATAACTTTTATATGTTCTTTGAAAATTTTAGACACTAAATCTTTCGTTAAAGGATTAACTAACATACAAACGGTATCAATAAAATGAACAAATATTTAATGACTACTAATTCTCTCATTTATAGCAAGATACTTAACATCAATGTGCTTATTTACATTGATCATCTTGTTATTATTAGAGAAATAAACTATATGATAAAATTATTATAATAAATTTTTAGTGGCTTTAAAAATAGAATTCATAACTTCAAGTCCTAAGATAAATTTTTTCAATCATAGAGCATGTGAGGAAGCCTTGTAGTAACTTATATATTTAGTTTTCATAGTAGAATAGGCAATAATATGCTGTTTTATACTCTTCCATAAGATTGCTCTACCAGCTAATAGAAAATATAACTTGTTGGGGATAAACCCCGCTCCTGCCGAAGTCTAGTTCGATGCTTAGCCTAATGCAACCAGTAGCCACGGAAGAGCTTCAACAGATGGGCTTTAGCCGAACCCTTACAGTCAATCAAACTACTCAGCCGATCGAGCTCCTTCGGACTTTTCAGCGGTCGTCCCTCGGTCGAACTTTTCAACGATCGAGCTCCTTTCGAACTCCCAGCGGTTGAGCCTTAATCGCACTTCTCCAGTCAGATGCTTATGAGAGTCGAACATCCCTCTAAGCTTCCTCTTCGATTGGACTTCTTCGAGAGCCGAACTTCCTCCAAGCTTTCTCTTCGGTCGAATCTCTTCAGGAGTCTGAACTCCTTCGAAATGGGCACACATCGAAGCCCTTCAACCCTTAATTCGGCCCCGAGTGGCTCAGTATCAAGACAGCTACAGCCATCACCATTAATCCATCGTAAGTGACAGCGACCTGCTATCAGACGGTGATAGCTGTCACCATCAATCTGCTGCAGATGGTACCTTTTCATGAGACTAACTCCATCGAATCTCGAGCGGCCCGCCAGCATGCGGCTATAGCTGTCATCATCAAGCTCCGCTATAAAAAGAATCCTTCAGATATGCTAACTCTAATCTCTCTGATCTCTAAGATCTCTCCTTCATCTTTAAGCTCTGCAAAAATTATTTTCGAGTACTCCATTCCTATTGGTTAGAGCTAACTTAATCATCGGAGGATCCTGTTGGAGCCACCCCCCATCGACTCTGGATGAAACTTTGTTTTGCAGATCCTCGATGGTGACCTCATCGGCCTCCACTCCAGTAGATTTCGACGACGATCAGTATCTACATCAACAGATTGACGCTAGAGGAAGGGCTCCGAACCTCCAAGATTCCCTTATTCTTAAAGAAGTGCTCGACGATGATTTTTCTCTTCCCTCTTCGGAGATCTCTCTTTTCTTTTTCGAAAAAAAAATGCCTCTCAGGAGAGCTTCGATTCGACGCTCGACGGCCTCCACGGTCCGATCTCGTTCAGATCCATCTGTTCCTGCTTCAGCCCCGGCAGCTCAGGTTTCATCTATACCCATGGTGGATGTGAAGTAGTTTGATCTGCTTGTCCGATAGATCCATAGCCTCACGGAGGTATTACAGGCCATACAGCAGCCTCCGGTGGTGATCCCATCAGGAAGCCCACCATCAGAATGTCAGGAACCGACCTCAATGAAGAGTACCAAGGTCAGCATATCCGTCGTCCTAAGGAAGAAGAAATGGAGAGCAAAAGTTCTTCCGTAGAAGAAAAATGAAGTTCGGCAGCGCAAGCGAGGCCGAACCCCTCCTCGAGCTCATCATCGAGGAAGCCCCGATAGAGGGGCATGAACATCCCTGGGAGAAGGTTTTGTAGGGAGGCGGAATGAAGTTCGATCGCGTCCAAGGAGGCGGAATGAAGTTCGGCCACGTCCACGACCTTTCCAGCGCAAGTGAGGCCGAACTTCACCTCGAGCTCGCCACCAAGGAAGCTCCGACAAAAGAACATGATGTCCTCCCGGTGAAAGTCGAAGTGAAGTTCGGCACAGGCAAGGCCAAACTTTCCCTCGAGTATGTCATCAATGAAACCGCCTACAAAGAATTCACAGAAGGTGGAATGAAGTTTGGGCAAGCAAAGTCGAGCTCCACCTCAAGCTCATCATCAAGAAAGTTTGGATAAAAGAAGCAGAAAGTTCTTCCGCAAAATCTTTTGCGGAAAAGCGAAATGAAGTTCGGCAGCATAAGAAAAGCCGAGCTCCCTCTCGAGCTCGTCGATAAGGAAGTCTGGACAAAAGAAGCAGAAAGTTTGGTGCAAGCGAGGGCGGAATGAAGTTCTCCCACGGAATGAAGTTCGGCATAAATGAGGCCGAACTCCACCTCGAAGCTTATCATCGAGGAAGCTCCGACAAAGGGGCATGAAGTCCTCTTATGGAAGCTTTCATGGAAAAGCGGAACGAAGTTTGATGCAAGTGAGGCCGAACTCCACCTCGAAGCTCGTCATCGGAATGAAGTTCAGCGCAAGCAAGGCCGAACTCCCCCCTCAAACCTTATCATTGGAATAAAGTTCGGTGCAAGTGAAGCCGAACTTCCGCTCGAGTATGTCACCAAGGAAGCCCCCTACAAAGATTTCCCAGGAGGTGAGATGAAATTTGGCCGCGCTCACAACCACCCCAGGGCAAGCAAGGACTCCCTCTCGAGTATGACTCTAAAGAAGTCCCGACAAAGAGGCATGAAGTTCTCCCGCAGATTACACAAAGGGACGGAATGAAGTTTGGCCACGCTTACGACCTCCACAGCGCAAGGCCCGAACTTTTTGAGCTCGCCATCAAGAATTTTTCGATAAAAGGGTGCGAAGAAGTCCTCCTCCCAAAAGGTTCTACGACTGCGTCCTCCTCAACGCTCCTCGAACTCAAATTCTCATGAAAGTTAAGAACCAGCTGCCAAGACCAGAAGGATTACGGTCTCCCCCAAACAAGCACGATCGAAGTAAGTACTGCCTCTACCATCGCGATCATGGCCACGACACTGAGGAATGCATCCAGCTGTCAGACGAAATTGAGGAGCTCGTCAGGAAGGAGCGGTTGGATAAATTCCTTCGATGGGAGAAGATCGACTAAGGGCGCTGCCGTAATAAGAAAACTACAAGGTCGGTCGCCTCACGGCATCATCAATGTTACCCCGGAGAGGGGCTAGGTACATTGACGATTCATCACCTTCCAGCGTCAAGAGAAACATGCTCCAAATTGAGGAGGCCAGCATGAGATAGAAAAGATCGCCCGCATCAAGAAACGCGGAGGAATAACGCTACCACGACCCTAAAACACAAGGAATTCGAGAATGCATTGCCTGTAACTTTCTTTCAATAAAATTCTTTTCTTTCAATAATATTGTTTCTAAATGAAAAAACTATGTAATGATAGGGAAAAAATAATCGATAGTCGTCGTGTTAGGAACAGAAGGAGAACCTCATCCTAACGCGAGCAACAACCTCAGCTAGAGATAAGATCTCTTCCGAGCGATCGTTGACAACCTTGGCCAGAGATAAGATCTCTCGCAAGCGACAGAGTCAACCTCGGCTAGAGATAAGATTTCTTCCGAGCGACCGTTGACAACTTTGGCTAGAGATAAGATTTTTTTTCGAGCGACCGTTGACAACCTCAGTCAGAGATAAGATCTCTCCGAGCGATAGAGTCAACCTCGGCTAGAGATAAGATCTCTCCGAGCGACCGTGTCAATCTCGACTAGAGATAAGATCTCTCCCGAGCGACCGCGTCAACCTCGACTAGAGATAAGATCTCTTTCGAGCAACAGAGTCAACCTCAGCTAGAGATAAGATCACTTCCGAGCGATCGTTGACAACCTCAGCTAGAGATAAGATCTCTTCCGAACGACCGCGTCAACCTCGGCTAGAGATAAGATATCTCCCGAGCGACCATTGACAACCTCGGCTAGAGATAAGATCTCTTCCGAGTGATCGAGTCAACCGAAGGCCTCGTTCACAAAAGACGAGATGGGGGGAGAGGCCCTGACAGCGGCCCTTGTGTGCCCCCACAGTCCGTTAGGAACAGGAGGAGAACCTCATCCTAACGCGAGCAAAGTCGAAGATCTTGTTCACCATAGATGAGATGGAAGAAGATGGACGACGGTCCAAATGTGCCCCCACAGTCCATTAGGAACAGGAGGAGAACCCCATCCTAACGCGAGCAAAGTCGAAGGCCTCGTTCATAAAGAACGAGATGGGAGGAGAGGCACGAACAACAGTCCGTATGTGCCCCCACAGCCCGTTAAAAATAGGAGGGAAACCTCATCCTAACGTGAGCAAAATCGAAGGCCTCGTTCACCTTAGATGAGATGGAGGAAGACGGACGATGATCCGAATGTGCCCCCACAGCCCGTTAGGAACAAGAGGAGAACCTCATCCTAATGCGAGCAAAGTCGAAGGCCTCGTTCACAAAGGACGAGATGGGAGGAGAGGTACGGACAACGGTCCGTATGTGCTCCTACAGCCCGTTAGGAATAGGAGCAGGATCTCGTCATAACGTGAGCAAAGTCGAAGACCTCGTTCACCTTAGACGAGGTGGAGAAAGATGGATGACGATCTGAATGTGCCCCCATAGCTCGTTAGGAATAGGAGGAGAGCCTCGTCCTAACACGAGCAAAGTCAAAGACCTCGTTCACAAAGAACGAGATGGAGGGAGAAGTACGGACGACGGTCCGTATGTGCCCCCACAGCCCGTTAGAAATAAGAGGAGGACCTCATCCTAATGCGAGCAAAGTCGAAGGCCTCGTTCACCTTAGACGAGATGAAGAAAGACGGACGACGATCTGAATGTACCCTCACAGCTCGTTAGATATAGGAGGAGAACCTCGTCCTAACGCGAGCAAAGTCAAAGTTATGAACAGAAGGAGAACCTCATCCTAATGCAAGTGTCCGCATCAACCTCGATCAAAGAAGATAAGATCTCCTCCGAGCGATCGAACCAACCTCGACTGGAGAGCTTCAACTTTGACCTCAGCTAGAGATAGAATCTCTCCCGGACGACCGTGTCAACCTCGGCTGGAGAGCTTCAACTTCAACCTCGGTCAGATAAGATCTCCCCCGAGCGACCAGGCCAACCTCGGCTAGAGAGCTTCAACTTCAACCTCGGTTAGATAATATCTTCCCTGAGCGACCGAGCCAACCTCGGCTGGAGAGCATCAATTTCGACCTCGGCTAGAGATAGGATCTCTTCCGAGCGACCGTGTCAACCTCGACTGGAGAGCTTCAGCTTCAACCTTAGTCAGATAAGGTCTCTCCCGAGCGATCGGGCTAACCTCGGCTGGAGAGCTTCAACTTTGACCTTGGTTAGAGATAGGATCTCTCCCAAGCGACCGTGTCAACCTCGGCTGAAGAGCTTCAACTTCAACCTCGACCAGAGAAGATCTCTTTCGTGTGGTCAAGATAACCTCGATCAGAGATAAGATCGGAGACAACCTCATCCTGAGATCAGATCTCTTCCGAGCATCCATATCAACCTCGGCTATAGGAGACAATGTCGCCTCCGATGAGCTCAACATTCGACCTCGATCGTAGGAGACGAGGTCTACCTTAACCTCGATTGAAGATGAAATCTCTTTCGGGCTTCAACTTTAACATCAACTTTAGGTGAAGATGAGATCTCCCCCGAGCTTCGACCTGAACCAGCACAGAGCTCGAAAGAAGAGTTCGGTAGTCATCTTTTCTGCACTCCCTTCCTTCGAGTTTCAAACTCAGGAGTGGGGGCTAGTATTGGGAATTATTGAAAATAAATTCCGCTCCTGCCAAAGTCTAGTTCGATACTCAGCCTAATGCAACCAGTAGCCATGAAAGAGCTTCAGCAGACGGACTTTAGCCGAACACTCATAGTCGATCGAACTGCTCAGTCGACCGAGCTCCTTCAAACTTCTCAACGGTCGAACTCCTCAGCGGTCGTTCTTCGATCAAACTTCTCAGCGATCAAGCTCCTTCCGAACTCCTAGCGGTCGAGCCTTAGCCACACTCCTCCAGTCAGATGCTTACGAGAGCCGAACTCCCCTCCAAGCTTCCTCTTCGGTCGGACTTCTTTGGGAGCCAAACTTCCTCCAAGCTTTCTCTTCGGTCGGATCTCTTTAGAAGTCCAAACTCCTCCAAAATGGGCACACATCGAAACCCTTCAACCCTTCATTCGGCCCTGAGCGGCTCAGTATCAAGACAGCTATAGCCATCACCATCAGTCCACCATAAACGACAGCGATCTACTATCAAACGGCGATGACTGTCACCATCAATCCGCTGCAGGCGGCATCTTTTCATGAGACTGACTCCACCGGACCTTGAGCGGTCCGCCAGCATGCGGCTACAGCTGTCATCATCAAGCTTCGCTATAAAAAAGGCCCTTCAGATGCGCTAACTCTAATCTCTCTGATCTCTAAGATCTCTCCTTCATCTCTAAGCTCTGTGAAAATTATTTTTGAGTACTTCATTCCTGTTGGCTAGAGCTGACTTGATCGTCGGAGGATCCTGCCAAAGCCACCCCCCCGGCTCCGGACGAAATTTTATTTTACAGATCTCCGACGGCGACCTCATCGACCTCCACTCCAGCGGATTTCGACGACGATCAGTATCTACGTCAACATAACCTAATATAGACTTTCTACTATCTTGATAACCAGCATAAACTATATGTAAATAATCGATCACTTTCAACTAATTAATAATCTCATAAGTAAACATATAGTCTTTAGTTTTCTGAAGATATCGCATCACTTTCTTGATGGCTTTTCAGTGGTCTATATCTGGATCACTCTAATATCTACCAAGTATTCTCAAAGTAAAACTAATATCAAGATAAGTATATACTTGAGCATACATCAGACTATCCACTGTAGATGCATAGGATATATCCTTCATCTGATTTCTCTCAATCTCATTCTTAGGATACTGAAATTTACTGAATTTATCATCCTTAATGATTAGCACTTTACTTGATGAGTAGCTTGATATTCCAAATCTTTCTAGGATCCTAGTAATATAATTTCTCTAAGATAAACTAAGTAACCTCTTATTTCTATCATAATGAATTTTTATACCAAAAATATAAGAAGCGTCTTTCATATCTTTCATGTTAAAATGAAAAAAAAATTTAGTTTTATGCAAGAGACCTAAATCATTGCTGGCTAGTAAGATACCATCCACATATAGTATCAAAAATATAAATTTACTCTTATTCATCTTCAGATATATATATTGATCAACAATATTTTTCTTAAATTTGAAGAAAGCAAAGATATGATTAAATTTTAAATATTATTGCTTGAAAACTTATTTAAGATCATATATAAATTTTTTTAATTTACATACCAATCTTTTATTTTCTTACGCTAAAAATCCTTCGGGCTATTCCGTATACACCTCTTACTTTAAATTTTCAATCAAGAATACAGTCTTCATATCCATTTGATATAACTTTAAATCAAAATAAGTTACAATGCTATCATGATTCTGAATAAATCTTTTTCAGAAATTAAAAAAAAAAATTCATGATAATCAATATCTTTCTTTTGAGTGAATTTCTTTGCTACAAATCTAGTCTTATATCTTTTGATATTATCTTTAGAATTTCATTTGATCTTAAAAATTTATTTACAACTTATATAGACTTAAATCCTTCAGGTAATTCAACAAGTTTCCAAACTTATTCTTTTTTATGGATTCCATCTCATGGCACCTAAACAAAGTTTAAAATCATTATTTTTCATGGCATTTTTAAATAAAATTGAATCATCCTTTATTCCAATATCATAATCATATTTTTGTAAGTAAATAACATAATTATTTAAAATAGTCGATCTTATATTCTAGTAGATCTCCATAATATTTTAGATTTAGTATCATTATTGTGATTACTTTTAATTGAACCAGGTTCTAATGCGGGACCAAGCTAACTAACCTAGATCTAGCTAACCACCTATGAGATTAGTCTACAAAATTAATTAAAATAATTAAAATATAGAATTAGCAAAAAATTAAAGCAAGCAAGAAAAATAACTAAAGGAATAAATCATGATTAAAGTCCAATCTAGAAAGCAACTCAGTTGGCACGCACAAATAAAAAGTTAGAAATAAGATCATTGGTCGTTAAGAAATGACCAATTGGCTAGGGCTATCAACTTAATTAAACCGAATCTAATAGAATAAAAAAGAGTTAACTAGCATAAAAAGAAATGTAAATAGCATCAATTTAAAAATTTTAAACTAATATATGAAGAGTGCTCACATCGCATCTCGACTCCTGGGCAAGTGAGATCGAACCAAAAAAATTGTGAAGATCAGCGATAGGTTTGCGGCAAGAAAGACAAACGTCTTTAGATTTGAAAATTATCCAAAGAATTTAAATGAGCCAAAATATTACAAATAACACTCCAAATGCATCAAAATCCAAAATAGCCCCAAAAAGTATGAAAGTTGGTTAAAGGATGGCCGGGTTTGTTCTGAAGTCCATGCTTTCCATCACGATCGTGTAGAACAGGAGATTCGGCACATAGAGGGAGGGACTTCTGGAATCCGTTGCTCGGCTGTAGGCTAATGAGGTTTGGCGGTGGTCGACGGGATAGGGTCATCAGAAAGGAGGAGCTGCTGGGTGGCGGAAGGCGTCGATGGTGGTGGTGTTCGCCAAGGGTGGTGGAAGATGCTGGTGGCTATGGAGGTGGCCACTGGTGTTGTCAGGAAGGGGCCACCCATGGCCGAACGATCGGGAATGGGTTCGTCGGTGATGGCAGGGGGAGCTAGTTGTGGCGGAAGAGCCGCGGTCAGTGATATGGGTGCGACGGAATAGTCATAGAGGGGCTAAGGGTGGAATCAAACCACCAAAATAGCTCAGGGCGGTCGTTGGGACTGGTCCACCGAGATCGATCAATCGGAGGGTGGGGATTGATCGGGTCGGAGGCGGTGGGGATAGGGTCATGTAGTGGCTAAGGAGAGGGGTGGTGCTCGCGATGGTGAGTAGAGGCGGTGGGATCGTAGCTGAGGGAGGAAACCAGGGCAGAGCTGGGTAGAGAAGGTGACGTAGCAGCAACGGTCGGAGTGGTGGTGGGAGACGGTGCTCGCGATGGTGGGAGAAGTGAGCGGTGGCAGGTGGCTTGGAGAAGCTGGGAACAAGGGTGGCTAAGGCTTCAGGAGATTAAACAGGGAAAGGTGTCACTGTAGCTTGGGGAGGAGAAATTTATCAGAAAAGAAGAAGTAGAGTTAGAGGAGGAAGAAGCAGCAGCAAAGAGAGGAAGAAGTAGCTTGGAAGAAGAGGGGAGGGAGAAGAAGAAGAAGAGCTATGCTCAGGAGGAAGAAGAAGAAGATTCACTTAATTTTCCATTCTCTATCTGATTACAAAAAAAACAACCCATTATATAATGAGCCTTAACCGGAACAAATTTCATAACAGACTAACAACACCTCTAACAAACAAAAAGATATTTCCTAACAACCTGATTGTAGCTCATGCTTTGAAATACGTGCATGAACTAAAAAGAAAATGCATCCAATTTCATACACCCACATACATCCAGATAATATAAAAATAAAATAAAATAAATAAAATGCATCAATAATCATGCTGCTAGATGATGTCCTCATCAAGTTCATTGATAGTTTATTAAGAAAGTGGCGTATCAATCACCTATTGATATTCCATAATTTCAAGTTGAAGAGACTCGAGCGGAATATCTAGGTATTACTGTAATAAAAAAAAATTCTTTTATTTTCTATAATATCACATTACATGGTGTACCATTTTTACTATTTTCATCATCCTCAATGATGGACGATTGAGCTTAGACCTTTCTGAATACTCTAGTGGTGTGTGATGGACGATACAATCTAAAACTCTTTAATCTTTCTCAATACTTTATAAAATAACAACTAATAGTCCTGGGATCCAATTTTGTTTTTTGTGGGTTACATAATTGAGCTTCTGCAGAATAACCCAAACATATGTAAATGTCCTAAACTTAGTTTCCTATCCATCCATAACTCAAAAGAAGTTTTAGGAATGACCTTACTAGATATCCAATTTAGGATTTCATAGCCATTTTCATAATTTTTTTTCATAAATTTAAGGATAATAAGAATTTACTAACCATACTCCTCACTATATTCATCAAGATGCGATTATGTCTTTCAGCCATATTATTTTGTTGAAGATTTTCTTGCATAGTATACTATGCTTCAATGCCATGCTATTCAAAAAATTTGATAAAAAATTCAGGATTATGATTTAATTCATTATATCTGCCATAATATTCACCATCTTTATCAGATCTCATAGTTTTAATATTCCTATCCAATAGATTTTTTACTACAGCTTTATATACTTTAAAGGCTTCCAAAGCTTCAAACTTTTCATGCAATAAAAAAACATAATTATAACATAAAAAATCATCAATAAAAATAATAAAATATTTTTATCCTCTAAAATAAGATATAAAATAGCCATAAATATCAGTATATATCAATTCTAAGAGTCTTGAACTTCTAATGGCATGCTTTTTATGACTTATAATTTATTTTTTTAATACAATCAATGCACATACTAAAATTACTAAAATCTAGATTTGGTAAAATATCTTTCTTAACTAATCTAGTCATTTTTTCTTTTGAAATGTAATCTAATCGCTAATGCTACAATATTGAAGAACTCTCATTTATAATACTATATTTTATTTTGATATTGATATTCAAAATAAGTAAAGATTATTCAAAAGAAAAATCCAAAATGCAATTAATATGATCCATTACATAATGTTCTAGTACCAACCAAAATAAAATTTTTTATTAATTTAAAACTTAAATTTATTAAAGTAAATAAAAAATCTTCTAAATCAAATTTTGATAAAGAAATTAAATTCTTAGATACTAAAGGAACATAAAAAATATCATATATATCTAATTTGAATCTGGTGTCTGTAATAAATCTGTAGGTCCTGACTGTGATGACCTTAGACTTTATCTAATTCTCCATAAAGATCTACCATTTTCTATAATTTAGTTTCCAGCTTGAAATGAATCTTCTTCTTTTTGAATCATTTTCTTCTTTTCTTACAATCCTTCTTGATATGTTCCTTCTTCTTATAAAAAAAATATTTTAATTTATGATAAATTTTTATTTATAGATTACTTGATTCTTTATTTTTTTTCTCCATCTTTCTCTTAGGATGCTCCTATGAAACTGCATGAACAACCGAGATTTCTTCTTGTTTTAATCTCTCTTCCTCTTATATATACTGCAAGATGAGTTCATTCATTGACCATGATTTTTTGTGTATATTATAGTAAATCTTAAATTAGATAAACTAGGATGAAAGAGAATTAAAAATAAACTATATAATTTTTTTTAAAATACTATCATAGCCAAATCATTTAATTTTTCAACTATATCAAGTATTTTCATAATGTGCTTTTGTACTCTAAAAAAATTATCATATTTTATAGAGGTTAATTTGTTCATTAGGATACTAGCTAAGGCTTCACTTGATCTAGTAAACTATTATTCTATAGAAAAAAGATATTCAGAGGCTAATTTGTTATCAAAAATAGATCTTCTAATATCTCTTGCTATGAAACTTTTAATAATCATGAAAGATAATTTATTAGAATGCTCTCACTTTTCACATAACTTTTTATATTCAGGATAACTAGTAGGGGTAAGTGAATCTGGTTGAGCTATGATCCATCATATTAGTTGTACTTTCAATGGTTTAATTAACTATGATTACAAAAATCTCAGGTTATTCTCATCTTTGGATATAGAACTCTCCGTCTTTATGCAATTCAAGTTAATCTATCTTTTATTATTAATTTTATATCAAATTACAGTCATCTTTAGATTTACTTTAATGGATACACTTTTATATAATTCAAAATTATAATGAATAAAAATCATTAGCCTTTAATAACTTAGTTATCCAAGATCCATAGAGTGCTCCAGACTTTTTGGGACTATGCAAAAATACACTTGAATTATGTAATTGCAAGCAAAATTATCAATTAAATAATTTAATTATTTAAATATTTTAATTTATATAAAAAATTAATCATAATATTTTTCAAACCATCATAAGTCCAATGATTTAAAAATTATTCAAATTGAATGAAAAATGAGCAAATTTTAATAATAAAGGACTTAACCATAAATAACAGAAATATAGAATCTTTTCTATAAAATAGCAGCTTGAAAACTATTTAAAAAATCGATAGAAATCTTAATATAATTTATTAATTATTAGGGACTAAATTATAAAATTATTCTAATCATCTTTTTAGAATTTAAATTTTTCAAGGGCTTATTTGTAAAAGTCTCTTTTTTTTATTAAATGGGTCTTGGACAGATTTTGGGTTTGGATCCAAAACTCGGATCCGATTAAACCTTTCTTCCTCAATCAAAAAATTTTCAAAGCCCCCATGGCCACCGCCGCCTCCTCTTGTGCTGGACGAGTGGCCAAACGACCGCCCCTTAAATTCTTCCGTGACCACTGGAGGACCTAGAGGGAGTGCAATGGATCGGGTGTTGCCCCCCACCATCATGGCCAAACCCAAACACTGCATGTGATGGTGTTGCTGCCGCCGCCGCTACCAGGGAGTATGGGCTCCTCTTCCTTTCGAGACCCACAGTCGCAAACCATCACCGCCCCCGCCCAATCCTCCTATCATCGCCTCCCTCTTCCACGATAAAAGCCATGGTTCTCATGGCTTCAGATGCAGTGGTCGGCATGGAGAGCCGTTGTTGATGGTGAAGGCGGTTGCAACTCCTGCCTGTCGTCGACATGGCAGCAGCCATGGCTACTGTCCTGTTCGATGAATGGCGTGGATCGAACGGTGTGGCAGGCCCCAATTTTTTTTTTAATTTTAAAAAATTAAGAGATAGTAATTTAATTTTCTTAAGCCTTAATTAATTCAAAAAATATAAAATTTTATTTTTTAAAAAATAAACTAAAATTTATCAAAAAAAAATTTACATGAATACGAAGCATGGATCCTATGCTCTGACACCACATGTTAGATAATTTAATTTTTTATGCTTAGATCGTACTTCGATATTCATGCAAAATTAAATAAAATATACCTTGCATCACCATCTCACCAACATGATGATCATGTAGCTCGCAGAGCGTTCGATATGTCTTTTGCAGGTGACTGATTTTCTCTCTCTTCATCCTCCATCTTAATGCAGATGATCAATATTAAATCATCATATTTTTTTGAATATTGATGAAAAAGGATCAGGCCATTTCTATTTATACCTGCATTTACCATATTCCATCAAAAGACTTATTTCTAATTAGAGAAGAAATTCTAGTCTAAGTCTTATTAGGAATATAACTTTTTAATTAGTTGAATTCACTATAATTGATTCAGAACTTGATCCAATAAATTTAAACCTAATTAAATAATAATTAAATTATATTTAGAATCCATAAGATCAGACACATATATTGGACTCATTATTCGAATATGGCGTTTTTTTTTTTCCTTTTCTTTTTAGTTAACCCGGCGTCTACCACCACTTTTATCACATCGTATCGGACAAAGCAATATGAAACCGATTTCCGCTGGTCCATCAGAAACCTCATTTGCGTCAAATAGATGGTTACGATATGACCAAACATACCGATTACTTCATATATCATCAGTTGAATGATTCAAAAGAACATGCGGGCTACTAAAACCCGTACCAAAAGCCCCACGTGCAGAGAACGAGAGAGAGATTTATGGACGGTGTAACCTGCGGTGAACTAGAAACCGGCCGGAAACGGCAGCGATCGAACCTGAAACGTTGAGCCTGTCATAAAATCTCTTCCTAAACCATTTACAACGCCTTGTTACAGTATACCGGGAAGTAGCCTTGCACCAGGCGATGACAAGAAAGCTATGAATGCTTCAACCTTCTGCTCAGATAGTTTGATCACAACTCACAAGTTGGAATACTATCTAAAACGTTTCTCGCAGAGAAAGAAAAGAAAAACTAGATAACTGAATAGATGAATTTTTTCTAAGGATAAATGGTTAAAGGTTAAAAATTAACATGGATGAAGAATTAAAAAATTCGAAGGACTCCAAACTGATGACTGTATTGATACAATTATATCTCTTTCCTCCGTGATAGGAATTAGGTGCTTCGACGTGCTCCATGCACCCATGAGATTCCAAGAAGTGCAACCACCAGTAACCTGGTAGTTGGTGCTCGTGGTGACAAAGTTGGCATGACGACTTCTCATGCAAGTGATTGTCTGCTTATCTGCTCATGGTAATGGATTAATATCCAGCTAATAACTGGACGTACAGAAGAAAGATTTGAAAATAAAAGGCTAATAGTCCTTGTGAACCTTTCTAAGCCGTCCATCATCCAAGATAACTTGTTTCCATGGTAAGTACAAGTTTTTTTTTTTTTTTTTTTTTTTTTTTAAATAAATTAATTTAATTTAAACGAAACAAAGAAAATGCAGTATGAAGAAGTTTGCACGAGCCCCATGTGCTAAGAAGTTTGCACGAGCCCCATGTGCTAACAACTAACAACAGGATGTTTCTCGAGAGATTCAACCTTCTGTGCGCCGAAGGTGGCAATATTTGGCAAAACAACAACCTTCTTCATTTGCGAAAGGAAACAACAGTCTTCATATATATATATATATATATATATATATATATATATATATATATATATATATATATAGATATAGATATAGATATATACTCAAAGTGTTCTGATACTTTCTATTGCAAGAAGGCCTAGCAGGTACACATACAGCTGGACTCATTCCTTTCCATTTTTTCTCTCACAACACATTTTTTTGGGTAAATTTGCTCACAAGACTTTCAAGTACTTCTATGCTGCTCCGTCTTTCTTCTGCAATGCACTAGAGAGAGAGAGGGGGAGTTGGGGGGGGGGGGCGGCGCGCTAAACCCATATGTATCATAACTTAGATAAGCCAAGAAGTCTGGTCGTTGAAATTGACTTGACGGAGTATCTCTTCTTCTTCACCCTGGTCAGAGGAGCACGGGAAAGGAGGAAGAGGTGGTGTTGAAGGAGGCATCGTGTGGCCTAACATCTGCTGAGGTGGAAGCTCATGAGAAGAAGAAGAAGAAGAAAATGCACAACTAGGAGTGAAGACACTACCACCAGAACCTAGAGTAGGCGTATCGCTTACAGTAGGTGTTGAACTTATCATAGATAGGAAAGAAATAAGAGGAATGTCGCCCGGAGGGAGCATGAGGGCCGCATGGTGGAGCAAAATCTGGGTCTTGAGGAACTTAACATAGTGGATGGCCTCCTCTAGCATGGACACTGTGTCCAACTTGCTTCCTCCCGGCACCAAGCTCTTTAGAATCCTGAACCTATTGCTTATCCGGTGCCGCCTCAGCCTCGCCGCCACACTTTGGGCATCTGTTGACAGCTTAACACCACTTAGTCTCCTCCCTCCTCTTCTCCTCTCCCTGGGGTGTTGGAGAAGGGAGGAGGGTTCTCCCTCCATACCCCAAGAAGAAGGGGGTAGAGGAGGAGGAGGATGTGGTGGTTGGATGGGCAGTTGGTAGGTTTTTTTGATGAAAGGGATGGGCAGTTGGCAGTGATAGGCTTCCATAAGTTCTATGTGTTGGTCTCCAAATGCATCCATTTCTATATTAGCTCAGTGTGCTGATGCTTGATAAAATGGGTGCAACTCATCAGGTGAGTATCATATATAGAAGGTAGAGAGAGGAGATATTGATGTGGAACCCCTCACTAAAGGGACGAGTGGTCATGTGAGACCGCCGATCTCTGGCAGCGGATAAGGGTGACCGAGGTCCTTGGCGGGGATTAGGGTTAGGAAAAGGAGGGGGCGTGCGCCATCTCTCTTGCATTCCTTCTGCAATTTACTGATATGATATATTGTCTTGTTATCGAGTTTTCATTCAATTGTACGTTGACAACCAGCAGCGCCCCACTTGTAGGCATTATGAAGTTTGTGAAACTTCTTATATTCTGGTCCTACTGATGTTGCTGGTTTTTCTTCTGCAGAGACTTTAGACTGATTCAAATTACTTAGGTTTGTACCGAAAAGAAAAAAATCTAATTACTTTAGCATATCTTTTAGCGGACACAAGTGGCTCCTTCCTCTGCAATTATCCAAATGTTTTCCTAGGCCGAGGAAGTAGCCTTTTCAGCATGTTTGTTTTATATGTTTTAATCAAATAACTGATCCTGTAGCATATATAAGGATGATTTACTTAAGTAGTGCCATGTAATTTGCTGTTATTATTTTTTCTCTTTTCCTTGGTTACAACAGTTTATTAGTAAAGCTATATATTAATCATTAATTGTAGAAAATTTCAAAAGTTCAGCTTTCGGCTTTTCTTCTTCCTCGATGGACAAGTTTTAGACTTTCAAGGGCCGATTCTTAGCTACTTTATATGAAAAAAATGATTCTTAACTAGATTGGCGACGCAACCAATATTAATCTGATTCGAGAAATCAACTTATCTTAGCTAAGTTTGACAGTTGGAGAAACTTTAATACACTTGGGGTATTTTGATATCTTGATGTAACGTGACTGAGATTTTAGAAAACTATCATTCCTCAGAGAGAGAGAGAGAGAGAGAGAGAGAGAGACTACGTATACTATTCAGTCATATTAAATAAAAATCATTATAAAAATAACAAGAGGGATATTTTGCTTGATACATTCATGTCCTACTAGCTAATGTCAAAACTTATTATTTTATACCAATTGATGTCTCATCCAAGATGAAAAATCATATTAATTTGGTAAAAAATTTAATAATATTGATGATATAACATGAATACTGTAATTCATACCTTAAAAACTATTGACAGTGAGCTTTTATTTGCCTAGCACAGTCATGCTTATTAAAAAAATTAAAACAACTTGTTTGGTTCTGAAAATAAACCAACGTTTGTTGTAAATTATGATGATACTATGACAAAAAGAGTTAGGATAAAGTAATGATTTTATGTTTCTTTTAAACAAAATAGTGGAAATCCACCACAACATTAATTCCGTCGACAAATGAAATGAAGTACAGTCGGAAACGAAGAGAGTAAGTAATGGTACTGTTACTTGATTACATTATATTATATGATGAAATACCATTTTAAACTAATTTGCAGATTTGCTTAATGTAAAGAAAAAATTAATTGGTTGGACATTCGTAATTTTATATAGTACTTATTGTATAGCAGATAATATCTAATAATGGCTGGAAATTTAAATATACATTACATCAATGGATGATTAAAGGAGTGGTGCGACTCTGATGTCACTGCAACAGCCATCGTTCTAATTGTCGTAAAATTTTGACAGGCAGTGTTTTTATCCTCTCATTCAAAATAAAACTAATATTATATCCTAAACAATCTAAACTGCTTAGTTATATCCATACGTGAAGGTTCACTAAAGGCTACGCATAACTTGACACCCTGCTAAATTGCTGAAGGAAAAGGTTCGTATTGCCACTGCCAGCATAGTACGGACAGATCGTTGGCTTATCCCAAGAAATATACTCCAGTATTCGGCCTTTCTTTCGGACATTGCACATCAGCTGATTCATGATCTTGTTTGTTGCCTCGGAAGTCAGGAGAAGGACGAGTGAGTCGTCATGTTTCTTGTCCTTTCCCCACCAAAAGAATGTTATTTTGCCGCTGCCAACCTAAATTAAACCACTCTATTATACTGCCCACTTCAGTACTCTTCGACGCTCCGAGTACATCGTTTCTAACGATACCCAAAACAAACAGAGTCAAGGAATGGATAATACCCAAAGACTGCTGGTTCTCTCTGGGGTGAGGTGAAGTGGATGAAGCTTGTGGAATTAGAATTCCTTGTCAAACTGATATACCCGTCACTTCTATACTAGAAAGGCATAGGGTGGATGGGAAATTAAGAACTGAGGGACACGGATCACGAGACACATGAAGAAGAATACATCATGAAAGGTGAGAGAGTGAGGACTGATGGATGTAACCCTTTGATTGGATTTGGCTGCTGCTGCTCCCGTATCATCTGCCCCTCCTGCTGGCTTTCATATTCTCTCCTCCTCCTCGGCGGGGTTTAATGGAAGAGCAGTCGGTTGGTGCCATTTCCTGAGAGCAAACGTTATCACATGAAAGAGTCTAAGAGGGGTGACCGATATGGGTTACTGTTGAGGCAGGCACACGTGCAACGGCTATGTATGCTAAGTGGCTAGGGCGGGGGGAGCCGTGGTCTTCACCAACTCCGGCCTGCGCCTTTGTACCGCCCTTTTATGTGTCCTAGTATAGAGCATATCAGGCTTTGAGTTTAGCATTTAGACTATATGTATGGCAATTAAATTGTTTGTGGCTTGCACCGTAAAGAATAAAGAGATTAAAGACCTTGTAAACTTCTATCTATTGCTCTCACATAATTTTCTTAATCTTTTTTCAAACAATACCATGAACTGCCACCACCCGAAGGCTGCACAAAGCTGCTAACCATCTGAGTTACCTTGCATCAATGGATATGATATGTGGTTGTGCCTATTTTAGTAGAGACCTAGACTAGACGAGGCTTGACGATTTTCGTATCAATGTCCTATACAGTGATTAATATAGTTTGAATTGATGGAAATCCAACACACATCAACATGCCCAACTATAACCTAATTTGGACTTATATCTAGACTCAGAGACTCGGATCAATACTGGCCGTATCCACCATACATTGCTCTTTATTAAAACTTTCTATTTTCACCAAATTAACAAATCTTGGGTTACCATATAAATCCAGCTAGATCAAGACGCACCCTACAACATTCAAACCAGTTAAGGTCCCAACACTTGTAGCATAGCAGCATGCATGGTTTTTTTGGGTACGCTAGTAGCATATATGATGTGCTATAGAGTTGTCAATGGGCCAGGTCCAGACCCAAAATTCGTGGGTATTTATCCGATGGATCCGGATCTGATATTAGCATCATACCCATTTATCCGGATCCATATTCGGATCCGATAAATTATAACCTAAACGGATAAGATCTGAATATTTAATACCTAGATTCGATAGATCTGAAATCCAAATAATAAAATATTATATATATTATATATATATTAAAAATAATAAAAAAGTTATCTTTTCCTCCTCCCTCTCCCTCCCTCTCTTCTCTCGTCGGAACCCTCCTTCCCTCTCTCACCCTCTCTTCTCTCGCCGAAACCCCTCCCTCCCTCTCTCTCTCTCTCTCCTCTCTTCTCTCGTCGGAACTCCTCCCTCCCTCTCTCCCTTTCTCTTTGGATCTCTTGCCGGAACCCCTCTCTCCCTTTCTCTCCCTCTCTCAATCTCTCGTCGATTCGTCGGACCCCTCCCTCCCTTCCTCTCTGAATCTCTCTTGATCTCTTACCGGACCTGAACCCTCTTCCTCTCTCTCTCTCGATCTCTTGCCGACTCTTCCTCTCTTGATCTCTCATCGACTCGCCGGATCCCCTCCCTTCCTCTCTCTCTCTTGATCTCTCTCAATCTCTCGTCGGACCCAGACTCGAACCCCCTCCCTCCCTCTCTCTCTCCCTCTCTCGATCTCTCATTGACTCACCGGACCTCCTTTCTCCCTCTCTCTCCCTCTCTTGATCTCTTGCCGACTTGCCGGACCCCCCTCTCCCTCTCTCTCTCTCTCGATCTCTCTCAATCTCTCACCAGACCCGAACCCGAACCCGGACCCGGACCCTCTCCCTCCCTCTCTCTCCCTCTCTCGATCTTCCGCTGACTTGCCGGACCCTCTCCCTCCCTCTATCTCCCTCTCTCGATCTCTTACCGACTTGCCAGATCCCCTCCCTCCCTCCCTCTCTCGATCTCTCATCGGACCCAGACCCCAACCCCCTCTCTCCCTCTCTCTTCCTCTCTCGATCAGTCGATCTCTCGTCGGACCCCCTCCCTTCCCCTCTCTCTCTCGATCTCTCATCGGACCGGATCCCTCCCTTCCTCCCTCTCTCTCTTGATCTCTCATCGGACCAGACCCCCTTCCTCCCTCTCTCTCGATCTCTCGTCAGACCCCCTCCCTCCCTCTCTCATCAGACCCCCTCCCTCCCTCTCTCATCTCGCTCACCAGCGGTCGGAGAGCAACGGGATCCACTCCCTCTCTTCCTCTCTCCATCTCTCGATCTTTCTTTCTTAGTTTCGGATTTCGAAATTGGATCCGGATATTCGAGATCCATTAGGATCCAGATCTGGTACTTCAAGATCAGATCCATCGAATATTCGGATTCGGATTTAATACCAGTAACTAAAATCGGATTCAAATCTGAATATCCAGATTTCGATTGAAATTCGATCAAGTTGACAGATCTAATGTGCTAGACCTGAAATTAATCCAATCCATTTGCACCCACGCATACATGCAAGGACTAATTCATATAATCCCTTCTTTTGTACACTAATCAATCATTACTAAATTTTATGGTCGCCTACGAAGGAAACAACTTAAAGGGAAAACGTCGGGAAAAGAGCCCCTATCAAATACTATTCAAGGTAGCATAGGTATAGAACCCTCAGGGCACCTAGAATATGAATGCCGGGGTGGTATGGGGGCATCAAGACTCATATAAATTGACTGAATGACTGTTCTAGGTCAATTTTTCTCCATGTTTCTTTACTCAGTGATTCCAGACTAGCTCTTACCCTGGTGTGCTTTTCATCGAACACAAAGCAGATCACGGGCGTCCTTTTGAGGATACGCTGTTGACCCTGCGATGCTTTCTTTGCTTTCTTCTCCATATTCGTTCTTGTTTCTTATAAAGCTGGTACCCTCATGCTAGATATGCGGACTATATTAAATAAAAAAACTGTGATTCACTATCAAAAAGTTTCTTTTTTCTTTTTCAGAAATACAATATGAAGTATTTAAAATCAGAATATTGGAATAAATCATTTGCATATCTGGAAAAGATTTGTGCTCAGTAGAAATTTTCTTTTCTTCAGTTTTGATTTTTTTTTTTTTTTTGAAAATTTCTTTTGTGAAAACTCAGAGTTTGTAACGCGAGGTATAAACAGAAGGATGTGCATTCGATGTTAGGCACCAAAGATGTAAAGTAGGCCAACCCATGGACCTATTTATTGTTACAACGCCCTTTCAAATATTTAAGTCATAGAACATTAATTTGTTCTCATTGCAGAACACGAATGTCATGGTGTAAATCCTGGATCGAAATATCTCAAGATGTTAGTGTTGCATGTGTTAAACCGAACTGGGAGCTGTGTGACGTATATATCAATCCTATATTTTGAGGTTGTGAAAGATTTGTAATTGGGCCATGCTAAGCTAACTCGAGCTTTAATCAACCGGTTTCCTTGGCATGCCTTGGCACAAAAATAAAAGGGATATAATCTCTTCTAATCTCTTCATTTATGCAATGCCATACGGCACCGACTCCTATTTTATGAAGCCTATATATGCTTTTTTCCTAATCTATCTTCATGTTTGTTGACCTGTAGAGTATGTATAAATTATTTTTAATTGGATTTGGATGAATAATCCCGAACCTCCTACGAAGGAAAAACTCTTAATGTTTATAAGAGTGACAACCAGCTTAGTTAAAAGCTGTTGTCAACATATATCGCAAATAGATCACGTAGTCTGCATGTTTGCGGTGGTCAATCGCCGTCATTGATAGATGCTGGGCTATAAGATTAGACTCTCCAATACTCAAGATAAAATATATAGCAAGCATAACACTAAGCAATAACTGATTAATTTCACTGAATTTGCTAAGCTATGCCTAGTTGAGGAGCAGAGAACTAAAGACTGGTTCCTCTAGACCTACATGATGCGGTCTGCTTTTAATGTTTGGTGATTGACCTACATAGAGGAAGTGCCACCTTGAGCCAATCATGAGTCGGACCCATGCGCAACCAATCACAACATACAAAAAAAATAGCAGAAATTATATCGCCTCATGCACCCATTATATGGCCATAAACCATACCAATCATATTGTCTTCTTATCGTGCACCGATCATTGAGACAAATGCACGATGAATGGAGCTCACAAAAAAAAAAGAAAAAAGGGGATGATTGATATGATGTATGGCCATGTGGTGTGTATGATAGAATATTATTTTTCCAAACTAGCAGTAAAATTTTGTGTTTAATTAAGTCTCTAGTGCAGAAAGACAACATATAACAATGTGTTTTTAAAGTTAATAAATTTCTTCATCAAAGATACAACTATCGCATTGATAAAGTCCTTCATAGGTGGACTAGATAATCTAGGATTGGAGATTTAGAATTAGGCTACCTGTTGTGTAGCTAATTACCTCTAGATCCTTTTATGAGCAAAATATCGTGCATCATTGGTCTTTCCAAAACGATTAGGTATTGCAAATTATTAGACCGTTACACTTTTTTTATTTACTGGTTGAGAAAAATTGAAATGGTGCACATGATCTAACTCCATGTAACTCTCACGAGCTCTTATACATTTTAGTAGTGACAATACCCATTTGTCGTATTGAGCAGATAAATAGAAAATTGGTTAAGAGTGCAAAGTCACTACGATCTTGGTTGTAGATAAATATTCTTGTAATCAAATTATAACTCCGACCATGGAAAAGAAGAGGAGAAGGCCACTCCCATGGTAGCCGGTCAGGTGGTGTGACTGCTTGCTGATGGATCCCAAGGAAAAAATATAAATAAAGAAAAGACTGATGGGACACGACATAACGATTTCAAACCCCTCCAGAGCACCTCCAACCCCAAACCCGGCAGGCTCGACACATGTCCAAGACCCATTGCCACGTTCACTATCTCAATCCCCATCACACGCCAAGTGTCCCGCTTACACAATGCCAGAGACCTCCAGAGCAAGATGGAGGAAGAAGAAAGAGAGGGTCGTCCTCCTCTATCTCTCCCAAAAT
>QRFJ01000004.1:4504714-4592214 GCA_006176705.1 Cocos nucifera | reverse complement strand
GATCTTACCTCCTGCAGTCGAGCTTTCCTCGGAGGAGATCTTATCTCCTACAGCCGAGGTTGCCTCGAGGAAGATCTTATTTCCTACGATCGAGGTTGAAGCGGACACTCAGGAGAGATCTTATCTCCTGCACCCGAGCTTTTCTCGAAAGAGATCTTATCTCCTGCAGCCGAGGTTGCCTCGGAGGAGATCTTATCTTCTGCGGTCGAGGTTGAAGCGGGCACTCGGAGGAGATCTTATCTCCTACAGCCGAGCTTTCCTCGAAAAAGATCTTATCTCCTACAGCCGAGCTTTCCTCGGGGGAGATCTTATCTCCTACGGTCAAGGTTGCCTCGGAGAGATCTTATCTCCTGCAGTCGAACTTTTCTCGGAGGAGATCTTATCTCCTCCAGTTGAGCCTTCCTCGAGGAGATCTTATCTCCTACGGTCGAGGTTGCCTCGGAAAGATCTTATCTCCTGCGGTCGAGGTTGAAGCGGACACTCGAGGAAGATCTTATCTCCTGCAGTCGAGCTTTCCTTGAAGGAGATCTTATCTCCTGCGACCGAGGTTGAAGTGGGTACTCGAGGGAGATCTTATCTCCTACAGTCGAGCTTTTCTCGGGGGAGATCTTATCTCCTACAGCCGAGCCTTCCTCGAAGGAGATCTTATCTCCTGCGGTCGAGGTTGAAGCGGCACTCGGAGGAGATCTTATCTCCTGCAGTCGAGCTTTCCTCATAGGAGATCTTATCTCCTACAGTCGAGCTTTCCTCGGAGGACATCTTATCTCCTGCAGCCGAGGTTGCTTCGGAGGAGATCTTATCTCCTGCAGCCGAGCTTTCCTCGGAGGAGATCTTATCTCCTACAATTGAGGTTGCCTCGGAGGAGATCTTATCTCCTGCGGCTGAGGTTGAAGCGGACACTCGGAGGAGATCTTATCTCCTGCAGTCGAGCTTTCCTCGAGCAAGATCTTATCTCCTGCAGTCGAGCCTTCCTCGGAGGAGATCTTATCTCCTACGGTCGAGGTTGCCTCGGGGGAGATCTTATCTCCTACAGCTGAGCTTTCCTCGGGAGAGATCTTATTTCCTACAGCCGGGGGAGATCTTATCTCCTGTGGTCGAGGTTGCCTCGGGGGAGATCTTATCTCCTGCGGTCAAGGTTGAAGCGGGCACTCGGGGGAGATCTTATCTCCTGCAGTCGAGCTTTCCTCGGAGGAGATCTTATCTCCTACAGTCGAGCCTTCCTCGGAGGAGATCTTATCTCCTGCGGCCAAGGTTGAAGTGGGCACTCGGAGGAGATCTTATCTCCTACAGTCGAGCTATCCTCGGGTGAGATCTTATCTCTTACGACCGAGGTTGAAGCGGACACTCGGAGAAGATCTTATCTCTTGCAGCCGAGTTTTTCCTCGAGAGAGATCTTATCTCCTGCAGTCGAGCTTTCCTCGGGGGAGATCTTATCTCCTACGGCCGAGGTTGTCTCGGGGGAGATCTTACCTCCTGCAGCCGAGCTTTCCTCGGAGGAGATCTTATCTCTTGCAACCAAGGTTGCCTCGGAGAAGATCTTATCTTCTGCGGTCGAGGTTGAAGTGGGCACTCGGGGGAGATCTTATCTTCTACAGCCGAGCTTTCTTCAGGAGAGATCTTATCTCCTACAGTCGAGCCTTCCTCGGGGGAGATCTTATCTCCTACGGTCGAGATTGCCTCGGAGAGAGATCTTATCTCCTGCGGTCGAGGTTGAAGCGGGCACTCAGGGAAGATCTTATCTCCTGTAGTCGAGCTTTCCTCGGAGAGAGATCTTATCTCCTGCAGTCGAGCCTTCCTCGAGGGAGATCTTATCTCCTACGGTCCGAGGTTAAAGCGGACACTCGGGAGAGATCTTATCTCCTGCAGCCGAGCTTTCTCAGGGGAGATCTTATCTCCTGCAGCCGAGCCTTCCTCGGAGGAGATCTTATCTCCTGCGATCGAGGTTTTGAAACGGACACTCGGAGGAGATCTTATCTCCTACAGTCAAGCTTTCCTCGGGGGAGATCTTATCTCCTACAGCCAAGCTTTTCTCGAGGAAGATCTTATCTCCTGCGGTCGAGGTTACCTCGGGGGAGATCTTATCTCCTACAGCCGAACTTTCCTCGGGGAAGATCTTATCTCCTGCAATCGAGGTTGCCTCGGAGGAGATCTTATCTCCTGCGGTCGAGGTTGAAGCGAGCACTCGGAGGAGATCTTATCTCCTACGATCGAGATTGCCTCGTCTGACGAGCTTTTCGATCTCGTCTTGGAGTTGAACGTACTCCTCGATGTTGTGGCTGTGGTCGCGATGATAGAGAGAACTTATTAAGATCGCGCTTGCTGGAACGAAAATGCATCCTGTCTGATCTCGAAAGTTGTTCCCTAATTTTCATCAGCACTTGGGTCTTCGAAGTGTTGAGGGGGGCGTAGTTGTGAAACCTTCGTCGGAGAGAGCTTCAGCGCTGAGGAGAACCTCGGCGTGCCATTTCATCTGGGCTTCCCCACTTCGAGGTCCGTGGGGGAGTTCGGGTCCGTCAGTGATCGGAAGGAGTCCGGGAGTGCCGTCGAACTTCACTTCGCTTCCCTTCTTCGACGGGCTTGCCCGACCCGCCAACTCACTACTTGCCATCGGCTTCATCATCCTTGGTCTTGAAGACCTCCTCTGTTTGAGTATATCTTTCAGCCCGAGCTAGCATGTCAACAAAATTCCTGGGATACTTCTTTTCCAGGGAGAACAATAAGTCGTTCTTCCGAAGGCCGCCCTTGAGGGTGGCCATGGCGACTGATTGGTCAAGGTTTCAGACTTCCAACGTGACAGCGTTAAACCGAATAACGTAGGCCCGGATGGGTTCCCCCGCCTTCTGCTTGATGGCCATCAAGGAATCCGAACCTCGGCGCGGCCGCCTACTACTCACAAAGTGGGCCGCGAACTATTGACTCATCTGGTCAAATGATAAGATGGTACTCGGCTTGAGCGCCGAGTACCAGTTTCTGGCAGCTCCTTTCAGGATAGAGGGGAAAGCCCGGCACAATATAGCGTCTGGAGCGCCGTGGAGCAGCATCGTCGTCCGGAAGGCTTCCAAGTGGTCGACCGAATCGGTGGTCCCATCGTAGCTGTCGAACTGTGGGAGCTTAAAGTTCGGCGGGATCGGTTCCTGCATGATTTTCTACGAAAAAGGGGGGTCAGTGCAAACGTCATTACCACGCGAGGGGGGAGTGTGACGAAGTTCTTCAATTCGTCGGCTCATTTCTAAGAGCCTTTGATCCAGGAGATCTTCACGGTCTCTGATCTCCAAAATTTTCTGATGGAATTGGGGCGAGGCTTCACCCTTGGCCGATCCATGATCCGAACAAGGGCTCTCCCTCCTCTGCCTCTCCAATTCGGAGATCGGAGGTCGGGTAGGCCAAGTCAGGTCGCTCCTTGGATCGGATCACTCGGCTTCGGAGAGTCCCGCACCGACTTGGGCTGGCACTGGGGCTTGCTGGTGCAGGCCTGCACTGTCTGCACCGCCTCTGTGAGACCACGAACCTACTGGACGAGCAGATTGAACTGCTCTGCATCCACCGCGTCTATAGATGGGACCTAGGTCGCCGGGGCTGGAGCAGGAACAGACGGATCTGGACGGGATCGGACCGTACAGGAGGCCGTCGAGCCGTTGAGTCGAAGCTCTCTTGGGAGGCATTTTCTTCTTGGGAGAGAAAAGGAAGATCTTCGGAGGGGGAAGAAAAAAATCATCACCGAGCACTCCTTTAAGAACAAGAAAACCTCGGAGGTTCGGGGTGCCCTTCCTCTAGCGCCAATCTATTGACACAGAAACTGGTCATCGCCGAAATCCGCTGGAGTGGAGGCCGATGAGGCTACCGTTGGGATCTGCAAAATAAAGTTTCATCCGGAGTCGGTGGAGGGTGGCTCCGGCAGGACCCTCCGATGATCAAGTCAGCTCTGGCCAATAGGAATGAAGTGCTCGGGAATGAATTTCGAAGCTTGGAGAAGAAGAGGGGAGCTTAGAGAGCAGAGAGATTAGAGTTAGCGTATCTGGAGGATCCTTTTTATAGTAGAGCTTGATGGTGACAACTGCAGCCGTGTGTTGGCAGGCCGCTCGAGGTCCGACGGAGTCAGTCTGATGGGAAGGTACCGTCTGCAGCAGATTGATGGTGATAGCCATCGCCGCCTGATAGCGGATCGCTGTCGTTGGCGGCGGACTGATGGTGATGGCTGCAATTGTCTCGATACTGAGCTGCTCGGGGCCGAATGAAGAGTTGAAGGTCTTTGACGTGAGCTCATTTCGGAGGAGTTCGGACTCCCGAAGAGGAAGCTCAGAAGGAGTTCGGCTCCTGTAGGCGTCTGGCCGGAGGCGTGCGGCTAAGGCTCGGTTGCTGGGGAGTTCGGCAGGAGCTCGGTCGGTGAGATGTCCGGTCGGGAGACGACGGCTGAGGAGTTTGGGCATTGAAGAATTTTATTAAAGTCCGACCGCTTGGAGTTCAAAGAGCTCGGCCGCTAAGCAATCCGGCCGACTGAAGGGGTTAGAAGGAGCTCGGCCGGCCGAAAGGGATGTCTGGGAGGAGTCCGACTCCTGAAGAAGTCTGACCGTAGGAAAAGCTCGAAGGAAATTCGGCCCTCGCGATTGAAGTTCGGCCGCTGAGGGGTTCGACTAAAGTCCGGCTGCTGAGAGTCCAAGAGGCTCGGCCGCTGAGGAGTTCGGCCAGCTGAAGGGGTTCGGTTCGGACCCGCTCGTTGAAGCTCTTCCGCGGCTACTGGTTGCATCAAGTAGGGCATCGAACTGGACTTCGGCAGGAGCGGGGTTTATCCCCAACAAGACCCATATTCTATTGAGATTTGAGAATATTCGGAAAAAGCAAACAAAAAGGAAGACCCTGCGGATTAGATACCACATGTGCCTGGTCGTGAGTGATTTGTACATCTCTGCTACCAATGTGCGGTAGGCCCGGCAAGTCACGCACTCATAGTAACCTTTGGACTACTCATACACAGGAGCTACGTTGCCAAATACCGCAATGCGTGGCCGATAGCCATTGGAGAGACGGCGGACAAGGATTTAAAGTCCACTGGACAAAGATTGAGGTGCGACCTACGTGTCTCTTGCATCATCATATGTGATGATCTAAATCGATCTATCAATTTTGGATACAGATATTACAATGATATTACTTTGTTGTATTGCAATTTATGTTTGTCCGCTGTTATAAAAACTCCCAAGGCTCTAAGGTCCCAAAAGCTTAACCTGTCCCCATGTATTTGTAATGCTAATATTTTCAAGTAGATTTGTGATTCTTGCATAAAGGTGAAATGTGCTGCTTGTTTCTGGTATAAGAATTGGGATGCTTAAAATTTAAGAGCTTGAATTTAGGTAACATTGGCTACGGAGTGAAAAAAAAAAAGAAAAGAAAAGCAGGTATGTGGTTAATTTGGAGATGAATTTTAGGCAACATTTGGGCAGATTTAGATAAGTACAAGGTTTTGAATAAGTTTTTTTGACATCTAAAATAGCTTTTAGAGATTGATTAAAAGAAACAGTTTTATAATTTTTAAAGACAAAATTAGTTTTGATGGAAGTGTTTTCACAAGATAAAAGAAGGGGAGGTCAAAAAGTATTTTCATAACAAGTTACGAAGTCTAGTTTCTAGCTGCCTCTTTTGTAAGAAACTTTCTTTAAAAAAAAAAAAAAAGAAGCAAAAGGAACAACACATGAAATGGAATATATAAAAAGGATCAGATAACTACTTTAGTCAAACCAGCTTATACTGAGAATAATTATTTCAAGAGTAGGATGACATTAAATTCTCGCTTATTCCTATCCTTTCCTTTATTCAACAAAAACAGAAATTCCAGAAGTGAAAAAAAATGAAATAGCCATTCCGAAAGCTGCAACTTTTCCTATTTCATCTTTTCCTGTTCGTAAAATTAATGTAACTTTATTTACCAAAAACGGAATGCCAATGCAATCTTAGATTCTTTAGAAGTTGGTCTGGTGGTCCTACGTTTTCATCTAGTAATCAACGTCAGATTTTACTGATGAAGCATCTCTGCTAATCATTCCTGTCCCACTAGTCTCTCCTCCAATATTTATTCGGTTAACTAGCCTAATGTGTGCATATATATTCCTCTTAGTTACAAGCTCAATAGTCAAAAGGACTGGAAGTAGATAGGTCATCACAGAACAGAGCCAAGAATCCATAGTTTCTAGACATGGATTCAAGCCTGTTGCCATCGTGTGATGATTTAAACTATGTTCGGAGGAACATATTCATCATCATTGCAGAGAACAATCATTATTATAATAGTTCACGAGTTTTGATTTTCTTCTGCACTGGGCCAACCCCACAGCACTGCCAATGATGACCACCATTTCTCCCTATGCCAATGATGCTATTAAGCTTGCAAGATCATGACATTGGAAACTAGTCATCCCTACAAGGTATGTCTACAATCGACATAGCAATTGGTCATGCATTTCTTCATTTGTGCTGCCGGCCCTGCATTAGTTCTTAGGGTTTGTTAGTAGTTCATGACCTTTTTTTTCCCCCTCAAAGTTTGGACTTCTGTTTATTGACCAACATCTATTCTTCTTCATTCTAAGTTTTGCTTCAATTTAAGATATTTAATTGTTCATTTTCATGGTTGAAACATCAAGACTTTGCAGCAACATTTGAAGGTCCAATCGCACGTAGAGCACCAAGAGCCCGGTTCTTTCATCGAATCAAATATTATTCCAGCTCTAGTGATGCCTTTTCATCATGCCAATTGCCTCCGGCATCATCATCGTCATCACTCACCGACGCTCCTGGTGATCGATTGTTATGTGACACTAAACTGATAGCATACCTAATGAGAAGGACATGGTTGTTGACATAGTGGCTTCCTTGTATTAAAAAAAACAGGAGAAAAAAAAAAAGACAGTTGCTTCCTTGCTGAGAGGTGAATACATGGACCCATTTCAGTGTTTGTTTGGCTGCATATGGCCATTGAGATGGCAACTTCTCACCTGTAAACTGCAACTACTTGAGAAATTCAAGCACAGTGTGCAGAAGCTATTGAGAGATGTTCGACTTTGGTGGTTGCAGGATGATCGAAGTACATCCATACCTATTTTTTCTTGGTAAATAAGTACATCTACTACTTCTCAAAACTATGGTGAGAGAGCATGCAGGGCGGCTAATGCCATCTTATTGGATGCATGTGACACATACTTAATTTAGATCTCATAACATTATTCATTATTAGTTTCACCCAAGAAGAACAAAGGACAGCTATATTGGACTCTATCGAGTTCGGATGGAAAAAGGCAATAGTTTTTTTGAGAGAGAAATACTACACGGGAAAAGGTAATGCTTAATGCTCTACAAGCACACTAAGTAACAGGAGAATGCCTTGAGAAGTCCAAATGGACCTCACTGGAGTAATGCTTGGCGATTCTATCTTTTTACACCTCTCTGGGGTCGACGAAAAGGGTTTGTGGCGGCGGCGCTTTAGTCCAGTCATATGAGGCTGCTCCTTTGTTGTTGTTGAGTGCTTTGATGCACCAAAGGTCTTCGGAATATGATAACATTTTCCAGTGAGGGATGCAAGGCCCAATGGCATCTTGGCTTCCAACCTCTGTGACGATAAGTTTACAGTCCTTGCACTTGGTTGCCATGTTGTGGACATGGTGACACAAAGATCGCATGAGTGGATCTGCTTCTGGTCCATGAGCATGCAAGCCATACATGAAATAGAACCCGAACCAAGAGAAAATATTAGGCAGGACCGGAATTCTGAGCAAAGGAAGCAGTCGATCCAACCACCTCGAGGCTTTCGACATCAAAACACAAGCCTGGTGTGCTCTCCCTACCTTTAGCTTGAATACTGCAGCAGAATTCCACACACTCAGCATTGCCCAGCTCTTCGGTGTTGATGGACCGCCATCCAATATTCCCTCCCATGTTTCCCCTAGTGGATATGCGATGAAAGTACCCAAGCTTAGCTTGTTTGCCAGTATGCTATCTATGTCTTGTGGGAAGAACTCGGTCAAGCTCATGACTTTGCGGTATAGGACCTCCGCTTGTTCTATATCAAGCTTCTTTATCTCCACACCTGAAGAGATGTGAATCATTCGATTGCCTACTGGATTCACTAGTATTGTAGGTGTTCGGAATTTAATGAAGCCAAGCTTATCTGTGAAGAGCTTGACCGAGGCCTCGTTGTCTTTCTCAGTGGCCATGTATACATAATCTACATGGTTGGCTACAAACCACTGTTCCATTCTGAACACCAGGCTCGAGCCAATCCCTCTCCGCCGGTGTAGAGATGAAACTCTGAGACCAAGTATATATCCGACTTTAGCTCGGCCCTCCGGTGAGCCGCCGGCTCTGACGACCTTTATAGAGCCACAAACAACTCCGACCAACTCATTTCCCAGTTCAGCCACCTAACATGGAGCCATGAGTTAGAGAAGATGCTATAAGATTATATATGAACTACAAAGTAGAGAGACCTTAGCTAGAGGGAGAATTACCAACATCTCATATGTCGGGCTATTGCGGATCCTGCAGAGAGGATCACCCAACACGTCGGTCTTGAACTCGCAGTTTCTCTCAAGCTTTTCAAATCTCTCTCGATCTCTCTCCCTGTCATAGCTTCGAATAACAACCTTGTCACTCCCCATTCTTACTGAAGACATTCGCAAGCAGCACTGCTAAAGAAACCTTACAGCCTCTGCATCTTCTTTGTTACCACCGGGAAATCCTTTACAACGCATCGAATTAATCAGAGTGATGTGTCCTTTCATACACCTCCAGGAGCAGAACAATCATCAAATTCTATCACGACGCTCATCATGACCTGGTGTGAGATGGTGATAGAAGGCCATGCACTAAATAATTTGCCAATTCCTTTGTTCATGCCAATTGTGCACCGCTGTCGTCGTCATGAGATAGGATTGGCCCGGACATGTGGGGGCCAGCTACATATATATAATCTTTGCCACAAAAAAAAAAAAGAAAAGAAAAAAGGCACATATCATCAGTTGGGTTGAAACAGTTAAGTAGAGGAAGGAACGAGTATTATCTCTGAGAGTGAGAGCACATAGGAAGCCATGGAGTGGCCATCCATAAATTCTTAGAGCCTTACGGGAATGTGGTCATTCTCTCAGCCCCCATGCTACATTATGGCTTTGCTTTCTCTTTGTACTGTCCAGGATTCCCCTTTGTATTGCATGTGCCCAGAGTGGTCCTCCACACGAACTAGAGATCCCAAAGTGTAGCGCCCACTACCATGACACTTAGCTTTCAAGCCACTATAAATAAAACAAATAGAACATGAAAGGATCCATTACAAGCACATCTAAAGGGAGGAAATTAAGGAAGTGCTTGTGCCCCCAATTCATCCATATCTGCCCAAAAACTGTCCTTTTCACCCTAATAACTTCCATAAATCTCCCATACAACCTTGTTGGTTTATCTGTACAGTTCAAACACTTTCCATAAGCATACAAAACCAACACGCATGATTGGGTGTTCGGGTAGCAATCCATGCATGTGGAGACATCATATGCACACTTAGTTGAACATTAGCAGTCGTGGTCGTAATATATACTTCTTCCTTCTTCTTCTTTTTTTTTTGATAAAATGGGAGACTAAGAAGGTAGCACCCAGCTTTTATTTAGGATGATAAAATGTTTACAATAGATTTCAAAACTGGTGGTCAGTTACAGATATACGGATGAGGAGAAATGGGAGATGGCAACTTCACAAGAGCGAGAAAGAGTACATCCAAGGAATCAAAACACAAGAATAAACTCCAGAGTTCCAGATCTTTCTGATGGATGATGGTCGTAATATAACTAAATATAAACAAACCAATTCAGGGTAATTTGATTAGTCAATGAAGTAACGTTCTTCTTCTTGAAAAAGAATGTTACATTGCATTGATTCATAGCTAAGTGATATTTTCTTCTTCTCTTTTTTGTTTTGTTTGTTTGTGTATGTGTGTTTGTGTTTGGAGAAGATGGTAGTTATTAGCCACCCCGTGGATTTGAGCCAGAGATGTCTGATTTTTAGATCAAAGGGTGCCAACCAGTTGAGCAAACAACTGCTGGGTTACCTAAATGACATTCAAATATTGAAATATAGTACGAAGAGAAAGATATATATTGCCTTGCATGTTAACTGTTATAACTTGTTTTAAATATGTGTTACAATTACCATTTCATCCACACGCATGTGAACACATACGTGTGCTCACACATTTGTGCATGCTGTTCATGCTGGTGTGGACAAGACGATGTACCTAATTACTTAGTGGAGTGAGCATCAATCTCTTTGTTCATTATGAATGTTATTAATTACCATGCTATACAAACTTCGCTTTGCATGCCTTTGTTCTCATCATTCAATCGCAAAAGCCTCTCTCTATCCATTCTTTTGTAACTATCATCTTTTAATTATGTATGCTAATCCGTTGGGTTGAGAATAGACAGGTCCCCTCCCAACTAATTAAGAAATGATTGGTTAGCTAATACAGGACAAAAGATGCATGCATCTTCTGTTCGAGTGGTTTAGAATAATCACACACAGTTGCTGAGATGGTTTATTTTAACAGCAGATCCATGTTGGGTGCACAAAGTCCTTTTATATTCTTGGGTAAAATTTATTGATAGAATTATTCCTCATCAGTGCACTGTGGTGCAGAAAGAAGGTTCCCCTAGCAAATCATTTCGACGATATGATTTCTCCCGAACAGCTTACAAAACAAAGATGCATATCATTGAATCAGCCATGATGTCACCTTTATGTGTCATCCATTGGGAATGGAGACATAATGCAGTAGGCTAGTAACTCATTCAGGCACCCAAACAGGAGCAAGGCAAGTGGGAAAAAAAAAAAAAAAATCATGGGAGGCTTTTCAAGTGCAAATCTGAGAAGCTATGAATCCAGTGGCGCCATTTGGATAGCCAAATATTTCTGGAGTCGTAGGGGACCGAGATAGCAGAACTTTCATGTCATAACATGTTAGGTTATTTATAACAAACATAAAGTTATTTCTGTCTAGTATAGTTATACTAATGTAATGCTAGAGGGGCTTAAATTTTTCCTGTTAAAATGATGGCCATGGCTACTAAGAGTCGTCTCTGATGGGATAAGAAGAACCCCCTAGTCTCTGATGGACTTTCTTGGAGGAGTCCATGTCACCCTGGATCAGAATGGCTATGCAGGCCAATTATATTATCTTAAATATTAGGCTTGGTTTAATCCTTGATCTAATTAAACAAATCCCAGCTTTCTCGGCCGAGAATCCAAAGATGGACTTGCAGTTAATTGTGTGCTAATTCAGTCATTTAGCTAGTAGTTCTGATGTGATTGGGTGTTAGTGAGATGGGTCAGGTCGGGTCAGAACCAGGTTGCTTGATCTGAAATATGCTTTCCGTGGTAAGGTTAATAGTTTAGAGCTAGAGCTAGACCAACTCACCTAGTCGAAATTTGCCTTTGGGGGTCAAGTTAAGTTGAGCTAATTTTTGAATAAATGATATAGGGCTTGGCCAGACCTTAATATTTATTTATCGGGTCCGCTAGAGTTATTATTGACCCAAATTGCAGCTTGTCCGCTTACTTGCCAATCACCATGAAGAGTTAGAGTTAGGAAACCAATTATATGAACTAGAGTAGGGCACATGCAACCCAAGCTAGCGGTCCCATATCTGCTAGATAGATGTGATGAGGGCTCAGATTTGTTAGTGTAACGTGTTGGTTTCATTTTTTTTTGGCGTGCTGTGTATCATCTCCAACTTATAACCTAGATTCTACGTGGCTCTCTACATCACCAATGATCGCCGCATCACCAACTTGTAAAGAGTTATTACTTAACTAGAAATCTTGATGAAGCATTTAGTATGACAAAAGGTTTACTCGCAAAAAAATGATATAATTAAGAGGCAAGGTATCTAATAAATAGATGGATGAGAGGGAGATTTTTTTATTATATGAGATATTGTTAGGGAATTTTGTATATATCTCTGCGAAGTAGAATTAAAAAATCGAACAAACCAGTGCCTAATAGGAAATTGTCTGCCAGAAGGAGCTCTCTTTTTTTTAAAAAATAAATAAATAAATAAATAAAATCACTTTGGGCTGTTTTACGTTAGATACAGTAGTAGAAAATGTTCAAGCCACGTGGGAGGTGCAGTATGTATTGTAGATGGTACTGTTGGGATTTAAGATGCAAATGAGAAGGAATTCTGCTGGTCTTCCATCAACAGTGCCTGATGTGATAATGTGATTCAGATCTGGAAATAAAGCAGCGGAATTTTTTTTTTTTTTTTTTTAAATGAGGAGACAATGGAGTACGTAGGGTTCTTGGATTTGTACAGAAGATGGGAACAGTGCGTTTGCCTGCCAACTTGTCTTTCTATTTCATGTGGTGTTGGGTGTTTGGGTTGGTGACCACAATAACAGGTGCAGTTGGGACTTGAGATTCCAAAGTAGGCAATAAAAATTTTAGATTAACATCTCACGTTCGCTAAGAAAAAAACAGTAGCACTTGGGTCCAGGTCATCTCAGAGCTCGTCGGTCAGGCCAGCTTCAGGTTGAGTTTTGGCCCAAAGCCCGAAATAAACTCGTCAGTTTTGAGCCTAAAATGGGGCCCAAATATATCTCGGGCTCGGCTAGGGTTGATTTTAGGCCCGGCCTGGGTCTGGCCCAAGATCAAAGCCCAAAACTTGGCCAGATCGTGATCCAAAATCATTACTATCTTTTCACGAGATTCCTTTAAGTCGGGCCCAAATATTTTGGATAAATAGAGAAGAATTTTGGGTCAATCGGACCAATTCTGGTTGGGCTCAACCTTTCAGTCCCAATGAGTTTTATTCGGGTCAAGCTTGATTGGGCTATTTGATTTGCTTCACACCGAGGGATTTTGAATGTATAAACTCTATAGCGAATTCAATGAGACCTAACCACCATATGAATGTTGACAATCTTATCACTAAACCACCATATGAATGATCACAATATAATATATGAATGTTGACAATATGAATTCAGTGATAGGCATAAATGAATGGAAACATGGGAGACCTAACCACTATATGAGTGTCGACAATATTAACGTTAAACAAGGTATACGTTAATCTCTCTTTCCTATTCCTCTGCTCCAAATATTTTTAGTGCTACATGCTATATAGTGATGTCACATGGCAGCATGATAAGACATGCTGATGCAAGGCATGAGAATTCCCACACCCCATTTTTATTAAACAATGAAAGAAGACTTTATCAGCTTAAGCCAAGATATAGCAACCAAGCCCCGGTCTCATAAAGTCATAAATCACAACCCATTTCCTCTGCACAATCACCCTATGGTGGGTTGTACAGTCCACATCATCACCTTCTAGTCCAACCAGTGCCATAAGCACGTCACTTGTCAACTTATTAATCATCCATTGACCTTCTACCTTTCTCCTCAAAATGTGACAAGCAAACCCTATTTTGGTAAAATAAATACATTAAATTATACTACATATGAATAAATATATCTATGAGAATAAAAAAATAAAATATTAAAAAACAAAAAAAATCCGTAGAAATTCATAATATCGATACTATATGATGCTATTCAATTAATGATAATATTAATTCTTTTATAAATATAAAAATCTTAAAAATCATTAAATAATATATTATATTATTATCAAAAAATAAAAGGAATGCATCATATAAGTAAATCTTCGACACCATAAAAATACTTCAAAATCCCACTTCCTTTCCTCAAAGACAAGCCCACTCACATCCCGCGCGAAGTCGCAACAAAGGCACGCTACTAGCTCTTAAGTGCACGCCAAACAAACACCGAACCCATTGAGGTACAAACACTTTATCCTCCCCTGCCCTCACTTTCCCACCCATCTTTGCCTCCAGGTTCGTCTCTATAAAAATCTCTCCTTTTTCTGGGTACATTGAAGCTGGCACTGTAGCTTTGTCGACTTCTCTCTCTCTCTCTCTCTCTCTCTCTCTCTCTCTCCTTCTCTTTGTTTGCCAAGTCCTCCTTTCTTTAGGAGGGAAGGAGACACCGGGAGAGAGAGCCTTTCGCATTTTTCACCCAACATCCCTTTCGCTTTATCTCGGCTATCTTTTGTGCTTGGCCGGAGATGAGGAGATCGAGCTCGGAGCCGGCGGTTTCGGAGAGCAATAACGGGAGCAAAGAGAGCATAGAGTGGGAGCTGAGACCTGGAGGGATGCTGGTCCAGAAGAGGGAAGACGGGGTCGGAGCTGCTGGGCCTACGATCAAGATTAAGGTCTCCCATGGCTCCTACGAGCACGAGATCACAGTGCCTGCTCAGTCCACCTTTGGTAATCCCTTTTCTTTTCTTTGTTTTCCTCTTATTTTTGCTGGATTTTGCTTATATCTGTTAATTTCGCCCGATTATGCTGCAAGAGATGATTTTTGGTTGTTACTGCCACTTGTTTGATTGCTTGCTCATTTGATTTCTGTTAAAAATTTCATCTTTTCTGGAAAAAGAAAATAAGGATTTTGATGAACGAGTTTGAATGTCCATTTTATTTTCTAGTTTTTGATGGATCTCTTCCATAAATTTGTGCTCCTTTTAGTGATTTTGTTTGTTATATTAGACTTCTGGATTTCTTTTTCTTTCCTCTGACGCTTGAACAAAGGCTAATTTTGGTGAATTACATTGCATTTTGTTCCCTTTTTTTTTTCATGGTATGAAGGGGAATTAAAGAAGGTTTTAGCCCAGGAAACTGGTTTGGAGCCTCAGGAACAGAGGCTGTTGTTCAGAGGGAAAGAGAAGGAAAATGACGAATGTTTACACATGGTGGGGATCAAGGACATGTCGAAGGTGCTTCTTTTGGAGGACCCCGCCAGCAAGGAGTGGAAGCTGGAGCAAATGAAGAGGGACCAGGGGATCTCGAAGGCGTGTGAAGCTGTTGCCCGTGTCAAGGCCGAGGTAGATAAGCTCGCTGAGAAGGTGAGTGGCACATTTTTGAGAACGTGAGCGATTATTTCTCGGCTCCAAGGTGTAAATGATCTTTATTTGGTGATTATATGCTTGACTATGTGTAGGTTTCTCCTTTGGAGTCTGCGGTGCACAGCGGAACAAAGGTTGCGGAGAAAGAGTTTGTTGTATTGACTGAGTTGCTCATGATGCAGTTGCTGAAACTGGACAGCATCGAGGCAGAAGGTGACGCAAAGGTGAAGAGGGGAACTGAGGTAACTTGGCATCCATTTGTTTAATTGTCGATGCCTTATGAATTTGCTGCCAGATATTCTGGGGGATTTTTGTTATTATTCTGAGTCTCAAGTGAAGTGGTTGATAAACCTAGTTACAGTTACATCGCTCATGATATATCTTGAATTTCATTGTCTTAACTTTATTGTTATATGTCTATCCTTTATTTATATTGTTCGCTTATCCAAATTTCTCATCTCACATGCCTAAAAGAATAAATGATGCAGTCCGCCGAACCTGTTGCTTTTCTTCATCCTAAGAAGTCTGCTTAAAGGAAAATTTATATAAAAGCTGAAGTCACCAATATGGCCAAATCTAGTTTAGGATACCGTGGGATGGTTTATGAAACAGCCAGCTTATTGAAGGACTGAGATATTTTTAGTTGAAATGGTGGTCATACTTCAAATAACACAAGAGGAAATATGGATCTAAGAACAACGTCAAGAGGCTGGTTGAGTTTTTATTAGGCAAGAAGATGAACTATGTAAATAGCTACTAACATTGCTGTGGTTTTCAAATATATAGAATCTGCTGTGGACTAGCCATTTGTGTGAAAGGTTAGACCTTATCTGGATAAGGTTCGCCATCTTGATACCGGATCCTGTATTGGTGAAATTCCACTATAGTATTGGTATGTGGTACGGTACGGTATGGCTATGTTGGTACAGGACGATTTAGTGTATCGGTATGGTATGGTATATCCTATTCCATCCGGCATGGGATGGTACGGTGAACCATGTCTGGAGCTCTTGATTTCACAACTTCATTGCTTCTACCTCAAATTTTTGAAAACATGCATCCTTTCTTTATCTTCTGAATGCTTTTCCTTACTTGGTCTTGATTCAAGCTTCTTATTTTTGAGGCTTTTATCAGGGTTGATTGGATCATTATCATCCTGACAAGTTCTCTACGCATCTTTGGTGGAAGTTTGATAACATGTGCAGCTAAGCACTACCTAAGTTGCTTCATTTTTTTTCTTCTGGAAATAGGATTGTTTGTTTAGATTACTTGTCTCAAAGTTCCTTTTACCTATCACCTAGAAATATGCCATGGTCATCATCCAACACTTTTCTGTCTTTATTTTTTGGTTCCTTTTCTGGAAGTTATTTTTTCTTTGCAATTAGCTTCTTTTTCCCACAGCTACCATGTCTCTTGTTGTCCCATTAAGACCTCTTAGAAGCTCGATCAAGGGGAAGTTCATGAGAAGCATTTTACCATAAATTTGTTGTGATATGATATTGACGGTTATTGAGTGCATTGAGGAGCTGGATGGTTGTTTTGGCTGCTATGAGATCTTCTTTCTTATTTTACTTCTCATCTCTCTTTGCTTTGGTCGTTTGTACCTCTTGCACTTCTCACTCCCCACAATTTTTATCCCACATGCATCCCGTGCATTTCTGTGGCTCGACCTCATCATTTTCTTATTATTCTTATGTGTCATTCATCTCTAACTCGTTTCATATGAGCACTCTTACCCCATGTTATGACAATCTTAAACTAGCATTTGTCAAATTTCTAAGTTTTTACATCATTGCTGCCCTCTCTTGTTATTTTTTTCTCCGCTCTAAGACCAATTGACAAAACCTTAATATATTAGCTGGCCTGTAAACACGTACTCCATTCAAAGAAAGCTGCAGAACTTCAGGTGTTTCAATTTCTCAATGCTATCTTCATATATGTTAGCATCCATGTATTGCAGAGATGATATTGTCATAATCTGTCCATGTGTTAAGACCCTGTCCTCACCCTCCATTTCAGCCTTTTCATTCATTTAAGAATATTTATCCCTGCTTTAGTTAAACAAAAGGGACAAAAGGATTTTACAAGATAAAGAAAAGAGTTGCCAAATTACAGATTTTCATCTAATCAAACTTCTGGTACCTAAAATCTGTCTTCATAATGCTGCAAATGTTCTCTTTTTGATCATATTATATGACTCCATTAAATCTTCTTCAAGTAGAATTTTGAACTGCCTCATATTGTGGTCATCATTGCATATTTTACTTGTTACCATTTGTGATGTCCATGCTAGATTGTTGAATTAACTGATTAACTTATCCTCCCTTTTGACATGTATTCTCTTGTTTTGTAATCACACAACAAAAAGTTGTGCTCAATGTTCTCAAGGAAACTGTTATGGCAGGATTTGATTCGGTTTTCATGAGATAGCATGCCAAAATTGTAGTCAAGTAAAAACCACATACTTCATCCCTTCTCTGTCACTGGTATTACTTGCCTTACTACTAGAATTTCAAATTTTTTTGTGCATCTGTATTTCTATTCATTATTATCATCTCTACATATCTCATCAGTTTTGCGTATCTTATCCATGTGGTGTTTAGTTGTTCCATCACTGTGTTTGTATTCTACAATGCTATGAAACAATCTATTTTCATCAATTCAGATGCATATTCTTTCTTGTAATTGCTTAATGTGGAAACTACCTCCATATAATGTGTATTCATACTCAGTTATTTGCTCTAGTCTACTAGTTGTATTTTTGCTTTTTATATCATTATTAGGGGTGTGCAAATGGTTCGGTTAACCAAAAACCGAACCAAACCATTAATTACTTTGGTGTTTGGTTTGGTTTTTCTTTTGAAAATTTTGATTTCGGTTCAAAACCAAATCGAAGTTATTTAATCGGTTCGATCTTTAGTTTTTAATTTAATAACTTCGGTTAATCGAAAACCGAAATAGGTGACTAATAATAAATATTATATTGGTAGATTACAAAGAGCTTGAGGTAATTTTATTGAATTGAGCTTTTTTTTTTTCTAATAGTTTGTTGTTGATTTATATTTAAATAATAATACTAAGCTTAAGTATAATTTTATAGTCTAAAAAATAAAATTATTAAAGAAATCAATAAGTTTAAACCAAAATCAAAAGCTTAGCATAGAGAAGTTCAAAACCGAATTACCGAACCGAACCAAACCAAAAGTATTTTGGTTTTGTTTGTTCGGTTTTAGGCTACTGCAGTTTGGTTTTTGGTTCTATAAAATGTAAGTTTAGAAGTTCGGTTTTTTAAAACTTCGGTTCGGTTTGAATTGTAAAAACCAAATGCACACCCTTAATCATTATAATTGCTATAGAAGTATCTCTTAATTTTCACGTAATTTGTGGCAGAAATTATTCTATGGCAGGACACGTCCAATATGCCAAATTCCAGATTAGAGTTGGCGGGTGTTACTCTTTGTAGCCTAACTTGATTGATGGAGTAATAGGTGTTGAGTAAGACAGTCGATGTAGAAGTCAATACATGTGGCATGTGGATCTTGCAATCATGCACAAACTACATATACCCAGGATGGTAGAATTAGTACCAATAGGTATATCTGCTGGCAACTAATATGGTATGGTACTGATCCATGTCGTGCTGAACCATGGCACATTAGGACCACTGGGAGGGAGAGGGAGAAGGCATTATGGTGAAGAAGGATAGAGAGGGAGAGAGGGGAGAGGAAGAAGGAGGGGGCGGGCAGAGAGAGAGAGAGAGACAGAGATAGAGGGGAGGGAGGGACTTATCTGGTCGGCCTCCTGAGTCTGACAGCCATAGCTGGGGAAGGATGGGGAGCAGGAGTAAGTCCGGAAGGAGGAGAGCATCAGCGGCGGTGAGTGGAGGTGGGAGAGAGGTGAGGGTTTTGAAGAGCTGCATTTGGGGCGGGGTGGGCAGAGGCAAAGGGGCTTGGTGATCCATGATGATGCAGCAATGACGGATGACTAGTGTTTCAACTTGAGAATGGGGGAGGATACTTCTCTCACACAAGCTTTTTTTCGTAGGGTGGGGTGGGGGGCAGGGTGGGGCGGTGTGGTTTGGGGGGAGGGGGGATGATCATGAACTAGGGGTGGGGTGCATCTATTTAATCAATGGGCAAATTGGAGGGGATTGGATTAGTTTATTTGATCAAATAGGCTAACCAGTGGCCTTTTTAATTCAGTTTGGCCGATTTACCAAGCCGATTGGGCGAACCATCTTGGTTCCTCATTGGTTCACTTCAATTCACCATGAACCGGATGATTTGGGGCAGTATGGCCAACCATGATATAGATAGTGTCATCAAATGTGCCTTGATGTCATCATTCTTTTTGTTCTTGTAAAGTTTTTAGTGGCATTGATGCTGGATGATGTTTGAGTAAACATTAAATTTGACTACGTCTTATAATCACAATAAACTGGGATAAGTGGAAAATAGCCCTTTGATCTCCTTTATTCCTTAAGAGTAAAAAGAAATTTATTAAAAAAAAAAAAACTTTCTTGATAATTGTTTCTCACAGATTCAATAAGGATACTCTGCTGTAAAGCAAGAATATGTCTATCTTATTTTATCCCTCTTTTCTTCACTAGTTACTCCTCACAGCCACCCTAACCCAAAGAATACTATTCCCAACCCAACCAAGGCCTGAATCCTGTGCTCTGGTATTCCTCTTCCATAGTCTTAAATCAAATGGTTAATTTATGGTCCGCTATCCATATTATCCTCTACCACATTAGCTTTGTAAATAATCTTTGTTCTTCATGCTGTAACATAAATAGTACCTTTTAGCATTTAAAAAAATTACCTCTAATGATATGTTAATTATTTTGGATTCTCTCTTGTTTTCTTTAGTTTCTCATGTCATGCATCAAGTCTAGAATCCATCTGATGGTATATCATTATTCGACTGAAAAAGAAACTACTTCTAGATTCTTCAATAATTTACAAGTGACATATGTTAAAATAAACAACAATGTGATCTCAGATTTAAAATGTGATAAATGAATGAAATTCTTCAATGCATAGTTTCTCCATTCCTCAGTTCTAATATGAGATACTCTCCTCATTTTAAGCATGTTCTCCAGTCATTCTTTATGCTAAATATATTTTAATGGATCTTCTGTTTTCTGAATTAGGGATCATATGGTTATAAATCAAAAGTAGAATATTGAGTTTTGAACAATATATCACGAGAGAAGATCTGGACATTTGAAGATGCAAATTTAGTTCTTCGACAGATTTTCTGGAGCCATTACCATGGTTCCCATATTGTGAGTCAGCATAAGCAAATGTTATCTTAAAATTTAACAGATACAAGTAAATGTGCAAAGAAACTTTTGATATCTCTGTCACTGTAACTTACGAGAATGTGCAGTGGCACAATTCTATTATCCTCACAAATTTGCAAGCTTTGATGTTCAACAAATAAATGCACAATTGCTCATGCATGAGTTATGAATAATTGTGTTTCGTGGGATCTTTGTAGTAACTTATCTGCTGCATGATGTAAATCCTGATGTTAGATCAGAACTAGAAGGATAATACTGAAAGCAAATAATATGCAAGAAAGGTTAGGAGTTCATTTGATGTGGAAATTTAATTTAAGTGGCAGAACAGAGGAGGCTGTGGTGACCATGAGGCTCGTACTTGTATCGATGGTCCATAAATAGATTTCAAAATTTTCATGTTTAAAGAGGATGTTTTCCTCTTAAAAATGATGAGTGAAGGATGATTGCCGGCTGCAACACCAAATGAAAGGAGTTATTAGCAATGGGTATGTTATTGTCGGCAAGATGATTGTGGATATCCTTGTTTGAGTGATACCTGTTCCTATTTGTACACCAAGCAAAGGTTAGTAAAATACCATAGCTGAAAAGAGTTCAGCAGAAGATTTATATAGATAGCCTTTATTATATATTTTTATCATTATCCCTCAATGCTGTTTTAAAATTTAATCTTGAGCTCACCATGTATGGAGCGTAGCACCATAATCACTTCTTGCTTGTAGCAGGTAGAAGCAATCCTTCATAATAGATACGATATAATAGGTTAATATGGATTTTCATATATTGATTATGTCATTAACTATCTAAGTGAAATCACTATAGAATGCAGTGCTTTTAATTGCTGTTTCAAAATATATTTTCAGGTGCACCGGGTACAGAACTTCGTGGAGACACTCGACTTACTGAAGGCAAGAAACTCCAATCCGTTCAGCAAAAGCGGCAATGCCATTTCAGTGACAACCCAATGGGAGACATCCGGGTCTGGGTTGGGCAGTCTGAAGGCACCTCGTCCTGTGACATCCCCCACAAAAAATAACCAATGATTGGGAACTCTTTGGGTAGCTGCATGGCAGGAGATGGTTATCCATAATTGAAATTTCTTCTTTGCAGAGTTTTTCCCCTCCCTTGGAGCTTAAACCCTTCCGCTAAGGCAGTGATCGATTGTACATACGACTCCCCAAATTCTTCTATCAAACTGCTGCATTATTCGTGCTGATTTCTGTTACTTTATACTGAATTCCTTATATATATATATATATATATATTCATCAGCTTATACAAGTTTATCACAGAGTTTGGTTCTCAACATCATCTCTGTTCAAACCATTTTGTACAATGCTGGGATTGTCTCCCATTGTGTATGCTTCTTCTCCATGAATTGCATCGTCCCCAATCTTCAGTTGTTCCTCGGACATCCTTAATGGTATGAAAACTCTAATGACAAGCAGTATGATCGATGTAACGACGAGATTCCAACCAATGACGAAGCATGCACCCACCAGCTGCTTCAGGAACTGGATGCCGCCGGAGCCTCCATAGAAGGCGCCTTTGGAGTTGGTGACCGGGACGAACATGCTACAAAGGTCGGGATGGGCGAAAAGGCCTGTTAAAGCACCACCAAGAATTCCAGCGATCGCATGGGTGTGCAGTATACCAAGCGTGTCATCAACCTTTTGCAGCAGCCTTGATCTCTTGTTCAGATGCATCATGGTGTACCAAGGAATGCACCCAGATAGTATGCCCATTATCAGCGCCGCCCATCCCTGAACCAAGCCTGAAAGGATTCAAAGTTAGCTAACTAATCGCCAGTCAGTGACTCTTGGCAAATGAAATCTGGCTGTGGATGTGTTCCAGCTCTCACCTGCAGCAGGAGTAATGCAAACAAGCCCAGTGATCATTCCCTGGATGGCTCCCACGATAGAGGGTTTGCCTTGGCTTGCAACATCCCAGCAAGTCCATGTCAAGACGCTTGTTGCTGCACATATGTGGGTGTTGAGAACTGCAACCGATGAGTCCGCATTTGCGGCGAAGGGGTCTCCACCATTGAAGCCAGTCCAGCCTAGCCATAAGATCCCGGCTCCAGCAAGCATGAACAAGAGATTGTTAGGAGGGAACTCATCCTTGTCCTCCCTCAGCCTCGGACCAACCTGGTAAAGTCGGAAATGGTCTGAATTAGGTTGGGACCCTATGTCTCACTGAGTTGCAATTCTGCACTCTATATACCTTACAGTCCGGTGTCTTATCGGCTATATGATTCTAGCTTAATGGGCGATGACCCACATTTTAACTTGGTGCATAATAAACTTGATATTTTAATTATATAACCTGATATTAACTGCTGGACCACACATAAAAAATATGCAAATACCGATGAACAATTTATTGGTTGACTTTGAAGCGAGTTAGAAGTAGTGGTAAAAGTGGACTAGATAATATCCATCCGAATCTATTAAATATATAAATTTGAGAATCCAACTAATATCCATATTCATATTCATATCTATTAAAGAAAATGGGTAATGTAATGAATAGCTATATTTGAATATCTAGTTTCTGCAATCTTATTTAATCTCATATAACACTCATAAATTTTTAAGAAAAAAAATGATCATTTTAATTTGATACTAACTTCATTTATTTTTCACTTAGTGAGTGATATCTTTGATTTGGCATATATCTGACTTATATTCATATTTATATCTAAACTTCTAATAATCGATTTATATATATGTCAATTAAAATAAATAAAGATATGAATATCGTATTTGATTAATATATAAATCTCTTCATATTTGTTAAACAAAAATGAATATGAACATGGATAATACCGATATCAATCCCTATTCTATTTTCAGCCCCAAGTTCCAGCTAATGATTTCCGAGGAGCAAGATAAGATCAGAGTAATTAGAATACCTACCCAGTAAGCGGCGGTATAACCAGCTGCACCGGATGCCAGGTGAACAACATATCCACCAGAGTAGTCCATCACCCCCCAGTGGTACAAGAACCCCCCACCCCATATGCTAAACGCCCCCACGGTGTAAGAAAAGGTAATCCACAGTGGCACAAACGCCATCCACGCCCTCACGCTCATCCTCCCCAACACCGCCCCGGCCAGCAGCATCACCGTCACCGCCGCGAAGGCAAACTGAAAGAACACCATCGACGCCGTCGGGTACCACGGCTGCGCCGCCGGCGTCTCCACCTCCCCACTCGAGTAATGGTGTAAGGTGGCCGGAAGCAAGGCCTGGGAGACCATGAAGTCTTGGTCGGTGGCGAGGCCGGGTCGGCCCCAGAAGGGGAGGATGCGGTGGCCGAAGGCGAGCTTGTAGGCCCAGAGGACCCAGCAAGGCATGACGGCGGCGAACGCGTAGAGCGCCATGAATGCGGAGTTCAAAGCCCACTTCTTTTTGACGATTCCGGCGTAGAGGAGGACGAGGCCTGGCATGCCTTGCATGCCCACCAGCGTGGCTGAGACCATCTGCCATGCGTTGTCACCTTTGTTGAGCCAATCTGGCACCACCGTCGAGGTGTTACTCCCCTGGTACGCCATTGGGAGTTTATTCGAGTTCTCTCCTTGGCGAACAGAAGAACCTTAAGCCAGATAAATAGGTGGTGGTGTGAAGAAAAATAAGGCAAATTATATGTTTAAAGCGAGCAGTTCTACATATATTTAAAAAGAAATAAATAATACTTGGGTGGTGATATATATAGCTAATTATATCAGATATATTCTATAAATAATTTTATCGAATATTTTTATTGAGTTTTTTATATTTTATTTATTGATTTCTACTGATATATTTATTTTAAATTAGTTTAATAAATTTAATTTATCAAAAAAAAATAAAATTACGTTGTTAGGTTTTGCTGTGATTTTTGTAGTATTATAAAGTTACGTACCATTCTATTAAAAAAAAAAAAAAGTTATGTCCGTTATGGATAGCCACCATGTTATTAGGCAAACCTAATTAATTCGGAAAATATATTTAAATAATTTTTAATGCATCGTGAAGATAAAGGAGAGCCACCTATCCTAGAAATAGATAACACATAAAAAATAACCACCCGTTTTCGAGATGGATGGTACCGTGCTCCAAGCCAAAATGCACCGCACATGGTTTCGCGACGGTAATTTCCGATTTTCCCGGGGATCGTGGATCGCGACGTAGAGTTGAGGTCAATGGCTAAAAGAGGACAAAGGGCTCTTTAATGTTGGCGTGACAGGTGGAGTCAAATATGTACCAACAACTGTACGAAGTTATGTATGAGGCGAACTACAGACCTTCCATTTATTCTGAAACAATCGATGATGGAGGGGATGTCCGTGCACATCCCCATCGGTTGATCTATTGAATCATGGTCTGTCGATGTTGCTTGCCATGGTGGGTGAGATCTGATTCTGGGTGCTGGACGGCTGATCTGAGGTGTCGCAGAGTAAATATATGGGGAAGTTTTTGTATGAGCTGGCATTGACTTTGCGAGTAATCTCTTGGGTCCAGAGAATCTACGAATAGGCGAATGTTAGGCTAGTCTTCAACATCCCGTCCCGTGGTTGGGGGAGATCCTCTTCTTGGGGCCAGAGTTTCCGATCCGGTAGCTTCCTTCTCAGTTCTATGAACAGGACGATGACACGTTTAGAGTAATTTCTCGCGGTAGACTTCGAGTCAATCATCTTGTCAGATGCCAAATGGCCAAAATAATCATCCTGGCATTATATGGCAAGCGTTCTTCTTCCAGCTAACCGTGACGTCAGAATGATGCGTGCACCGACACATAAGAAATTGAGATCAAGACGGATTGGGATCTTAATTCACCCCAGCCAACATAGTTAGTGAAGAAATATGGGAGTTAAAATTTGTTTAAGAACTCGACTGATACTTTTGAAGTGAGATTTTAGAATCTCGATTGATATAAATTCAAGATTAAAAACTATTTTTAAGTTCTAATGTGAAATATTGATCAAAACAATAATCATGTCAGGGAGCGTCAAGTATCAATACAAATCTACATCTCGGCTAAGATGAAATTTTTAGTTCCTGCTGCTGGTTGCCTTTTGAAATGAAAGGAGATCAATATTTTCCTAACAATATATGATAAAATATAAGAGTTTTGATAAAATTTTACAAATATTTGGAGGTTGTCAATGAACTTAATTGGTAAAATCACTCGATATTAATTATTGATGACCTGGGTCTAAATTATATCCTTACCAAGTTTTGATTGGAAATATGAATTATGTCAATGTGGTTGGAAAATTTGAGCAAAGTGAAATTTTGTTTCATGGACTCAATATGGATGCTTGGTAATTTATTATATAAAAGTGAAATATTTAAGAACCAAATGCTAAACGAGTTGGAACTTACACTCCTCAAAACAAGGATACTGTTTTAACTTTCCGTCCCACGGATAGGTCAAGGTTATCATTAACCATCGCACATGTGCCCATGTGAAAGACCAACCACTTAAGGGATGATTTGCAAAACAGTGAGATAACTACTAGACTTGAGCAAGATTAGAGAACATAAATTGGACGACCAACGCACATGTTGCTTAAATTTCTGTACACCATGACACACAAAGGGTAAAGTATCGCTTCTTTGATTTTTTTTTTCTTTTTTAATTTATGGTGAAAGCTACCACGAAAGTCCTCTGGATCACAAATCTAACCTACCCATTTGTGAAGAGTGAAACATTGACAGGTCTTGCAAAGAAATATGCTTTTTTTTTTAAAACTAAAAAAAGCAAAAAAAAAAAAATCTTTTGTATATCTTCTGGCCTACCTTAGTCCAAATGCTGTGGGTAAAATGTATGATTGTTTTTCTTTTTGGTTATCATACAATCCTAATATAGATATGTACAATAAAATCAAAAAATAAAATATTTTAAAAAAAGATTGGAAGGACACCATGAATCTCTCATATAATTAATCTCTTGATGAACTATCCAATGGTCTACAAAAGTTTAGTTTAATGCTCCTTAGACAGTATTTGGTATGGAATGATTCATCCAAGATCAAAAATGATGTAGGTTGAGGTGATGAAATCACCACGTTTGGTTATACTATAATAATTCTACGTGGTGATGATTTCAAATCATCCTCCAATTTAATAATGGAATATTCATTCTCAAGGTCGGAAATCCAAGATCACCCTCAAACAGTAATCTTGGACTGAAATATAAGAACAAAAATACTCCTGAGTCTAGCAAAAAAATAATATATTAATATATTTATTAGGGGATAAAGAGCTTCCGCCAAAGTCCGATAAGGTTTGACCTTGCTGATCTCCAGAAAATGCCACCTACGTTCAAGATGCTATCCAATCCGAGATTCAATTAAGTCAACCTTCGAGTCCAGTTGAACGCCAAAGAATCGGCCCCTAAATTTGACTAATTCCGAACTTCAATCGAGGATAGCTTATTCCAGAAATGACTATAACTTCCACTCGATATCCGAATTTATATGACAGACAAATATTTTTATCCCGATCTTCGGCTCGGGCCCGATAACAATGTCATCATGTTAGTAGATTTTATTAAAACCCGATCTCAAACTTCAGCTGAATGAGTTTTAGCAAGGAGATTTAATATTTATCTGGCTTTGACCTTCAATACAGGATAGGCGACAACTGCTCCACAACATTGAATCTCAATAATGTCCGATCTTGACTATTGGTTGACCTTGGGTACTGACTGAACTTTATCAAAATAACTAAGATAACTTCACCGTAGTTTCAATTAAAGAATGTTTCAATTAAGAAATCTGGCATTCTTTCATTTTTCAACTTCAGCCGACCTTAATATCCCAATTATAGATCTAATTCATGTAGCTGGCCCTTCAGTTATTTTCTTCCAACATCAACTTCTATAATATAACTTCAGACCAAAATATCAACCTCCACCACTAGTCGACCTTAAAGATAGTCGAGCTTCTAAGAGCAGTTGAAACATCTCTATTGTAGTCCAAATCAGAAATCTAATCTACAAGTTCATTACTCATAGTCTAAAAGCTAATCTTCGAGTTCAGTTCATCCGATCCTAAGCTCCAACGGCATAGCCTTAGATCAAGTAACTTATGATCAAGCTCGTGAGTGTCCAACCTTCACTCAGATTTCAATAGACAATAGTTGACAACCATCAAGTGGTTGTAACCGTCAGCCCACTTTTCATAACAAACTCTGAATAATTCGAATGGTTTATTGATATTCGGTTACAGTAGTTACCATCAGTCTGTTATAGGCTCTATCTATAAATAAGATTCTTCTGATATGCTTTCTTCTTTAAGCACTCTTTCCATAAAAAAACTCATGAGTATTTCATTCTTATTGGCTAGATTATTAACTTGATCATTGGAGGATCCACGTCGGAGCCATCCACCTCCGATCAGAACTTTATTTTGTAGATCCCATCAGAGAGATCTCGTGTGCAACTCCAGTGATCTTCGATGATAATCCATTTTTTGTACCAACAATATTGATAATATATTATATCAATATTATATATATGATATTAAATTATATTTAATGTTGGTATAGAATTTGGTCGATGTCGGATTGAGCTGGAGTTGAGAAAGATGAGGTCGCCATCGGAGACCTGCAAAATTAAGTTTCGTTCGGAGTCGATGGTGGCGGCTCCAGCAGGGAAATGGAGTGCTCAAAAAAGAGTTCAACAAAGTTTTGGAAAGAAAAAGAGAGCTTAGAGAAAATATATCTGGAGGATCCCTTATTATAGATGAAGCTTGTTGTAACTGTCCTAATAAATGACAGTCATAACCATCCTGATAAATGCCAATTATAATCATCCAGATAAATGACAATCGTAACTATCCTGATAAATGATAATTGTAACCATTCAGTAGTGGGATTGTTTGTAGAAATCCATCTGAAGAAAAAGTTTGAAGTTCGAAAGAAGTTCAGCTCCTATAGAAATTCGACTGCTGGAGAAGTTCGGAAGAAATTCAGCTCCTGAAGAAATCCGACTACTGGATGAGTTCGGAAGGAGTCCAGCTCCTGAAGAAATTCGACTGTTGGAGGAGTTCGGAAGGAGTTCGACTCCTAGAGAAATCTGACTGCTGGAGGAGTTCGACTTCTGAAGAAATTCGACTGCTGGAGTAATCCGAAAGAAGTTCAGCTTCTGAAGAAATCCGACTGCTGGAGGAGTTCGAAAGGAGTTTGGCTTTCGTAGGCGTCCGACTGAAGGAAAAATTCAAAAAGAGTTCGGCTCCCATAGGAGTCCGACTAAAGAAGAGATCTGGAAGGAGTTCGACTACCAAAGAAGTTTGACTGAAGGAGAAGTTCGACTGAGGCTCGACCGTTGAGGAGTTCAGTTGGGGTTGGCTTATGAAGAAATTTGACTGCTGGAGTAATTCGAAAGGAGTTCAGTTTCTAAAGAAATCTAGTTGTTAGAGGAGTTCGAAAGGAATTCGACTCCCGTAGGCATCCGATTGAAGGAAAAATCCGAAAGAAGTTCGACTTTCATAGAAGTTCGACTGAAAAAGAGATCCGGAAGGAGTTCGGCTGCTGGAGAAGTTTGACTGAAGGAGAAGTTTGGCTGAGACTCGACCGCTGGGAAGAGAATTTTTTATTAAAGTTCTTCCATAATTATCGATTATATTAGGCTAAGCATCGGACTGAACTTCAACGGGAGTGAAGTTTATCCCCAACAATAGTTTCCTCAGTTTCGAGTTCGAAACTTGAAGGAAGGGAGTACAAAAAAGATGACTGTCGAAGTCTTTTTTCGGACTTTACACCCATTGGGATTGAATCTCGGGGGAGACCTTATCTCCAGCTAAGATTGATGTTGAAGTTGAGGCTCGAGGGAGATCTTGTCTCCAGCCGAGGTTGATGTTGAAGTTGAGGCTCGGGGGAGATCTTGTCTCCAACCGAGGTTGAAGTTAAAGTTGAAGCTTGGGGGAGATCTTGTCTCCAGCCAAGGTTGAAGTTGATCTTATCTTCTATTGGCGTAGAAGCTCGAGGAAGATCTTATGTCCAGCTGAGGTTGAAGTTGATCTTATCTTCTATTGGCGTAGAAGCTCGAGGAAGATCTTATGTCCAGCTGAGGTTGAAGTTGATCTTATCTTCTGTTGGCGTACAAGCTCGGAAGAGATCTTATCTTTAGTCGAGGTTGAAGGAGATCTTATCTCCTATTGACATAGACTTTGAAGCTCGGGAGAGATCTTATCTTCAGTCGAGGTTGAAGGAGATCTTATCTCCTATTGATGTAGACTTTGAAGCTCGAGAAAAAGCTTATCTCCAATCGAGGTTGAAGAAGATTTTATCTTCTGTTGACGTAGACTTTGAAGCTCGAAAGAAATGTTATCTCCAGCCGAGGTTGAAGGAGATCTTATCTTCTATTGACGTAGACTTTGAAGCTCGGAAGAGATCTTATCTCCAATCGAGGTTGAAGGAGATCTTATCTCCTGTTGACGTAGACTATGAAGCTCGAAAGAGATCTTATCTTTAGCAAAAGATCTTATCTTCTATTGACGTAGACTTTGAAGCTCGGAAGAGATCTTATCTCCAGTCGAGGTTGAAGGCCTTCGACTTTCTCATGTTAGGATGAGGTTCTCCTCATGTTCCTAACATGGCCACTATTGATCGCTTCTTCTCGATCATCACATAGTTTTTACACCAAGAAATGAAAACATTAAAATGGAGGAGTTTTATTAAAGAAAAATTACTGATAGTACATACTTAGATTTTTTGAATTCTAAGATCGTAGGAGCATTGTTCCTCCGAGCTCCTTCAGATGATAAGTTTCATATCGGACGACCTTTCCTAGCTTTGAGGCTTAGAGATGGCGGCTCGTCGAAGTACCAAGCCCCCCCAAGAGGTAGCATTGATGATGCCAGAAGGTGGTCGATCTTCTTATTGTTTCTTCATCATTGGTGGTTCTGACTACGGTAGCTCCCTTGACCGATCTTCTCCTATTTCAGACTGACGTTTGAGGAATCGACCCAGCCATCCCCTCCTGATGAGCTCCTTGATTTTGTCTCAAAGATGAATGCATTTTTCAGTATCATGGCCGTGGTCATGATGGTAGAGGCAGTACTTGCTCCGATTGTGCTTGTTTGGGGGAGATCATAATTTGTTTGGTCTTGGTAGCTGATTTTTAATTTTCATTAGAACTTGAGTTTTAGGAGCATTAAGGGGGGCGTAACTGTGGAATCTTCCAAGGGGAGAACTTCTTCGCATCCTTCTATCAAGGCTTCTTTGATGACGAGCTTGAGATGGAGTTTGGGTCTTGCTTGCGCTCGGAAGTGAGTCCGTGAGCATGATCCAATCTTCATTCAGGCCCTCCATTAGTTGACAGGTCTTATTAGACTCATCCCACTCCGTCGCTCTTCTGTTGCAGCTTCCTCATTCCTTCAACTTGAAGGCTTCTTTCTGCACGGACATATCCCTTTCAGCCCGAGCTAGCAGAATCGGCAAAATTTCCTGATGGGATACTTTTTCTCCAGGAAGAACAACAAATCATTCTTCTGAAAGGCCATCTCTTGAGCATGGCCATTATAACAGACTTGGTCCAGATTTCGGACCTTCAATGCAGCAACATTAAATCGGGTGACATAAGTTCCGGAATAGATTGCTTCCTTTCTTCTATTTGATATTCATCAGAAAAATCCAAACCTCGATAGGGGAACGTTGGCTGCTAACGAAGTGAGTTGCCACAAACTGATGGCTCATCTGATCAAATGAAGAAGATCATACTCGATTTCAATGCTGAGTATCTAGTTTCTTGCTGCTCTTCTTTAAGATAGATGAAAAAGCTCGGTATAAGATGGCGTTTGGTGCACCATGGAGCAGCATTATGGTCCGGAAGGCCTCCAAGATGATCGATCAAATCAGAGGTTCCATCGTAACTTTCAAATTGGGGAAGCTTGAAGTTCGATGGAAATAGACTCTTGCATAATTCAGAGAGGGAAAGAAGGATCGGTGTGGACGTCATCATGGTGAGCTCGGGATGACATGGTAACAGAGTTCTCTCAATCCACCGATCTCATCTTTCCATGGAGTCTTTGATTTTTGATCAGGAGGATCGTCATCTCGATCGCAGATCTTAGAAGGCTTCCGACTATAGATGGAAGATCTCTTTCGAAGGTTAAGAATTAGGGTCTGAGCATAAGGATCCTCTACTCTCTGTTTTCTTTTGTCGGAGGTCATCAATCGGCTAGCCCGAGTCGACCATCTCCCAACCAGATCATGGAGCTCCGAAAGAGCCTACTCCAGTTGAATTGGCATCGAAGCCTGTCGATGTATGGCTTGCATCACCTCCGTGAGACCGCGAACCTACTGGACCAGCAGGTTGAACTGCTCTGCATCCACTATGGCTGACTGCTGGAGGAGTTTGACTTCTAGAGAAATCCGACTGCTGGAGGAGTTCGACTTTTGGAGAAATCTGACTGCTGGAGTAATTCAGAAGGAATTCAGCTCCTAGAGAAATTCGACTACTGGAGGAGTTCGGCTCCCATAGGCGTTCGACTGAAGGAGGAATCTGAAAGAAGTTCGACTTCCGTAGGAGTCCGACTAAAGCAGAGATTCGAAAGAAGTTTGGCTGTCGAAAAAATTCGACTGAAGGAGAAGTTCGGCTGGGGCTCGACCGCTGAGCAGTTCAGCTAGGGTTGGCTTCTGGAGAAATTCGACTGCTGAAGTAATCCAGAAGGAGTTCAGCTCTTGGAGAAATTCGATTGTTGGAGGAGTTTAGAAGAAGTTCGACTCCCGTAGGCGTTCGACTGAAGAAGGGATCCGGAAGAAGTTCAACTCTCGTAGGAGTTCGATTGAAGAAGAGATCCGGAAGGAATTTGGCTGAAGGAGAAGTTCGACTGGAGCTCGGTCGTTGGAAAGAGAATTTTTGATTGAAACTCTTTCGTGATTACCGATTGCATTAAGCTAAGCGAGAGACTGAACTTCGATGGAAGCAGGATTTATCCCCAATATTTAATATTATATATTATATTTATAATATTATATATATTATATTATAATATATTATTAATTATATTATTATCATCTTATGATTCAATGATAAGTTTAAATTGGAATAAAAATATCTTATTGTACTTTATATTTATGTAATAAAAATATTTAATATATAAGTTCTATTTAACTTATTTTTTAATCAAAATAAATATTTATATTAATAAATAATATATTATAAGTATAAATAAAAATACTAATTTTATAATAATAATTAATATATTTTTATAGAATTAATAATTTATAGAACTAATAAATATATTTTTACTGAATCTATTATTATTAATATATTAATAAATATAGTGATATGTTATTCATAATATGTTATATATGATTGATAAATATATTTTTATAAAATATATTATGAATAATTTATGTATTATATAATTAATGATCTTGGATTCTTATAATATAATATTGAATAGATTATTTATAAATATCTAAAAATTTTTAGTCACTGAACCATGAACTATCTAACTTAGTAATTTTACATTAGCAATGATCAAATTATGATAGTATTTGAATCATTTATGATTTTAGATCATCATGATGATTCTATTTAGATTACTAAATACTATCTTAAGATATGCTAAGGCGTATGAAAATGGCAGCCTTGTTCGAAATAAAACAAAAGAGCGGTGGAAATAGAATTAAACGAAGCGACTAGCTCAAAGCCACGCGCTCGCCGGACGCTACCGAGAGTATGAATCGACCCGTCAAGTCATCCTGGTTGGCGCTGGCCGCCACAGCCACGACTTTTTAGGGCTGTGAAACATCGTTGAAAGGTAGGCCTCACCGTTAGTGGGCACGGCTTTTTCAAAATAAAAAATGCTATATTTTCGAAATCTTCTTTTAGGTGCAGCGAAAGTATGCCTAGGTGCCTGTTAATTAATGTGTAAAAAAATTTATCATACCTACGGTTGCCGATTTGGTAACTTTTTATGATCGGTCAATCCATCGTATGTAGCCAGCCATAAATCCGCCAGTTGCGCCGATTCTTTTAACCATGTGGCAAGAGAATTAACAAAGCTGGCCGATTTTTTGAACTATTAGGAGTCAAGCAGAGTCTTCATTTCTTCTAATATTATATACCATATCTGATTACCTAAGAATGTTTGTATCTTTGAAAATGTAGATCATAGTCCACAACAAAAAATGAAAAATGTAGATAATAGTATCCTCAAGCATGGGTTCGAGCAACTAAATATACCGGAGCCAATGCAGCTCATTTGATTGAAATAGTTGGAGAAAACTGAATCACTAATATAGCACAACCTATCTTCTTGAATGATGTACTTCATATTAGAGCCCCTTTTTTTTTTATTTTCTTAAAATCAACTTTGATAATAATCTACTAGATGGTGGCATAGAAGAAGGAGCGGATTTTGTTATTTGCAATTAGGGATCATGCTTGATGGCAACTAGAGGATATTTATGATGTATATCATCGTCGTGCTTGCACAATTGAGGAGCTTGGGAGGATTTGGTTTATGCAGTTGTTGTGCTTACAACCTCTGATGTAGTGTTGAAGGGAAACTCTAAGACTACGATTAATTAAATGATACTTAACCTGTTTTCAATCCTGTGAAACAGTCAAAAAGGCTATAATATTGTTAATGCAACTGGGTTTTATCACCGTCTTGACTACCTGAAATTACTAAATGGATCTAGGATGGAATCAACCTAACACGTATCGCTATCATACATTAAAAAGAAGAAATTAGGGGAAAGAGGATTCATTTCACCCAACATCCATGTTGATCCACCTAACAATTTCTCCGAGAGCGAGTCCCACTGGATGCTGACATCGCCTATCTCGAGGCGAGACACCTTCCTCAAATGCATGGCTTCTTCAGTGTAGAGATTGCGTACTCTTCCTGAAGGCACGCATCCTGGTTTCCATGATGACGGTCAAACGGATGCCGACCACCCATCACCTCCTAGAGCCTTTATAAATTCACGGTATATATATGAAGAGGTTAATTATTATCCGAATGTAGCTTTCATTTTTATTTCTTTAAAGTAGTCATTGAAATTATTTCTTGCCCATTACCCCGGAATATTTGGAGGACATTAAAAACACGATTGAAGATCATTGGATGACCTAAAAACTTGTATGATATTTGGACTCCAAATAGAAAGAAGAAATTTGGTTCGCCTGTAGTGGAAATGGCAGCAATTTGTTGGAAAATTTGACAAGAGCGTAACTAAAGAATTTTTTTGAAAAGATTCAATTTTTTGCATCAAAAAATTTTACAATCATTTCAAAATTGAGATCATATCCATAGCTCTTCTAAGACTCGACCGTACCATGAGTTCATGTGGCAATAGCTTCATTCCTTAGTTCATCATTCATAAATTGGGTGCTCCGTTCTTTTGAGGGAGGACTGTGCAAGACTATCAAACCTAACTACTTGCCTGTGCATGTCTATAAAGACTGGCTCTTTTCTAGCCAATTATATGATTGTTTTATTTTGGCTTGAGTGGTTAGACAGCTTGCTAAGTGACGACATTATTTTATTTTTGTTACTATTTTTGTTTCTCTCTTATTTTGTTGAATTTTACGGATATCTATAGCTTTGTTTTGTTGTTTTGTAATCTTTGCACCATTTATAATCTTCTTTCTTTGTAAATATAATCTGGCAAATGGATGTGAAAATAGCTTTTCTGAATGAAGAGCTAGATGAAGAGGTGTATATGATACAATCTGAAGATTTTATGTTCATAGATGAGTCTAAGGTATGTAAGCTTCAGAGGTCTATTTATGGACTAAAGCAGGCATCTCGGAGCTGGAACATACAATTTGATAGAACAATCAAAATGTATGACTTCGTTAAGAACGAAGAGGAGCCCTGCATATACAAATGGGCTAATGGTCTAGCAATAGTATTTCTAGTATTATATGTGGATGACATTCTCTTAATCGAAAATGATGTTTCTGCATTACAATGAATAAAGATCTGGCTGTCATCATAGTTCTCCTTGAAAGATCTGAGAGAAGCTTCCTATATCATAGGGATGAAGATCTATAGAAATAGATCTAAAAGGTTGCTTAGATTGTCCCAGTCCACGTACATTGATACTATGCTAAAACGGTTCAACATAAAAAATTTTAAGAAAGGCTATCTACCGATAGGCCATGAAATTTCTCTTTCAAAGAGGGATTGTCCAACAACATCTCTAGATAGAGAGCATATGAATCGAATACCATATGCTTCAGCAGTGGATTTTATAATGTACGCCATGACATGTACGCGATCAGATATGGCATACTCACTAGGTGTAGTTAGTAGATACTAATCTAATCCAAGGAAGAATTACTGGAAGATTGTTAAAACTATCTTAAAGTATTTAAGAAATACTAAAGATCAGTGGCTTGTATATGGTGAATCGGACTTAAAACTTATGGGATTCACAGACTTCAGTTTTCAGTTCGATCATGATGATAGCAAGAGTATGTCGGGATATATATTTATCCTTAATGATGGGGCCGTCTGCTGGAAGAGTTCCAAGTAACACATTGTGGCCAATTCAGTTTGTGAGGCAAAGTATGTCGCTGCATCAGATGCTGCAAAGAAGTGGTATGGCTAAAAAAATTCATCACCGAGCTTGGAGTAGCATCCTTCCTTGATGATCCGATTCTACTATATTGCGATAGCTCTGGAGCTATTGCTCAGGTGAAGGAACCAAAGGCACACCAGCGGACGAAGCATATTCTAGGCCGCTACCATCTTGTCCGAGAGATTGTGGATTGAGGTAATGTTGAACTTCAGAAGATCGATGAAAAGGAGAACCTGACCGACCCATTCACTAAAGCTGTTGCAGTGAAGAAGTTCAATGACTTTAAGTCGAAGATAGGTATTAAATATTGCACCGATTGGCTTTAGTCCAAGTGGAAGTTTGTTGGAAATATATCCCAAAGTCAATCATCAGTCTGTTGATGGTTGGGCCATATATTTATAATTATATATTAATTATAAATTAATAAAAATTATTTTGATATTTTTCATCATAAATTCTGTTATCTTCTAATGAACTTCTGTATTATGATGAAGTCCTTAGGACTATCTAAATTTGGCAAATGAGGATTTATCATTTAATCCTTAAATAATTCAAGACCAAATGATATGTTGTTACTTAGGATGACAACGTTTATCAAGTATAGATCATTGTGTGCCATATAAGTTGATTGTCCTCATAACTAAGGAGTGTTGAGATATTAATATGGCATGCAAGTGAGATGTATGGGTATATTTGTACTGAACGTGATCAACTCTGGGGCTTTTCTCCTGTCAAGATTAGCTTCGATGAAATATGGGTATAAATGTTCCTTTGACTTGAGATCATCACGGTGATTTTTAAATAACTCACTGTATTTTGGTGTCGAACTGTCTGAATTTTTAATTCAGTGATGAAAGATTTCTGAGTACAGTTAAGTACTTATGGAGTCAATACGTGTATCAAGATGGGATTGATCACTCCTGATTTTAGGAGCTGTGTTCAATTATATTTCAATTTAGCAAAATCTTAGCCAGGATAGTCTTAGTGAGGAGTCACGGGATTAATTACTTTGAGACACGATATGGATGTATTTTCTAGGATTGATAGTCTAATCCTGAGTCATCTATTATACAGAGGTCATAGAGATAAATTATACGATAACCATATTCGCGTAGGTTCTGAATGTTATGATTGCGATTATTCGATCTATCTGAACGTCGGGTATCATTGCTAGATGGTCATTTCGATTATTATAAAAATTAATTTCTGTGCTACCGGCTTAGATTCGGATCTATGGGGTTACACACATTAAGAGTTTCTCTTGATCTGATGGCTGATCAAGAGTTTCATTGGTCTAAAACTCTATGGTCAAGAGTTTTACTACTGAAACTCTGTGATTAAGAGTTCCACTGGATTGTGACTCTGAGTCCTACTTGTCTGAGACTCTCTCATCATGAGTCCTGATAATCTAGGATACTATGGTTAAGAGTCCCATTGGACTAAAACTCTATGATCAAAAGTTCTACTGGACTGAAACTCTGAGTTCTACTTGTCTGAGACTCTCTGATCATGAGTCCTGATAATCTAGGACACTATGATCAAGAGTTCCATTGGACTGAAACTCTATGACCAAGAGTTCTACTAGATTAAAACTCTAAGTCTTACACATCTGAGACTCTCTGATCAAGAGTTCCACTAGTCTAGGACTCTATGATCGCGAGTTTGATTCGTTTGGAATATTAGGTTTAAGAGTTTCACTGATTTAGAACTCTTCAAGAGTTTCATGTTGATAGGACTCTGTTGCCCAGTAACCCATTTGATTTAGACTCAAATATTTTTGAAGGATTAATTAGCAATTTGATTACTGATTAGCTCAATTTGATTGAGCAATGAGGATTTGATCAAGTTTGATTGAATTTGATTCGATTGAATTTGATCCGATCAGGTCATGAGATGACCTAATCGCTATGAGAGTTTTAACCCTGATTTGATTAGGATCTAGATCTGATTAATTTCTCATTTGATTAAAATTTTATTGAATTAGGCTAAGCCTAATTTGGTTGGGTTTAACCTAGTTTAATTGGGTCTAGATTAATTGGTTTGGTTGAAACCAGTTAGGACCAAGTCAAATAAAGTTTGAATTCAATTCTCCCATGTGCCCATCATTTTTGACTTTTTCATTCTACTTTTCATGCCCTCTCTTTTATTTATCGAATATTTTTTTAGAGAAATAAAAATATGCACATAGAAGGAGAGTCCTTCTGCATGTTAAACACAAGGGAAGGAGCATTGGATAAGGATAAGAGGCTCATTTGATTTTTAAAATCAAGTGAGTGGTTAAAACCTCTCGGCTACTCAATTTTTATCATTTTTTATGCAATTTTTCTATGGTATTCATGTTAATAAATTATGAGAATTTTTGTGTGCATAAGAGAAGGGGTTAGCATTATGTGGTAAAAATTTTAGAGTATTTGAGCATTAGTTCTGGGCAAAAAAAATCTCGGAGTGAAGGTGAATAAGATCCTGCAGCACTTTTCTTTTTCCTTATGCCTCTCTTCTCTTGTGATTTTCACCTCTAAGGATATCCTAGTTTTAGATATGATCTAAATAGAAATTATAGATATAAAAGTTATCATTCCAAAAAAACTTATTTCATGAAAAAACTCCACACAGAGAGGGCGTGATAGAATTTTTAGTGTGTCAAGATTTTTGGGTCGAGTGAAATCTTAGATTTAAAAATCTGGATTCGGGTCGAGAGATCGAGTGCTGTGAGCATCAGATCGCCACCAAATTTGAACTACATCTTCATCATCCTCCTATATTTATATTTTAATTTTTTAAAATATTTCAAAAATTAAAAAATATATGATTGATCGGATCGATCGTGATCAGCCATCGAAGGCTCCGACGAGGAGCTAGCACTCTAGTGTGGCTGATCGGGATCAGAAGCTTCGTGTGGACCAATCGTAGAGGTTGGACATATATGCGGCTATGACATGATATCAGAGCATTATCCGATGGACTCAGATTATGGTGATCGACTATTCGTAAAAAGGTATTATATTTTGAGCACGTAAATATAGTAAATAGTTTATTACATAATTTTATTTTCAGATCTATTGATGTATGCATACATATTATGTTTAGATCCTAATGTATAGGATTAAATAATCTAATATATTCAATAGATAATTAATTTAATTAATTATTTTTTGCTGTATCATTACTATTTTTGAAATATTTTTTGAAAGTAGCATAGCAAATTCTGCATTATTTTCTTCAATTTGGGTGCATGGAAAAATTTGAATTCAAACTTCATTTGACTTGATACTAATTAATTTCAACCAAACCAATTAATCTAGATCCAATTAAATCATATTAAATCTAACCAAATTAGACTTAGCCTAATTCAATAAAATTTTAATCAAATTAGAAATTAATTAGATGTAGGTCCTGATCAAATCAGAATCAAAAACTTTCATAGCGATTAGATCATCTCATGACCTGATCGGATCAAATCCAATCAAATCAAATTCAATCGAACTTGATCGAATCCTCATTGCTCAATCAAATTGCTAATTAATCTTTTAAAAATATCTGAGTCCAAATTGAATGGGTTATTGAGCAACAAAGTTCTATCAACATGAAACTCTTGAAGAGTACTAAATCAGTGGGACTCTTGAACTCAGTATCCCAAACGAATCAAACCTACGATCATAGAGTCTCAGACTAGTGAAACTCTTAATCAGAGAGTCCCAGATAAGCAGAACTCAGAGTCTCAGTTCAGTAGGACTCTTGATCATAGAGTCCCAGTTCAGTGGGACTCTTGACCATAATATCCTAGATTAACAGGACTCGTGATCAGAGAGTTTCAAACAAGTAGGACTCAGAGTCCCAATCCAGTAAAACTCTTGGTCATAGAGTCCTAGTCCAGTGAGACTCTTGACCAGAGTCTCAGACTAATGAGACTCTTGATCAGCCATCAAATCATATAGAAACTCCTAATGTGTGTGATCTTGTAGGTCCGAACCTAAGCCGGTAGCACAGAAATCAGTTTCTATACTAATTGAAGTAACCATCTAGCAATGGTACTCGATGTTTGGATAGGTCAAATAATCACAATCGTAACATTCAGAACATATGCAAATATGATTACCGTATAATTCATCTTTATGACCTCTGTGTAATAGATGACTCAGGGTTAGACTATCAATCCTAGAAAATACATCCATGTCGTGTCTCAAAGCAATTAGTCCCGTGACTCCTCACTAAGACTATCCTGACTAAGATTTTGCTAAATTGAAATACAATTGAATACAGCTCCTGAAATTAGGAGTGTTCAATCCCATCTTGATACATGCACCGACTCCATAAGTACTTGACTGTGCCTAGAAACCTTCCGTCACTAAATTAGAAATTCAGATAGTCCGACACCAAAATATAGTGAGTTGCTTGAAAGTCATCGTGATGATCTCAGGTCGAAGGAACATTTATACCCATATTCCATCGAAGCTAGTTTTGACAAGAGAAAAGCCCCGGAGTTGATCACGTTCAGTGCAAATGTATCCATATATCTCACTTGCACACCATATCAGTATCTCAATACTCTTTGGTTATAAGGACAACCAATCTATATGGCACACAACGATCTATACTTGATAAACATTATCGTTCTAAGTAAAAACGTATCATTTGGTCTTGAATTATTTAAGAACTAAATGACAAATCCTCCTTTGTCGAATCTAGATAGTTCTAAGAACTTCATCACAACACAGGAGTTCATTAGAAGACAACAGAATTTATGATGAAAAATATTAAAATAATTTTTATTAATTTATAATTTATATATAATTATAAATATATGGCATAACCGTCAACAGACTGATGATTGACTTTAGGACATATTTCCAACAATCTTTCATTTGGATTAAAATCCATCGGTGCAGTATCTAATACCTATCTTCAACTTAAAATCGTCGAACTCCTTCACCACAACAGCTTTAGTGAATGTGTCAAATTCTCCTTTCCGTCGATCTTGTAAAGGTCGACGTTATCTCGATCCACAATCTCTCGAATAAGATAGTAGTAGCGCAAAATATGCTTCATCTACTGGATGTGAAAATAATTTTTTTGAAAAATATAATCTCTTCTTTTAATAAAATTATGAGTGACCTTTGCCTCTCCTTCAATTCAAAATAAATAAATAAATAAATAAAGTAGTCATTGAAATATATTATCAATCATTTGACGAAACAAGGAGAACCAGCATTCCAAGGTGAGAGAGAGCATCTCGTAACATTTAAATACAAGATTTCCTCCGGAAAAAGAAGTGGTTCAATTATTTTGTGGTTTTCTCCTTTTTTTTTTTTTTTCCTTTCCTGTTAGGGAAAAATTCTATGATAAAAGCATGTGGCGCAGAGGTTTATTGGTTGTGAAACTTGGGCCTACGTGCTGGTTATAGAAGAAAGGCGGAGAATCTTGTCAAAGTTTTTACCTGATCCACCGAAGTCTGCCACGAATCCAAATTGTAAGAATTTTCTGCAACTTGGATGGTAGAGGATCTAGTTATTCAATTCAGTCCTAATCTAATGAGTGTCTCGTGGATCACATGACATATTTTAAATGAACGAAGTAGTAGTGGCCCAAGCGTAAATGGAATCGTCAAGGAAGTATAATGGCCCTCTGGTTGGCATCCCTCTTACTTGCTGACCGCAAAACACATGCTGCAACTAAATCTGGCTACCTTTTAATTTTTTCTTTTCGCTCAAAAAAAAAAAAAAAAAAAAAAAAAAAAAAAAAAACTACTTTAGATTTTCTCCTCTCAAAAAAAAAAAAAAGCTGCATAAATCACCTCGCTGTGCCTGTCATCATAAAAAAAGCTTGCAAAACGAAGCAAATAAACAAAGGTCCTCCAGCCCCTCTTTCCATTACTCTACAACTGAATTGTGACACCCCTGGCTCCACCGGATGACTGCATCGCTTGCATTGCATCGTCGGCAAGGAATACCGGTGCGTGCCTCGTGGCATCATACCTCTCGCCGTCACCCCACAGCGCATACGCCTCCTCCCCGTGCGCTGCGTCGTCGCCTATCATGAGCTGCTCGTCGGGCATTCGCAGCGGTGTGAACTTCCCAATGGCGAGCAAGATGGCGGTGGTGGCGACGAGGTTCCACCCAATGACGAAGAGCGCGCCGACGAGCTGCTTACCGAGCTGGACGGCGCCGCCGCCGTAGGCGGTGCCCTTCGTGTTGGGGACGGGGAGGACAAGGCGGCAGAGGGCGGGCTCGGCGAGTAGGCCAGTGAGGAGGCCGCCGAGGAGGCCAGCGACGGCGTGGGTGTGGAAGACGGCGAGAGTGTCGTCCACTTTCTGGAGTAATGCCGACTTCTTGTGAAGGATCATCATGGTGAACCAGGGGATGCTGCCGGATAGAACGCCCATTAGTATAGCGGCCCATGTTTGCACCAGTCCTGCCAACAAAAACGCCCAAGGGACCACATTAATAAGAAACAAAAAATAAAATGAAAAATTGAGTGTGTGGAGAAGAGCTATTCTAAGTTAGAAGCTTGTTTAAATTCCCTAATTTACTGCATTTTTTTGTCCAGTTTATCATCTCTTAGTACTAAGACGTTACAAACTTGACTGAACTTGAGCTTGACTAAGTAGAGGCCATCCTGCCTTGGTTTGAACGCATTTCATATACAGATCTGAACAAGAATTTTAACTTGGCTCACAAGCCCTTAAGCTTGGCTCACCATGATACTATTTATTTAGGTGCTTTTTCAACTAATTTGGTTAAAAGACTAGATTCTTGTATTACAATAAAATCATTCTATATACGATGAAAATGCTATAACTTAAGCTCCGTTTGCATCATGAGATCATGTTATGTTATGCACGTTGTCAAGCACCTTAAAGAAATACTGGATCATGCTCCTATTGCGTTCATGGTGATGGCTAAGACATGTTGCAAATTCACAAGCAATTGAAAAAATCATGGAAGGGATAGGATGTGTAAGCGAGCGGCCATGTACGTGAGAAAACACATGCTACCTTGCTGTTTTCCCTGGTCCTTTTTTTTAAAAATATATATAAAAAAAAATGGCGTCAGACCATAAAATGCATTAATAAAATATTGATGTTTCATCTCCCTTATCCACAAATATGTCACTCATGTAGGACCTAAATTGCACCGAGTGGGAAGGACCATGCACCGCACAATGGGAACACAACTTATGCACGAGGATGTTAAATTTAACCCCCGTGCAGCAGCTAACTTTGACTTCTTAAAAATAACTTTTTAAGTCCCATCGTGGAATATGGATCCCTTCCAGAATCATCTAAAGGGGCCGATAGCGATATCCAAAACAAATAGCTTCGCCAAAACAACGTCGACTCAGCGGTTACAGAAAGAAACCGTGTACAAACCTGCGCCAGGAGTGATGCAGACGAGGCCCGTCATCATCCCCTGAACCGCCCCGATCACCGACGGCTTCCCGAAGAAGGCCACGTCCAAGCAAGTCCACATCAGGAGGCTGGTCGCCGCGCATACGTTGGTGTTCAGCACCGCCACCGACGCGGTCTTGTTCGCGGCGTACGGTGCCCCACCGTTGAACCCCGACCACCCCATCCACAGCAGCCCCGCCCCCGCCAGCATCAGTAGTATATTGTTCGGCGAGAACCTCTCCCTGTCGGTCTTCAACCTCGGCCCTACCTAAATAATTACCATGCACAGTCTTTTCTCATCAGACCTTCGATTGGTTGGTTGTAAAGCATTACTTCAAGGTGACAAGATTTATCAAAGAGGAACATGTCATGAAATATATTTATCTGGTTTAGTCAGAAAGGAAACTACGGTATTAGTTAGATAGTTAGCTGGACATTTATTTTTCTTACCCAATAGGCAGCCGTGAATCCGGCGATGCCGGAGGAGAGGTGGATGACATAGCCACCGGAGTAGTCTATGACTCCCCAGTGATAGAGAAATCCTCCTCCCCAGAGACTAAACGCTCCAACCGTATATGAGAAGAGCAGCCACAAGGGAACAAAAGCCATCCAGGCCTTAATGTTCATCCGGCCCAGGACGGAGCCGGCCAACAGCACGATTGTTATAGCAGCAAACATGAATTCGAAGTAGACAAGTGTGGCCATGGGATAGAAGGGCTCGGTCATGTGCGTCTCCTCGGTGCCGTTGCTGTAAAAATGGACGGTCTCCGGGATCTTGGCACGGCGCACCAGGTACTTCTGGCCAAGCGCCGGCGCTCCCTTGCCCCAGAAGGGGAGGAGCTTGTCGCCGAACGCCATGCGGTAGCCGACGAGGACCCAGAAGATGAGCGTCGCCGCGAAGGCGTAGAGGGCCATGAAGGCCGAGTTGACCGCCCATTTCTTCTTCACGATGCTGCCGTAGAGGATGACGAGGCCCGGGACGCTCTGGAGGCCGACGAGCGTCGCGGCGATCAATTGCCACGCGTTGTCGCCTTTGTTCAGCCAATCCGGTGCCGCCGGGCTCGGCTGATACGCCAGAGGGGTCGCCATGGATGTGGAGAGAAGGAGACCGGTGTCTGGGCTTCAGGGTGGGAGGAAACAAGGGTTAGAGAGGAAAAGTGGGGGATGTTTCTGCGAAAGGTTCCTTTTGAAAAGCGAGAAAAGGTCGTCACCTTTGTTTCTCGTCAACTTGTGCTGCCATAAGGATTAATTTTAATATCTATATTCTATATATTTTGGCCTCGTCATCACGATGGTTTGGTGTTTTAATAAATAGATAGATGCGTGGGTTATCGTTCTACTTGTACTGTTTTCCGTATGATTTGTCGCAGGATCGACTTGACGGGTGCACGGTTAAAATTGAGGTGGCGGCTGCCACCGCCGGTCTCGGATTTGGGGGATCATATTACACGGTCGTACAGGGATAGTTGGTGTATGGTCTTTGTCACGGTGGGACCCTAACGAAATCCGTGGCCACCGGGAAACTGGGGACGGGAGTTCATATTATTTATAGCGCAGTTTCCGTGGTGATGCAGGGAGATCGAGAAACTAGTAAAAATTCTTTATTTTTAATTTAAAATTAAAATTAATTTTTATTTAAATTTTAAATAAAAATAGATATTTATTTAAAATATAAATTAAAAATAATTTTTTTATTTTAATTAAAATGATTAAATTATTTTTATAATTATAAAATAATACTATGTTATATTATTATAAAATAATATTATATTATGATAAAATAATACTATGTTATAATAAAATAATACTATACTATAATAAAAAAATATTATGTTAGATTATTACAAAGCAATACTATACTATGATAAAATAATACTATATTATTATAAAATAATACTATACTATAATAAAGCAATACTATAGTATTATAAAATAATACTATACTATGATAAAATAATATCATACTACACTATTATAAAACAACATGATATTATAATAAATAATATTATGCTATAAAATAATACTATATTATTATAAAATAATATTATATTATAATAATATAAACTTCTTATCGTAAAATAATATTCTACTATAATAATATAATATTATAGTATTTTAAAGAATATAGAGATATAATGGTTAATTCAATTAAAATAAAAAATTATTTTTTATTTATATATTAAGTAGATATCTATTTTTATCTGAAATTTAAATAAAAAATTATTTTTAATTTTAAAATTAAGTAAAAAATTTTTGCTAGTTTATCCTCTAGAGATTGTTTGGGGTGCTCGAAATTAACGGTCCTCGGATGTGCTTTTAAATGCCTAGCCAGCTGTTGGGAGGAGTGGACTCACATGGCATGGTGGTCGTTGATGTAAATCATGTGATTAAAAAATTTAAGAAAATACATGAGGATGATAAAATAGAAAAAATTTTTGTACATGGACAGCCACACCTCCAATTCATATGCGTAGCCCATAAAACACGAAAATTTTTTCTTCTAACCTCATGAGCTAATTACCGTGGATGGTGTACGCGGATGTACACCCACGGTGCACCAAGAATTTCTCAATAATATAACAGTCTTTATTATAAAGAAAATGGTAGAAGGTTGCAAACAAAAGCACCAACAACCCACTCTTAAAATTGGGCGGGTAGACTTGGACTACAACCTTTGGTCTTTAGATAACAATGTTCTCTTAGATGTTTTGCCTCCACGGCTTTAGCATATAGGACTTGGACTACAACCTTTGGATATGTCAGGTTCGATCCGATTTAGAATTGGATTTTACTCATTACTGGAATCTATGGCGCACGGCGGCAACAAAAATAAAAATATTAACTAAATTCAATAAGATTATGTCATCTCCAAATTAAACATTCCGCTTAGAAGAGCAGGACGACTTCAGGCGTGGATGTACCCACAGAAATGCCGATCAAAGCCTGATAATATAACTGTTTCCTGACATTTCTCCACGAGTTGAATCCAGCAGGCTGGGACGAAGTCAGATGCTAACATGTCTCCAAAAATCCCTTCCTAGGCGAAAGCAAACAGATTACCTTACCCAAAAATGTTTCTGCATAGATGCAACATTTTTAAATTTTAAATTAGACTCCCTTCTTTCCATGGGATAAGGTGCAAAGTTACATTCCAATGGATGCCATGAAATCAACTTCCAAACAAAGCAGCTCACAATTTAACTAGACGTAGGTGACACGAGGAAACAAAAATTGCACCACCAAACTTCCGCCACCATTTGTATCACTGGAACTGCACAGAATTTGCGTCTTAAAAACTCAACCCTTCCCTATAGACTTCAAATCATAAGGGCTCCGACGACAGACAAGGTGGAGGCAACAGGTGAAATCACATTTTAGATGATGGATGAACTCTACGAGGATTCGACATCCGAAAGATCCAATCCTTCTCTGTAGACTTCAAAATCATCAGGGCTCCAACGACAGACAAGCTGGAGGCGGAAGGTAGCCATCTTGATTCCAAGCAAGCGCTGCAAAATGGAGGAAAAAGATCGAGTTGTTGGATCAAGAAGAAAGTAAATTGCCGTGACAAACATGATGGTCACTTGAACTGAGAATTTGACCATAAGTTATAATTGTTCAAATGCTCCGATATTACGAGACAATCTGTTTGAAGCAAAGAAACTTCATTTATCAGGAAATGAGGAAAGACCATAGCCTTATGGAAACAACAAAAAGGATCAACTCAGAACCACCAAGTTATGATGTTCAATCATCCTCTTAAAAAACTACTTCTATTTCCAAGGAAGAATATGTAGGCGAATCCATGTAATGTCTGTTACCTAAGCACTGACAGAACCAAGTATCAATAGAAAACAATTCTTTATCTTCGACATTTGCTGCTATCAATGAAATCAAGTCCAGACATTCTTTGGGACCCACTTGCTGTGGACCAAGCAACAGCAATGCAGAGATTGTCAACAAGCAGTGAATTTCTAAATTGCTGTGCAATTAACATGAACAAACTTGTAAAAATGAGTTGGGTCCCCATACCAAGGTAGTGAGTGCTTTCATCTACCCAAGTAACAGCTTTGAGGGAAAATTTGAGGGACTAAATTAAGCAACTCCATGCACGCTAATTTCTGTCCTCATAATTTGGAAGGCAAGCAAGGATCCGCTATAGAAGATGCCTAAGAAATTCAGGATATCTTTTGTGATTGCTTAAAAGAAATACTTCTGTATTTTTTAAAGCAAAAAAGCCCTTCTTTATTTATTTATTAAAAAAAAGAGAGAGAAGTCTTCCTTATCTAAAAAGTGCTCGTCCAAGAAGAAAAATTCCAAAAAATGCTCTGTGGATAAGCTCGAAAACCTAGCTTCCACAGTTTCTCCTTTTGTGAGAAGAACTACATAAAAAAGCAGAGAGACAACACCAAGCATGCACTCACATGAGTTAAGGCTATGTTGAACTTTCACTGTCATACTAACAGGATATCTTGGTGCCTCAAAATAGTAACAGAAGGAAAATACAGAATTGAACTGATATTTTTACTTTACCATGCATTGCTGAATGATAGCAAGTATTGCAAGTTTTCTCCCTAATTTGATGAACAAATAATCAGTGCTCAAGTGAAGACAAATATTTGATGCAATACAAGAGGGGATTACAGCTAATAATTTTCTTTGATTACTTTTTCTAAATACTATTGACTCTTTTCATTTTTTCAGTATCTTCTGGTAGAAGTTTTATGGCATCATGTATTTAGGATTCAAGTCAGGTATAAAGCATCTTTACTTGTTTGGTAGCTTAATTCAGGTCCCAGATTTTCCAGTTCACAAGTTAGTTGATATTATTTTCAACTTTCTGGACCCTTCAGGATGAAAGCACCTTGAATGGAGGTAACCTGCCAAGAGGTCCCAGATTTTCCAGTTCCATAAGTTAGTTGATATTATTAATTTTCTGGACCTTTCAGGTTGAAAGCATCTAGAATGGAGGTACCTGCCAAGAGGTGTCAGCCTTGAGCCAATTGTAATGATACTCCAAAACAAATTTCAAAAACGTTCATGCATAATTCCAGCAAAGTCGCCTCATGGTACACGTGGGTGTGGAATAACCATAAAATGTGCATGAAAGCCTCGCACTATCAAGCAAATCTAATTATGAATGTTAGCTTTAAGAGTTAAATGCTGTCACAAATGTGGTGATATTGTAGTTATCTTTTCCCGCCAAAAACTGATGTAACATTGGTGGAGAAATTTACCTACAAAGATTGTCACAATTTCACCCCACCAAATCAAAAATAAATATGCCCAGGAGAATGATTTTCCTAATAAAGCCTTTTAAGAAATTCCACCCCTCACAAAGAAGGATAAACCAAATTCATTTTCTAGACATGACACAAGCAACTTTGAGCAGGCTCATACCACGCAAGCTGCAAGAACCTAAAAGAAAATTCAACACAAGGAACAATTCAATAATCTTAATGTAAATAAAATTAAATGTATTTAGTAAACAAAAGCAAAGCAATCATCAGCACAGTTAACCATGCTTCTCAATAAATGTCAGAACAATCATTATCATTTCTGTTAATAAAATCTACTAAAAATAAATTAGTCTGTTCTAAAAGAAATCACAGAACAAACTTTAAAATACAATCACAAAATAGACAACTTTTATCATCAATCAGACAGAACATTCCTTCCATAGTTCCTTGCTTTGCACAACATATTTCACATGATCTTGAATCTGGATTTTTATTTAATTGGGACAAAATTTGTATAGTTTAGTGTGTTTTTCCAGCAGACTATATAGAATTGAAAACTCGATAGATGACTGTACAAATCACATACCAATGTTCGAGCTGATTCAGGGGATAGAGGCTGCCCTTGTTCACACACAACAAAGTCGGAGACTAGCTCTATGACTCCTGCCAGGAGAAAATGTCAAAATATTAATCTTCCATACATGAGGTGCAGCTTTCTTTCTTTTTATTCGTTCTTTTTCTTTTGCATGTATATGATGGCAGATGCAAGGCAAAGATTATCATTCAACAGAAACTACGAACCTTTGTTCAAGCGAACAGGCAATCCCTGTTTGCGGAGAAAAGGTTCCATTTCATGTGAGAATTGTTCCAATGGGCCTTCTTTTAGTTCCACCTGAAATAGACTTATGCATTTAGTTGGTGCAGGTACTACTACAGGTAACAATAAGCAAGCACAAAAAACTGAAGACCTTTTCAGCACTCAGAAGATAGCATAGCATCTATTCTATAGCTTCACAAATCGAGCTGCTGTTGTTAGATGCATGCAATCCTTACCTCTACAAGAGAAAACTAAGTTAAAAAAAGACTATAATAAGCTTAGGAGTTGCTACTATGTATTATGAGAGTGATTTCTGGTTATGACTAGTTATCTGGAATATAGCTAGAACCTTGATAGAGCAGCACATATTCACAGATAATATATGATCAAGCATACCAGCATAGACCTTACAAGCTCATTCAATCACTATTGAAACATCAAAAATTAAAGTGCTGGGCTATGCTCACAGATATAACACCTCCAATAATCCACACAATGAGCACCATTTTATCCATTTGCCTTTCAACAAATTGAATATTTTAAATGATGCATGAATCCACAGTCAACCTCACCACATTCCCAAATTCACTATAAGCCATAGAATTAACATCAGGATTTCTCACAACCTTGTGAGTCATTCACTACTGACATGCATCGATCTAAAGAAATCATTCAACTTCATAGTTGCTCAGCATGTGATATAAAAGAATACCTCAAAAAAAAAAAAAAAACAAACAAGAAACCTTATAACTTCTTGAGCATGTTGTAGGATTAGGAGTAATCACATGTCAGTTTCAGCATGGATGTTAACAACTTACCTGACTAAGATTGAACATCGTTGCCTCTTATACTAGCATAAAACTGAAGCCTGCTGGCCAGAAGCTACAATTATTTCAAAGTCTAACTGGACATAATTTGGTTGAAGGGTACGATGATACAGTAGATTTGACCTGATCTTATCAAATATAGTTGAATTTTTTTGGTTGGCACCATGCTTCATATGTTTTAGTGATGAACAACATCACATATCCAACATTTGATTCCAAATGCTATGCATAAAACTATTTTGAGGACTGATGCATGTTCACTGATCTTCTCCAACCTGTAGATAACCCAATTCCATTGTTGATTTACGAAAGCAAAGAAGTTCCTATACAAGATCAAACTCTCTTTTCCACAAAACTTAATCTCTAACCTATTGAAATTAGACTTCGAAAATACTGAAGTTTTCAATCAATATGCTTTAGTTTCACATGAGCAGAAAAGGGAGAAAGGGCTGAGCTCAAGTCTTTGGGTGGTGGTTGAACCAAGCCTAGGCCAAGGCTTTGACAAGGCCGGCTGAATCCATGTTCACTTTTAAACTAGCCCAACCACTCAAATGAGCAGATACTCTAAACAATGGGTAGACAATAATAAAAAATAACAATAGCATTTTACCAATAATACTAATGTCAAACCCTTACAAAAGCAAAGAAGTTCCTATACAAGACCAAACTCTATTTTCCACAAAACTTAATCTCTACCTATCGAAATTAGACTTTGAAAATACTGAAGTTTTCAATCAATATGCTTTAGTTTCACATGAGTAGAAAAGGCAGAAAGGGCTGAGCTCAAGCCTTTGGGTTGGTGGTTGAGCTAAGCCTAGGCCTTTGCATTGACAAGACCGGCTGAATCCAATGTTTACTTTTAAACTAGCCCAACCACTCAAATGAGCAGATACTCTAAATAATGGGTGGACAATAATAAAAAATAACAATAGCTTTTTACCAATAATATTAATGTCAAACCTTCTCGGTTGCCATGCATCCTGTCCTTGCAAAGTCATGTTCTTCAAATTCTTCAAACAACCTGCAAAAGACATTGAAATATAAACTCCACTCTCTGCCTTATGTCAAACATTCAGGCCATAGTAAATAATCAAACATATGCTTTCACCTTTCATTAAAGGAAAATCTCCTTAAAAAAATTAATAAAGTTCAGTTACATCATAAATATGCAGGCATGCAAAATTGTAAGAAAGTATGACTGCAAGAATGCTCACATGTAAATAAGTATATTATGCAATAATAACAAATTATCAAACTATTCATTTAGCGGTAATGTCAATCCATGTCTACAAATCTAAATAGAAAGTCTCCTTTAGCTTATCAAAAATCTCATTTAAGAATGTTTTCAACCCCATCAATTGAATTTAGTTTACTTTCAACAAGAACGAAGTTAGTTACATCAAAGTAATACTACTTTTGTTATGATTCTCAATATAGTTCACCACGCTTTTAATATTGCTTAAAAAAACTTAAGCAATAGAACATGCACATTCTAATTTCAATATATTACAACATTAAATCAAAACAAAAAATTGGTCCATTTTTGGAATCCCAAGTTCCCCATTCCTGCAAGCAATTACACCCTATTTATGCTATCACTTTAAAGAATTTTCATGGGCAAGTAATATCAACTAGATGAAATGCTTACTACAGATAGAATTAGGTCAACCAACAATTCATTACATCAAAATGATAGTTGAAGAAAGATTATACTGTGACTGCATAAAGTTATAAGAAGAGATCACCAAAAGGAAAAACCCTGCAAGTCTTAGTTTAAACGTGATGAATCTGAAAGAATTAGCCTTTACAGAAATGATGAAACATGCATGGTTAGCCTAAAAAACCAAACAAAAGCAATTCATGTACACTAAATCTTGCAAGCATTTAAATAGAATAAAAAATCAGGATGATATTTTTCAATTTTTTTAAAAAAAGTATGCAACATGAATTTGTCAGGAAATGTGAGGTCGAGCATCATTATCATGTGCAAACAAAAGAAAAAAGCAAATACCTTTGGACTTCCTCTTTTTCCAAATTAGTAAAGAAGAGTCCAGCATCACCACGAAGACACTGAAAATAATATAAGAATTTTCATAAGCATGGGTGAGGATGGTAAAATTTCTTGAATGACACGAGCAAAAATATTTTTAAAAAATAACCTTAGAAAGCTTATGAATGCCTGGCTTGGCTTCATCAGCTACAGATCTGCCCAGGGAAACCTGCATGACTTTATTTGACCCAAGAAAAAATCTGCAGACGAGAGTTTAACAATGCATATTAATGACTAACATGTAGCAGAATGAGAGGATACACAAGTCAAGAACATCTTGATGAAACTATAGAATATTGTGGCCCTCCAGTTGAAAGGCAAATAAGCAGTAGTTTCAGTTAGGAACTAGCTAAAGTGGTTCTGAGCTCCACAGAACTGAATGGGGGCTTATAGTAAGATTTAACTCAACTATAAAGTATAAACATATATAAATCTCCTATTGAGTACAGACAAGGAAAAGGTGTATGCTAATATCAAGCAATTAGGTTTGTTCCTGTGTTTACAAATGAAGGTAGAACTGCAGCAGTATGAAGCATGATATATATTGAAGAAAAGAAAAAACAAATCAAGTACCTGCTGCTAGATTTTAGCTGCTCCCTGAACTCCTTAAATTTCAGATTTCTCATGTTCTCAAAAGTGAAAACATAGGCAGAACTGTAAGCCTCCAGTGCCTGCTTTATAGAGTTCACTATTGCTTCCTTATGCTCTCTGCCCTTTTTTCTTGTCTTGGACAGCGTCACTGCATATCAAACATTGGAAGAGCAACTATAGTTTCCATGCAAGAGAGGAAAGAGAAAAAAAGAATTTAATAAGAACTCAATCTGTGCATATTTCATTCTCCTGGCTGACCATGGTCAACAAAAGGTGGATAAGAGAAATGAGTTCTTTATTTTGCCTCTGATGCAAGACCTTAGCTCCCCAAGTGATTAAAACAACAAGAAAAGTAAAAGAAGCATCAAAGAGACGAACAGATAACACTTAATTGAATTATGGTCAGCATGATATTGTTGGCTATTGATTATGGTATGTGGGTAATTGATCAATTTTTGATATAAACACCTAAAGAAGAAATTCATGATTATCTTTTTGCATATATTTATCTACAAGAATAGAGCCTTAGACATGGGGCATGTGCAAAACTGAAAGGAATTGAATCAGTTATCACTGAAAAGATCAGTCTTAACCGGAGCTAGTGTAAAGGTGGAACAAACTACGTCTGAGTAAAGTATGCATGGGCTCCTACAAGCCATAGAATATTCAGAACTTTATTGTCCTCAGAGAGCATACTTAACCACAGAATCCCTCGTAAGTACACAGGAGCACCAGTGTCATACTTCTGAACCAAATTTCTCCAAATAGTGACCAAACTGACTCCCATACTGTTCCAAGATGTTAACTTTCGGGTGACTTTTTTCTTAAATCATACATCTCTTAGCTCCTCACCCAAAAATCGGAGGTGAGAATCAGGAAAAACAAAAGGCAAACCCAAAAATAATAGGTTCTGCTTAAATTTCTAGGTACCACCCTTCTCGTTTATGCATTTCCTTTTTTCTTCTTCTCATAACATCAACTTAGAACCGATTTTTGCCCCGCTCATTATTATAATTTGCAGAAATCGAACGCAGATTTCCAACAAAGTCTTCAAACAAGAAGGTGTTCCAAGTTCCAAAATTTCCGACAAGATGGAACTTCAAACAACAGATAAAGATTCTGCAGGAGCGATTTCAGATGGGACTTCAGAAGAAGTTACTCCAGTACCATATTTTCAAACAACAATAATTCTAGGACTACAAAAATAGTTGGAATTGATGCCCAGATCAAAAGAGAACGACAAATCAAGCTACAGGCCTTCGAATCACACCATAAAAAAGAGCATAAAGAAGAAAGAAAAGGTTCGACGAACCCAAGTATCTCACCAGGTCGGTTGCGTTTGGATTTCGGCATCCTGCTCTCGAGAGATTGAGCGGCTGCGGCTGCTGCTGCTGCTTCAAAATAACGGCGGCCTCCGGCTACCTCTTCCTGGAAGGGGTTTAGTCTAGGGTTTTTCTAGACGCTTTTAAGTAACAACTAGGTCACTACGACAGGTGCCCCGAATTGGGATGTGGAACGATGGCCGGCTCTAAATTGTGGGCCGGGTCGGCGGGCCCCATTATGCGGGCCGAAATTAACTTTAGACCAAAAGGCCGGAACACTAGGCCTACTTTGTTGAACCTCAAACTTGATCCAAACTCACCTAGCCTTGGAGATGAATTTTAGGCAATTGACCAACCCACTGACTGATACGCATATATATATATATATATATATATATATATATATATATATATATATATATATATATATATATATATATAATTGTTCCGGCCACCATACCAAACAATGAAAACAAAAAGGCCTTCAGCAGCCGCAACACTAGATATAAAGCATTTGAATTTTCTCTCTCCAAATTGCACCAAAAATACTTCCACTTGTTTTTGTTGGAACTCTCATGGTTGAGATACATGATAGCGAGGTGCACCAGTTTCCTTCCCTTTAGTAATTAATCATACAGAACTAATCTTTAAATCAGCAACATCTCCGGCTCATGTCTTAGGAGGTGCCTAAGGACTAGTCTACTTTCATAATGCCAGTAGATGGCAGTTCATCGGTGTTCCCATTTAAACTCCTAGCCTTTGTCCCTTGTCATCTCAAGAGGTGCCTACAGACTTCTCCAACTTGATGATGCCACAAAATGATGGTCTGGCTGTGGAATCATCAGGAGAAGCTGTTGCAGATAAGGGCTCTTTCTGGAAGGAAGTTGGCATTGCCGGAAGCTCCTGAGTGAGATGTTATGGATCAATCATTATGTAGCGCGGGTGCAGGGAGAAGAGAACAAGACTAGACAAACCAACTATAAATTGAGGTAGGATAAGAGAGAATATTTCATTCAAATTTTAGAAATAATTCAGCATGTCAAAAAAACTTGGCCATCAGATACAATCATAGGTTTATCATTTTTCCTAAACAGGACTACTTTATACCCTCTGAACTCTTGATGGGTGGTTCTCCGGTCTAATTTTTGACAAATAAAAATTAGTCCTCACTGAGTTAAGAAAGCAAAAGGAAAAATGCAGTAGTGCAAAATCATGCTAATAGGAAGGATGGTTTCCTGCAGAAGTTTGCTCTCATGTATATCACAATATGCCGGCAGCCACATCCAGCCTAAGGACTGATAGGAATATGGTTGCATGCTTCAAGAATTTGGAGCTTATTAATTATTTTGGTTCTTGATTATAAAAATTTAAAAGATAAATTATAGGAATATCCTCTCAATTTTAGTTTGAGCTTATTTATATACACCCTCTTGATTTTAAAAAATATTAAACGGGACTTTAAATTTTCGAGATGCTTCAAAGCGTATCTTCATTAACGAAATGATGTCACATAACCATTATATGATACTATTATTTTATAAAATAATCAAACTATTATTTTTCCATCTCCTCTACCCTCCCTCCTCTTCGATTGCTCCCTTTCTTCACCTCTGTCGCTAATATCCCTTCTCCCTCCTCCTTCACTCTTCCCCCTTTCTCCTTATCCCTCTCTCTTTCTTTTCGTCCTTCTCTTTCAAGCCCATTTACGAGTCTTCTTTCTTTACTTCGATTTCTTGTACCTCTACCCATTCCTCACGAATAACCCCTCGTTCCCCCTCCTCTCTTTTTTCCTCATCCACTCATGTTCCTTATCCTTCAAGCCCACCCATAAATCCTCCACCTCCACATGGTTTTCTCTACCTTCGCCCATTCCTCACCAACAACCCCTCCTTCTCTCTTCCCTCCTTATTCCTCATCTGCTTCTCTTCCTCCTCTAAATCTACTCATGAGTTCTCACTCTTCACAGTAGCTCCCTCCAACTTCATCCCTTCCTCATTGATGACTCTTCATTCTCCTCCTCTTTCTCCTCATCCACTACTCTTTATACTTTTCCTCATTCAAGTCCGTCCATGAGCCCTCCTCTTCCACCTTCATCCATTCCTTGCCAATGACTGCTCCTTCTCCCTCCTTTTTTTCCTTACTTTCCTCCTCTTTCAAGCTCGCCCATGAGTCCTCTCGCTCTATGGCGGGCTCCCTCCACCTTTGCTCCTTCTTTGCTGGTGTCTCCTCTCTCCTTCTCATCTTCTTTCTCATTCATTTTTTCTCTTCATCATCCTCCTCCTCTAAGCGCTCATGAGCATACTCCCTTTATAGCGGCTCCCTCTATCTCCATCTCTTCCTCACCAATGAGCCTTCCTTCCTCCTCTCCATCTTCTTTACCTTTCTTCTCCTGTTCTTCTAATCCCACGTATGAGGCCTTCAATACTGTCCTCTTCCTTCATGCCAACCTCAATGATCCTACTCTTTCCCTCTATAGTGACTTCCTTTACTTCCATCCCTTCATCGCCAATGATCTATCCTATATGAACAAAGAGTATTTTTATCAATTGAAATAAAAAACTAATATCGTTTGTTGATAAAATGATGACATGACTATTTTAAAATATTTTAAAAAATTGAAAGAATAGTTTAACACTTTTTAAAATCAAAAAAATATAAGTGAAATTAGAATGTTCCTATAATTAATCCAAATTAAAATCTATATGCTCATGGAAACTAACACTAACTTAAAGTTCATTCTATTATATCCAATTTAGATTTGCCCATAATACTAGAGCCTTTTTTAGAAGGGAGTAATAGTGCAGGTCACTAGTAAATCAAGCTTGGTGTCAAGCTCTCAAATGAGCTCAAAACCAGTCTTGGTAACGGTAGATCCTTAAAGAAGCAGAACTCCTGAGAAGTTCTGTTATGAAACCCTGCAGACTTCTTCGCAAGAATCAGTTTCAAGGAAGCTGAATGAAGTAACACTATAGAGTCAAAAAATGCTTCCATTATTGCTGACTCTAGACATTCCTAAGTTTTCAGAGTCATGTTGCTGGCTTTAAAGAAGCAACCACTCAATGCCTAATTTGGCCTTAATCAAAGCCTAGTTTCTTTCCTGTGCAAGAATTAGTTTAACGGATGCCAAACCTCGTTACTCCATAGAGTTAACAGAGCGAAAATTTTTCCTACCATTGCTGACTGCTATTACAGTATCCAAAGTTTCAGCAGTCATTATGGCAAAAAAGGCAATCATATACAAAGAAACATGCTTAGCAAAGTTAAAGGCAGATTTACATAGTAAATAATTGCTCTCTAAAAGAAGTTCTATTAATTTACACATCAATCCAATTGAGGCAGCAAAACCCAATGAAAACACCAAGAAAAAAGGATACCAAGGGTGCGTCTCATGCCTGGTTCAAGCTTTTTAATATCCTTTCTCGCAATCTTCATCTGTATTTTCTCCAGTCTTCCCCTCCACTTTATACATCCTTCAACAAAGATCCAAGAACAGTTCCTTACTTGAGTCCGCTCAGATCTTAATTTGTCGTGGAAGAATTGCAAAATTTAAAGCTCATATTTATCCTTATTGGTAATTTGAGATCTACAAATCATCTCTTTTTCTTTCAATAAAACTGGATGGCTGTTGCCTCCGTATTTCCCAAAGGAGTTATTATTTGTGATGAAAATTTTTTTTTATTGCAACTAATCTATAATTTATGATGGAAAAAAAATTTTCATCTCGAATGATGAATTATTTACGATGAAAAATTTTCATCACTAATAAATTATCTTTAATAAATATTTTTTTAAAAAAATATAAAAATAGAGTATTAGCAATGAAAAGTTTTCGTCGTAAATAATAGATCATTAGCGATTGAAAAAAATTTTCATCACTAATGATCTATTATTTGCGACGGATAATTTTCGTTGCTAATAAACTATCATTAATAAATAATTTTTAAAAAATAAAAAGATAGATTATTAGCGGCGAAAACTTTTCATCGTAAATAATAGATTATTAGCGGTAGAAAATGAATTTTCATCGCTAATAATCTATTATTTACGATGGAAAGTTTCCGTCACTAACAAGCTATCATTAATAAATAATTTTTAAAAAATAAAAAGATGAAATATTAGCAATGGAAACTGTTCGTCGTAAATAGTAGATCATTAGCGATAGAAAAAATATTTTCATCACAAATGATCAATTATTTACGATGAAAATTTATCATCGCAAATAACTAATATTAGCATTGAAAATATTTGTTCTGTCGCCAATAAGACTTTTAGCGATGAAAATTACATCGCAAGTAGTTTCGTCATTAAAACTCTTTAAATATCTACCCGCCGCTCCCGCTAAACCCACTCTCTCTCAACCCAAAATCCTCTCCTTTCCTCTCTCTCTCCCCCTCATCCTCTCTCTCCCCCTCCTCCTAAGCTCCCATCGGTCGGTGACCGTATTTTTCGCTGCCGCTCCCATTCCCACCGATGTTGTCGCTGTCATTGCTGCCACCATTGTGCTTTAATCAATCGAAGATAACTTAATTCGATCCCGATCAACCGCGGGTTAGATTTTTTTGTTTTTAATTTATTTTTTCGATTTGGGGGTCATGTGTGTTGTCGTACGGTGGCCAATGGTGGGCGGTAGGATGCAGAGGGTCGGTGCCAGTTGCAAGTCGTGCGTGACAATTGACGGGCTTGATGGAGATCGCTGGTGGTGGGATGCAGAGGGTTAGCACCGCAGGGGCTAGGGGCCAAGCCACCGGGGGTGAGGCATCGAGGGGCGATGGTGACGGGACGGGTGGTGCGGTGAAGGGGGGTTGCATGGGGTGTGGAGGGGTGGCGGTGATGGGTCGGGTGGGGGACTGCGAGTGGTGGGTGGCGGAGGGGAGCCACAGGGGGTGGGTGAAGAAAATAGTGCAGGATTTACCATGCTACTTTTGAAAAATATTTTAAAAATAGCAATGATGCAGCAGAAAATAATTAATCTAATTAATTATCTACTAATCATATCAGATTATTTAATTCTACATATTAGGATCTAAATATAATATGCATGCATACATCAATAGATCTAAAAATAAAACTATGTAATAAACTATTTACTACATCTACATGTTCAGAACACAATATCTTTTCGTGGATAATCGATCACCATAATCTGAGTCCATTGAATAATATTATGGTATTATGTCACAGCCGCACACGTGTCCGATCTCTACGGTTGATCCACACGGAGCTCCTGAATCCGATCAGCCCCATTGGAGTGCTAGCTCCTCGTCGGGGCCTTCGATGGCTGATCACGATCAATCTGATCGATCATATATTTTCTAATTTTTTAAATATTCTAAAAAATTAAAATATAAATATTGAAGGATGATGAAGATATGTTTCAAATTTGGTGCTGATCCGATGCTCACAGCACTCAATCTCTCCATCCGAACCTAGATTCCCAAATCTAGGATTTCACTCGGCCTAAAAACCCTAACACACTAAAAATCCTATCATGCCCTCTCTGTGTGGAGTTTTTCTATGAAATAAGTTTTTATGAAAAGATAACTTTTAGATATATAATTCTTATTTATATCATATCTAAAAATAAGATATCCTTAGAAGTAAAAATCACAAGAGAAGAGAGGGATGAGGGAAAAGTAAAGTGCTATAGGATCCTATTCATTTTTACTCCAAGATTTTTTTTGCCCAAAATTGATGCCCAAACACTCTAAAATTTTTACCACATTATGCTAACCCTTTTTCTATATGCACAAAAATTATCATAATTTATTAACATGAATACCATAAGAAAACTATATGAAAAATGATAAGAGTCGAGTGGTTGAGAGGTTTTAACCACTCACTTAATTTCAAAAATCAAATGAGCCTCTTATCCTTATCCAACGCCCCCTTCCTTATGTTTAACACGCAGAAGGACTCTCCTTCTGTGTGCATATTTTTATTTCTTAAAAAATATTTGATAAACAAAAGGAAGGGCATGGGAAGCAGAGTGGAAATATCAAAAATAAGAGAATTTGAATTCAAACTTCACTTGAATTGGTCCTAATTAGTTTCAACCAAACTAATTAATCTAGACCCAATTAAATCAGATTAAAGCCAACTAAATTAGGCTTAGCCTAATCCTAATTAAATTAGAAATTAATTAGATTTACATCCTGATCAAATCAGGATCAAAACTTTCATAGCGATTAGATCATCTTATGACCTGATCGGATCAAATCCAATCGAATCAAATTCAATCGGACTTGATCGAATTCTCATCGCTTAATCAAATTGATCTAATCAGCAATCAAATTGCTAATTAGTCCTCCAAAAATATCTGAGTCCAAATCGAATAGATTATTGAGTAACAAAGTCCTATCAACATGAAACTCTTGAAGAGTCCTAAATTAGTGGGACTCTTGAATCCAGTATCCCAAACGAATCGAACTCGCGATCATAGAGTCCTAGACTAGTGAAACTCTTGATCAGAGAGTTCTAAATAAATAGGACTCAAAGTTTCAGTCCAGTAGAACTCTTGGTCATAGAGTTTTAATCCAGTAGAACTCTTGACCATAGTGTCCTAGATTATCAAAACTTATGATTAGAGAGTCCTAGACAAGTAGGACTTAAAGTTTCAATCCAGTAGGACTTTTAGTCATAGAGTCTCAGTCCAGTGAAACTTTTGACCATAGTGTCCTATATTATCAAGACTCATGATCAGAGAGTTTCAGATAAGTAGGACTCAGAGTTTCAATCCAGTGGAACTCTTGATCATAGAGTCCCAGTCTAGTGAAACTCTTGACCACAGAATTTTAGACCAATAAAACTCTTGATCAACCATCAGATCAGATAAGAACTTCTAATGTGTATGATCCCGTAGGTCCAAACCTAAGTCGGTAGCATAGAAATCAATTTTTATACTAATTGAAGTGACCATCTAGTAATGGTATCCGACGTCCGGATAGGTTGAATAATCGCAATCGCAACATTCAGAATCTATAAAAATATGGTTACTATATAATTCATCCCTATGACCTCTGTATAATAGATGACTTAGGGTTAGACTGTTAACCCTAGAAAATACATTCATGTCGTGTCTCAAAGCTATTAGTCCCATGACTCCTCACTAAGACTATCCTGATCAAGGTTTTACTAAATTAAAATATAATTGAATATAGCTCCTAAAATCAAGAGTGGTCAATCCCATCTTGATATATGCACTGACTCCACAAGTACTTAACGGTGCCCAAAAATATTCCATCATTGAATTAAAAATTTAGATAGTCCAGCATCAAAATATAGTGAGTTGCTTGAAAGTCACCATGATAATCTCAGATCGGAGGAACATTTATACCCATATTCCATCGAAGCTAATCTTGATAGGAGAAAAGCCCCAAAATTGGTCACGTTCAGTTCAGATGTATCCATACATCTCACTTGCATGCCATATCAGTGTCTCAACACTCTTTAATTATGAGGACAACCAACCTATATGGCACACAATGATCTATACTTGATAAACGTTGTCATCCTAAGTAATAACGTATCATTTGGTTGTAAACTATTTAAGGACTAAATGACAAATCTTTCTTTGCCGAATCTAGATAGTCCTAAGGACTTCATCACAACACAGGAGTTCATTAGAAGACAACAAAATTTATAATAAAAAATATTAAAATAATTTTTATTAATTTATAATTTATATATAATTATAAATATATGGTCCAACTATCAATAGACTGATGATTGACTTTGGAACACAATCTCAACAATCTTCCACTTGGACTAAAGTCAATCGGTGCAGTATCTAATACCTATCTTCGATTTAAAGTCATCGAACTCCTTCACCGCAATAGCTTTAGTGAATAGATCGATCAGATTCTTCTTTCCATCGATCTTCTAAAGGTCGACGTCACCTCAATCCATAATCTCTTGGACAAGATGGTATGTAGCGATGCAGAATATGCTTCATCAGCTGGTGTGTCTTTGGTTTCTTCGCCTAAGCAATGGCTCCAGAGCTGTCGCAATAAAGCAAAACTGGACCATCAAGGGAGGATGCTACTCCGAGCTCGTTGATGAATTTTTTTAGCCACACTACTTCTTTGATAGTATCTGATGTAGCGATATACTCCGCTTCATAAACTAAATCGACCACAGTGTGCTGCATGAAACTCTTCTAATAGATAGCCCCACCATTAAGGATAAATATATATATCCCAACACACTCTTGCTATCATCATGATCGAACTGAAAACTAGAGTATGTGAACCCCACAAGTTTTAAGTTTGATTCACCATATACAAGCCATTGGTCCTTAGTATTTCTTAAATACTTCAGGATGGTTTTAACAACCTTCCAGTGATTCTCCTCTAGATTAGATTGGTATCTACTCACTACACCTAGTAAGTATGCCACATCTGATCGCATACATATCATGACATACATTATAGAACCCACTGCTGAAGCATATGATATTCTATTCATACGTTCTCTGTCTAGAGGTGTTGTTGGATAATCCCTCTTTGAAAGAGAAATTCCATAGTTTATCGGTAGATAGCATTTCTTAAAATTTTTCATACTAAACCATTTCAGCACAATGTCAATGTACGTAGACTGGGACAATCTAAGCAACCTTTTAGATCTATTTCTATAGGTCTTCATCCCTAAGATGTAGGAAGCTTTTTTCAGATCTTTCATGAAAAATTGTGATGACAGCTAGATCTTTATTTTCTATAATGCAGGAACATCATTTTTGATTAAGAGAATGTCATCCACATACAATACTAGGAATACTATTGCTGGTCCATTAGCCCATTTATATATGCAGATCTCCTCTTCGTTCTTAACGAAGTCATATATTTTGATTATTCTATCAAATCGTATGTTCCACTTCCGAGATACCTGTTTTAGTCCATAAATAGACTTTTGAAGCTTATACACTTTAGACTCATCTATGAACATGAAACCTTCAGGTTGTATCATATACACCTCTTCATCCAGCTTTTCGTTCAGAAAAGTTATTTTCACATCCATCTGCCAGATTTTATAGTCCAGATGGGCAGCTATGGCAAGTATTATTCGAGTATATTTGAGCATTGCAATAGAAGAGAACATCTCGTCATAGTCAATACCATAACGTTGACAATACCCCTTGGCAACCAAATGGACTTTATAGATCTCCATCTTTTTGTTTGCACCTCTTTTTCTTTTGAAGATCCACTTACACCCTATAGATTTTATCCCTTCGGATGGGTCAACCAATGTCCATACATCATTGACCTTCATGGATTTCATCTTGGATTTTATGGCCTTAAGCCATTTCTCAGAGTCGGATCTCTGCATTGCATCCATACAGGTGATTGGGTCCTGATTGTTCTCATCGAGTTCAATAGAATCTCCATCCCAAATCAAAAAATTATAGTATCTATCTGGTTGATGTGGTACTCTACTAGATCTCTTTAAGAATGCTTTTATAATGGGTTCTGGGTCTGATCTAATCAGATCTAACTTAGATTTAATAACTTGTGTCTATTCTTCCACCTATCGTACTTCATCAAGTTTGATCTTGGAGGTATTAGTTTCTTCACCAAGGAAGTCCTTTTCTAAAAAGACTGTCTTAAGGCTGACAAACATTTTTTGCTCATCAGCAAGATAGAAGAAGTATCTTTTGGTTTCTTTTGGATAACCTATAAAACTATACTTATTAGACCTAGGTCCAAGCTTGTCTGTCATCAAACGTTTAATGTAGGCCGGACACCTCCAAACCCTAAGGTGTGAAAGTATTGATTTACACCCTGTCCATATTTTATATGGTGTTTTATTAACAGATTTACTCAGAACCCTATTTAGAATGTAACAAGCTGACTCGAGCGCATATCCACATAGGAAGATTGGCAAACCAGCAAATTCCATCATGGATCGAACCATGTCCAATAGGATCTGATTTTTTTATTTAGACATACCATTATGTTGTGGTGTTTCAGAAGGGATCCATTGGGAGAGAATCTCATTCTCTCTAAGATATGTTAGAAACTCATTGGAAATGTACTCACCCCTTCGGTCAGACCAAAGAATTTTAATACTCTTTTCAGTTTGCTTTTCTATCTTATTTTGAAATAGTTTGAATATTTCAAATGACTCTGACTTATGCTTCATTAAATAGACATACCCATACCTCGATAGATCGCCTGTGAAGGTTATGAAGTAGAAATATCTACCTCTGGTACTTAACTCATGGGTCCACATACATCTGAATATACTAAACTCAAGAATTCAGTGGCTCGTTCATCTTTTTCAGTAAAAGATGACTTGGTCATCTTACTAAGAAGACAAGACTCACAGATCGGAAGTGACTCACAATCACTAACCTCCAAAATTTCTTCTTGAGCTAACCTGTTAATTCTATTTTTATTAATATGACCTAGCCTATAGTACCAAAGGTAGATATCAGACACATCACTAATTTTAGGATGTTTACTGGAGGATTGAACCACGTTAATAGGCATAAAAAATAAATAAATTTTATTATTCAATTATCCAATCAAAATTATAATATCATTCAAAATGATATTACAAAATTTTTTTTTTATTAATATTTCAAAATCATTCATGGCTAAAAGGCCTACAGAAATAACATTCAATAAGAAAGTTGGACAATAATTACATTCATTAAGAATAACTTTATTTGAATTGATTATAAGGTTTATGATTCTTAAATCTAGAATTGGAACTTATCTTCCATCTTCAATATTCAGAAATCTCTCGTCTTGATCAAATCTTCTACTGACCTACAAGCCCTGCATAGAATTACAAATATGATAAGAGCTTCCAGTATCTAATACCTAGGTAAAAGAATCGAATAAGAAAAAATTATAAGGTGTTATCATATAACTACCTTGCCCAGCAACCACTTGCTTTTTCCTCGGCCTATTCAGATCCAGAAATGCAATGTACAGAGGACAATTCCTCTTTCAGTGCCTTTGCTTCTTGCAAAAGAAGTACTCTGCCTAGCTCTGATCGGGCTTGCGTTTTTTGGTCTGACCCTATGCAGTCGTCCCAGCATGCAGCCGCACCTTCTTATTTTTCTTCTTCTTGTTCTTCTTTTCTTTCTTAAAAGATCGATGATCAAAAGAAGACCCTCCCACTACATTCACCATCTCTTTGTGGAGTTGGTGATCTTTTTCAAAGTTCTGCAGCAACCCCAATAAGCCATGGTAGTTCACTACAGACTTTGTCATTCTAAAATGAGTTAGAAAGGAGAGAAAGAACTTGGACAAAAAATTAAGGATCGCATCCTTACCGAGTTGCTCGTACAGAAAAAAGTCCAACTTGCTAAGGTGCTCAATCATCTCGATCATGTACAATACATGATCGATGACTGAGACCCCATCCCTCATTCGAGTGTTGAAAATGGCACAACTTATTTTGTGCCTTTCAATGTCGTCCGACGTACCAAAAGAGTCATTTAATATTTGAAGCATCTCCTATGGCCGGATGTTTTCAAACATGCAGCTGAACTTATCATTCATTGCCACCAGCATTATACATTGAACGATGGTGCGGTCATTGAGCCACTTTAGATAAGTATCTCAAACCATTTTTCTAGCATTTGGAACTGGCTCATCAGGTGCTCGATCTATTACCACATAAAGGATCCGCTCATGCTTCAGGATGATTTTCAACTTACGATACCAACTATCATAGTTGGATCCTATTAATTTATCATGATCTAATAATGATCGGAGCGATAGATTAGTGGCCATGTCTGCATTAAAAAAAAAATCAAATCTAATTAGTATATAAATTATTAATCCTAAAGACTTGAATTTTAGTCTAAAAATTCTTCCACTATTTTATACGAATTGATAGCCTCTATCTTCAATTCGAGGAATTACTCTAATTTCTTAGTGGGTACTAGAATCCACACAGATTACACATCAGCCCAATTTTGGTTGGTCAACCCATGTGCATCTATGGATAGATTTAAAATTAATTATTTCTCTAAATAATTTTTAGTAACATTGATTTTTTCCCATAAACCTAATCAGTAGGCTTTGGTCTTCACTAAAAAAGATTCAGTTAGCTCCAACCATTAACATGACCACATTTGGTCTTATCTAACCAATAAATGATTAAGCCCGACTTTGGTCGGCCAACCTAACCACTATCAGAAAGATTTAATCAAATTATTATTTTATGAATGATAATTTTATTAGTCAATAATCATCAGACCTTTGGGCCTTCAATGATCATTATACTAATGAACCCATTATCACTCAACTTAATGGGAGGTTATAATTTAGTTATCTATATAACTATTTTATTTTTAAGGATCTAATAATTTTAGATGATTTAGTTAATCAATTTAAGAAAATTCAGTGAGCCAATTTTGATCCTTCCACTGACTTCACCAAGTCAGAAAAGAATCTAATCTAAGCTGGCATTAGGAGCACCTAAATAAGTCAGACTGATTTACCTAATAGACATGGGTGAGTCTAAATCACTAAGTGATCTAATCAAAATCTAACTCACTAGAATGGCCAGGTAAGCAAGATCAATGAAAGGGATATGCCATTAACTCGTCAAAGATCGAATCAATGTGAGTAGCTCTTAATTAAAAATCATCGGTCAAACTGCCAAACTTATCTTAGACACCATCCGGTTTATTAGTTTTAATTTGACCAACCTAATAATTTCGAATTTGACCGCATAGCCTTGAATCAAGTCTATTTGATCCTTGTTAAAGGCATGGACTTGACCAACTACAACTATTGTAATGGAGTCTATAGAATTCTTGACCTAATCTAAATTAATATTTAATTAGATTTGATCAATTACTCTAAATTAGTCCATCTTTTAACTAACCTTAGGTCTAACCCAATTTATGGACCTAATTCAACTAATCCAATAACCCACAAATTTATGATTAATGACTTAGAGTTTTAATTCATAATTTTAGATACTAAATTATTATACTTAATTTTTAATTAAGTTTATGGGCTGAGGGTTAGGGTTTGGTATTTTAAAAATATTTTTAATTTTGAAAGATTCTTTATAACTTAGCATTATTCATAAATTGAGTCTATTCATTTCAAAATTAAATCATCTCAATTCACAAACAATACTAGTTGTAGGATTTAATTCGAAACTATGTACACTACATAATCATGAAATCATGAATCAAATTTTATCTAATTATGCATTCATGATCATAAATTAGATTAAACTTTAATATAATTAAATCATAAAAATATTAGATCAAATCTAGTAATTTCATGATTAATGATATAGATCAGCAATGTATCAGAATAATCTTTTTACTGTAGGAGGTAAACCCTATAGTAGAACAACCTGCAGTCCGTGCAATCTGAATTTTAATTTTTTAGATTTAATTACTTTTATTATTAGATTAATATTTATATCAAATCTAAATTATTAATCTAAATATGCAAGCATATCATATTTAAAGAGCCTTGCTCTATTACTAATTGAAGAAAAATAGTGCAGAATTTGCCATGCTACTTTTAAAAAATATTTTAAAAATAATAATAATATAGTAAAAAATAATTAATTTAATTAATTATCTATTGATCATATCAAATTATTTAATCCTACATATTAGGATCTAAATATAATATGCATGCATACATCAATATATCTGAAAATAAAACTATATAATAAACTATTTACTATATCTACGTGTTCAGAACATAATATTTTTTTGTGAATAGTTGATCACCATAATCTGAGTCCATCGGATAATATTTTGGTATCACATCACAGCCGCACATATATCCGACCTCTATAGTTGGTCCACACGAAGCTCCTAATCTCGATCAGCCTCACTGGAGTGCTAGCTTCTCATCGGAGTCTTCGATGGTTGATCATAATCGATCCGATCGATCATATATTTTTTAATTTTTTAGATATTCTAAAAAATTAGAACATAAATATTGAAGGATGATGAAGATGTGTTTCAAATTTGGTGGTGATCCGATGCTTACAGCACTCGATCTCTCCATCCGAACTCAGATTCCTAAATCTAGGATTTCATTCGACCCAAAAATCCTAACACATTAAAAATTCTATCATGCCCTTTTTGTGTGGAGTTTTTCCATGAAATAAGTTTTTATGGAAAGATAACTTTTAGATCTACAATCTCTATTTATATCATATCTAAAAATATGATATCCTTAGAAATAAAAATTATAAGAGAAGAGAGGGATGAGGAAAAAGTAAAGTGCTATAGGATCCTATTCACCTTCACTCTAAGATTTTTTTTCACTGAGAACTGATGCCTAAATACTCTAACATTTTTACCATATAATGCTAACCCTTCCTTCTACATGTACAAAAATTCTCATAATTTATTGACATGAATACTATGAGAAACTTGCATAAAAATTGATAAGAGTCGAGTGGTTGAGAGGTTTTAACTACTCACTTGATTTCAAAAATCAAATGAGCCTCTTATCCTTATCCAACGCCCCCTCCCTTGTGTTTAACACGCAGAAAGACTCTCCTTCTATGTACATATTTTTATTTCTCAAAAAATATTCGACAAATAAAAGAAATGGCGTAGAAAGCAAAGTGGAAAAGTAAAAAATGGAAGAATTTGAATTCAAACTTTATTTGACTTGGTCCTAATTGGTTTCAACCAAATCAATTAATCTAGATCCAATTAAACCAGGTTAAACCCAACCAAATTAGGCTTAGTCTAATTTAATAAAATTTTAATCAAATTAAAAATTAATTAGATTTATGTTCTGATCAAATCAGGATCAAAACTTCCATAGCGATTAGGTTATCTCATGACCTGATCGGATCAAATCCAATCGAATCAAATTCAATCGAATTTGATTGAATCTCCATCGCTCAATCAAATTGAGCTAATCAGCAATTAAATTACTAATCAGCAATCAGACTTGATCGACATTTGGGTCATGATCTGGATCGGATCTCAATCAGAGATTCTGTCTGGTAATAATTTAATACATGCATTCATGTAATCTTAGACTCCTATTCAAGAGTTGATCTTAGGGTCTCCAAAATAGACTCTATGAACGGCTCTTGGATGCTTCAATTTGGAAAGTTCAAAAATACATCAATATTTTATTATTGTCATAGTGTTCTATATTCTATTATGAAAAATTCCATCATAGTTATCTCGTTTATTCTATTCATTAGCATTTATGCATTTTTCATTATTATTGTTGATTATTACATTCATTTATATGTTATGTTAATTATATGCATAGTTTAAGCATTGCAGATATGGCGCCAGGAGGAATACGATGACGTTCGACTTTTCAGCCTACTCTTGAGCCTTCCCCCATTTCCATTGTTGCATCATTGAGTCGTCGGAGGGCCCTATACAGGCAGGTCCGACTGAAGCAGATTTGAGTGATCAGACAGTCTTGAGTGATATTTTAATATTTTTATATAATAAAATTTAATTTTAATTTACTTATTAAATTCATAGATGGCTATTATATTAATAATTTATTCATTATTTTTTTAGGTCATTCTCTTTCGATGGTGAGGTGAGGGCGAGTTTCATCGAAGAACCTCATCTTTGAGTGTTGGAGATGTGAGCACGAGGGACAGCAACTCCACATCAAGATTCCACCAGGCCTATTAAAGGATGGTGCGAGCCATGGCAGATTAAGCTAGGCATCATTTGCCATAGCTATACCCTGACGATGCTCTTCGATTGGGGTCAGATTACATGGCCTCAAAGGAAGATCTTCTATAGCCACTTATAGGTATAATAATATTTATTTAAATATTTAATTAGCATTATATTCTTATAATATTTGTTATTCGTAGGCTATTTTTGATATTATTGATTTTGAGTATGATTGTGTACGGTGAGCTGTAGATGATCATTTATGCTCATATTTCAAGAAGTACCGGCATCACATTCATCGCCACTGATACGCTGTAGTGCACGGCCAGAAGGTGGAGACAGCACGACAATGGCCATATGATAGCATCACTATAGAGGACTGAGCTATTATATGCCGCACGTACAAGAATTCGACATATCAGATAATTTTTTATTTAAAATTTAATAATTAAATATTATTTATTTTTAAATTTAATTATTTACTGACTAATTTGAATGTTAACTATGCAGGATCAATGTGTCAAAAATGTCATAAATCGGGCGAGACAGACAGTCTCGCATTGTGGAGGTTCGAGGCCATTCGTTCACCATATGGAGCAGATAGTAAGTAATTTTTATTTATCATATATTAATTTTTTAACTATTTAAAAATTTTTATTAATTATTCTTAAATTATAGGAAGATGTAGAGAGTGGCGAGCTTTCTGGTAGGATCAAGATCTACTAGCGGACATATTGGTGATGATTAGGAGGCTGAACGATCAGGAGTTAAGAGCTTTATATAAGTTTTTTCAACTATTTTTTATTTGCATTTTAGTTTTCAGTACAAACTTAGAATAGTTATAAATTTAATTTTTAGGATTATATGATAGACATTAGATCCCAGCCTATCTCAGAGACTCGACCACACCCATAGATGATGGGATCTGTGATTGGGTACTTGGTATGAGATCCTATTATGTTAGGAGGCTAGGGCATGGATCAGAGCTCCTCCATCTTCATGTCCATCTAGAGCTGATATCTATGTTGCTTGTAATGTCCAGTTGATGGAGATACAGAAATAGGCTGATGAGAATCGACAGCGGACTGCTAAGTTGACTGCACGCATCGACGAGTACCAGTTGTTCCAAATATAGATGATGGAGCGGATAGCACAGATGGAGCAGATAATGCACATGATGAGGGAGTAGCAGGTCGGTCCGAGCTTCTCTGAATGCTCTCCTCCTTCGGCTCATTCTCTTTCTCTAAATATTACCGGTACTTGATGGCCGACTGCCTATTTCTGTATATTTTTATTTTTATTTTAGATATTTTATATTTACAAAAAAATATTTTCTGTAATTATGTTTTTATATAATGAAATAAAATTTATTTATGGATATGAATGAAATGATGAAATTTATTTATAAATTTTTTATTTTATTTTTATAAAATATTTGCGATGAAAATAATCCGTCGTAGATAATCTATGATAAAAATTTTTTATCATAAATAATTATTTATCTATGATGAAAATAATCCATCATAAATAAGTATTTATTTACGATAAAAATATCCATCATAGATAATTACTTATTTGCGATGGATTATTTCATCAAAAAAAATATTATTGATGATGGAAAATAAAAAATTTTCATAGTAAATAATTTTATTATAGATAAATTTAATGAATAAAATAAAATTTTTTTGATAAAATTTTTTTATCATAAAAAAATGTTATTAATAATGATTTTTTTTTCATTGCTAATTATTATCTATGATCTTATTTTAGTGCTAAAAATTTTATCACTAATAATTATTAATAATAAAAATATATTATTTATGATAAAATTTTTATATCATAAAAAAAAATTATTTTATTGCAGTGAAACAGCAGTTATTGGTTAATGAACAGTTGCAGCAAGTGGTGCTCGCAATAATGGCAGTTTGGACGATCGCGGCGAGTGTTAACAATGTTGAGTACTCGAAGTTGGTGGTGTTTATGACCTGATATATTATAAATTAAAATATATATTACAAACAAACGACAAAATATACAATATTACAAAATAATTTTGCGCAAGGTCCACTCCAACACAAGATAAGCTTTTTGGATCGGGCTAGGCGCGGGGATTCGACAATCAGCATTTCCCGGGCTCAGAAAGTGTCTCCTTGAGTTATTTCACCACATGACTGGTGACCGACAAACGTACTCAATTGCCTACCCTAGATTTGTTGGTCTGACTTTTTTGGTAAGTTGATTAATGTAGCCTTTTTCTTCTCCCACGTAAGAAGGTCTCACCTCCCTAAATTAAACAGTAAAAAAGGTTGATGATGTTGCTCCTAAATCTTTCGACTTAAGATCGATCGATGAGGATGAAGAAGCTCAGCCATCAAAAAATATGAGGTCGAGGATGAATTTAACTGGAGCTTCACCCATTTATCTATAATAAAATTCTCATCGAAGTATTCTCTGACAAAGATCTTCCGACGCTCAAGTTAGAAGATTGGAGAATAAAGAGGAAAGAAAGCGTCGAATTGAATGGCATATCTAGAGGATCTCGGAGGTCCTTTATTTATAGGAGAGGAGTTGGAATCGTATCCATTTCAGACTTTAATGGCTTTCCGAATTAATCGCTCTGAATTGATTCGGAAGATTTCTTTCCTTCTTAGGAGATGGGATTACAAAAGATTCATCTTTATCTAAATTTTTCGATTCGGAGAGGACGCAGTTTCAGCAGGGATGGTTGTAGATCGGTTATTGACGAGCTATGAGCCTATTCACGTAGCTCGACGGTCGATCTGAATCCGACGAGGATGAGGTATGAAGGCCTACCTCATTTTGCCAGGAGGCGATCTTCAGTAGGTCGACTGGAATTATAGGTCGGCTTAAGCCGACCTACAGCTAACCATAGGGGAAGTGTCACATTGTTCCGCTCAGACGATCTATTGGGGGAGGTCGACGATCGATCCTAAATAGGTCGAGGCCATACCAGTCTCATTCCACAATAGTTTGCCTCCCACTTATGAGGTCGATCTACCTTTAAGTGACCGATGTAAGTATCCTATCAAAGTCAAGGCCAATCTTCAAATCGTGCCTGCATTACAGTGTTGGAGATCAGTAGCATGACAAAATTGGGAGAAATCCATCAGTCATGAAATCTAACCGTCCGTTGCTTTGCTCCGAGTTTACCCATCCCAATCAATAGATTTCTGACACCTGACGAAGATCTAAGAGGGTAGATAAAACGAAAGTAGATCGGTGCCGTCCATGCCTCTTATAAATAGGGTCTGTATTACTCTTTTTGACTGCTATTGTTGCTTAAAGGGTGAACTCCGATACTTTGCGCGAGAAATAGTTCGGACTCAGTCGAGCTACCGTCGATCCCGCCCTAACTCCCCTTGTTGTTCGGCCTCCTTGCCCTTTAGGTCAGTCTCCTCCGTACTCATGAGTCAATCTAGTTTGTCCTGATCTTCTTGGAGCTCGGATAACCCTTCTGACGAGGACCACGATTCTGAAGTAGTTGGTTCTCTAGGCCAATCCAAGGAACGTGAAGTTTCTGACTATGATCCTTTCAGAATAGATTCCGTTCTCACTTCGGAGGATCTAAAAGTCATTAGGATGAGGTACCATGTCTCCGATGATTTCAAATTAAAGGTCACCGGTCTTGGGGAGCGTATAGCTCTTCCTCGACCTGGATGGATCGGTATTTACGAGGAATTGCTAAAGGCCGGCCTTAGATTGCCTTTTCATTTTTTAATTATCGAGCTTCTGAATCTGTATAGAATTAGCTTTTGTTGTTTGGTCCCGAACTCCTGGCGATCGATTTTAGGCTTCTTCACCCACTGCCTCCTCCTCAGGATTGAGCCTACCTCCAGTCTTCTCCGAGCTTGCTTCACTTTAAAGGAGCATCCGATTGAGGTCGGGTGGTGGTATGCTTCTCCTTGGAGAGGATACCATCTTTTTCGAGGTGCTCCTTCGTCAGTGCATAACTGGAAGGAGCATTTCTTTTTTATGTTAGCCAAGCAACTATGGGGTTTTAGCACATCATGGGGACGATCTCATAGGTCGGCTTCAGACCTCCAACACTATCCGAAGCCGAGGAGGAGGTCGAGTCAAATCTTTAGTCTTACTCCTCTCCCGCTGTCCAGATTCTTTATCGAGGAGAACTTATTTAAGGTCGGACTGATTCCAACTGATCCGAGGAGTAAGTGTTCTCATGCAATTTTATTTGGATCGTCTTTTCTTTTCTTGTCATTATAATTGACCGAGTCTTGTGTTTTTCTGTTCAGCGATGAACCCGTCTGATCTTGAAACTCTTCGTCGGATGGCGAAGAAGAGAAAGACCAGCACGGTCGTGGCCCCCAAATGCGCTCGGATCGAGGCTATCCTGGTGCAGCTCATGGTAGGGGGTTCCTCGAGAGCGGCCAATGCCCCGAGGAAGGAGAAGGCATCGGTGAAGGCTGTGACGTTGCTTCGGTCCGCAGCTCCAGGAGAGTCCATCCCCCGACCTTCTGCATCCTCTTCTAAAAAAAAGCTCGGGTGGGCCGAAGATCTCTATCCGGATGTCCAACCGTAGACCCGATGTTCCGAAGAGTATCTCTCCGATGGAAGTTTCCTTGGATATTGAGAATAAAAGGAAGGGCCTCGGCGACTACCGAGTCACTCGTTCATTGCTGAAGTCGGTCATCTTATCGACCGATGTCCAAACCTTCGAGGAGACTGGGGGGTTTTTTTGCATCCAGAACTCCTATGATTCTCTCCTTCGAATACGTATCTACTTTTTTACCGACCTTCATGTTAGGTCTTTCGTTCACTCCTCGGCTCAGCTTCTTTTTCTTTTTTTTCTTTTTTTTTTAGCTCATCCATCATGTAGACCATTTTGCCGAGGTAATTAGAGAGGTTCGGCACCTCTCTAAGAAAGCTGAGGAGAAAGCCATCCATACCAATCAAAGGGTGGACAATGCTCAGTTATCTCGGCTGAAGGCCGAGGACGAGATCAGGTACCTTAGGGAGAGGATGAAGCAGCTGGAGTTCGAGCTGACCAAGGCTGAAGCTCAGGTGCTGGGAGAGAGGGAGTCCAGAAAGGCACGAGCAGAGGCCGTCAGGATAGAGGCGGTCGAGGTCTTCCATGCCTCAGAAGAATTCCGCAACATCAAGATGGATTTCGCATCGCTCTCCTACCTGCAAAGGGGCATAAACCTGAAAGAGAAGGTTCAGAGGATCTTCCCCGACCTGAATTGGGACCTCTTGGAGTCGGACGACGAGGTGACCGAGGAAGCTGAGGATCGAAAGATCTAGATGGAAGATGTCTTCAGCCCCATGTGCGATGACTTAGCTACCGAGGATGCAGCATCGATACCGCCTCCAGCCATTATCATCCTGCCAGACCAAGTGGAGGTCAGCGAATTTGGAGCTATGGACGGAGCTTAATATACCATTTTGATCGGGCATGTCCGATCTCTCTTTCATTTCCTCTTTTTTTTTTTAGGTTGGCCCTTTTTATTTGCCCCTAGTCTTTGTCGAGGTATTTTTGTATAGGCCAACCATCACTTGTAAACACTGAACTTTAATACAAAGCTTTCTTTTGCTTAAGTTGTTGAGTTCGTATGTTCTTCATCAGATTTTTCTTTTCCGAGATGAAGGTTAGCATAGACCTTAGGCGGCGTGACTGAAAAGTGATGGGTGATTCATGCCGGCGCATTATGATCCTCGGCCATAGCCGAGGAGTGTGTTTTTACGAACTTCATGAGTTACGTTCCGCTCCTTGGCCTCCTCGGCCATGGCCAAGGAGCGTGCGTTGACGAGCTCCGATGGAAACACGTTCTGCTCCTCGATCATGGTCGAGGAGCGCGCGTTGGCTAAACTTAATAGAGATGCGTTCCGCTCCTCGACCGTGGCCGAGGAGCGTACATTGGCGAAATTTGGTGGAGATGCATTCCGCTCCTTGATCATGATCGAGAAGCGCGCATTGGCGATATCCGATGGAGACGCGTTCCACTCCTCGACCATGGCCGAGGAGCGTGCGTTAGCGAAATCTAGCGGGGATGTGTTCCACTTCTCGACCGTGGCCGAGGAGCGTGCATTGGCGAAATTTGATGGAGATGCATTCCACTCCTCGATCGTGGCCGAGGAGCGCGCGTTGATGGACTTCGATGGAGACATGTTTTGCTCCTAGGCCGTGGTCGAGGAGCACGCGTTGGCGAAACTTGATGGAGCGTATTCCGCTCTTCGACCATGGTCGAGGAGTGCACGTTAGCAAAATTTGGTGGAGACACGTTTCGCTCTTCGACCGTGGTCGAGGAACGCGCGTTGGCGAAATCTGATGAAGACGCGTTCCGCTCCTCGACCGTGGCTAAGAAACGCGCATTGGCAAAATTATTGTGGAATGGGGTTGGTATGGCCTCGTCCTGTTTAGGATCGATCGCCGACCTACCCAATGGATCGTCTGAGCAGAACAATGCGATACTTCACCCATGGTTAGCTGTAGGTCAGCTTAAACCGACCTACTGAAGATCACCTCCTAGTAAAATGAGGTAGGCCTTCATACCTCATCCTTATTGGATTTAGGTCGGCCGCTGAGCTACGTGAATAGGCTCATAACTCATCAATGACCGACCTACAACCATTCCTACTGAAACTGCGTCCTCTTCGAATAAAAAAACTCGGATAAAGATGAATCTTTCATAATCCCGTCTCCTACGAAGGAAAAAAATCTTTCGAATTAATTCAGAGCGACTAACTCGAAAAGCCGTTAGAATTCGAAATGGATACGATTCCAACTCCTTCCCTATAAATAAAAGAGCTCCGGGACTCTCTAATTCGATGCTTTTTTTGCTCATTATTCTTCAATCTTCTAACTTGAGGATCGAAGGGTTTTCATCGAAGAATACTCTGATGGAGACTTTATTATAGGTGAACGGATGAAGCTTCAGTCAAGTTCGTCTTCGATCTCATATTTTTTGATAGCTGAGCTTCATCATCATTATTAACTGATCTTAAGTTGGAAGATTTAGGAGCAACAGATGATATATGCCTTCTAAAATTTAATGGACCTGAAATCTATCCATAAGTACGTACACGTGTGCGTACGTTCGAGAGTGTATGGTGGGTGTGTGCGTAAAATTTACAGCGGATAAGCCCGTAACACGGCATGGTACAACATCCACTCGGTTATCTCCCACGTTGAGTGCCAAGAGGAGTAACAGTTGTCAAGGTCCTTTTTGGCCTTTTGGTGGGGTACAATCACTGGCGCAAATTTGAGCCATGGTAGCAAACTTGACAGCTAACAACTTGCCCTCGTACCGAACACATGCTGTCGGTCTCTGCATTATTGCAGCCCTTCTTTTCCCTCCTCGATTCATAAACTTGGATTCCATCCAAGATAGTGGACCCCGCTTCTCCTTGCACCCCTTCCTCCACGTGATGCAAGTCAAAAGAAGGGGAAAACATAAGGCTTCTGAACTTTAGAAACCCAGTCCTCTCCCAGCCACTGAGGATTGCTGAGAGAAAGCCCGAGTTCTCATGGCTGTAGGCTACGTTTCATCGGTTGCTACGGCTCCCAGTCAAACGGACAAGCCAAAGGTGACGAACGATAGAAGCTACATGTTGGACGGAGAGATCATGCTGCTGGTTCTGGTCATGCTCTTTGCTCTCCTCTTCTCCTGCCCACTGTTCTGCCTTTATCTGAGACGCCGACGAAGGGTTCGACGAGACGACGCGGACGCCGTGGAGCAAGGCGAGGTGGTCTCCAAAGAACAGGGCCGTGTGGGCTCGGCGATGTACAACAGTCCATGAAATGGAGAGGCGTCTCAAAATGTACGTTGAAACGTTCATTTGGATTGGGATTCAAACTGATGGTGCCTCTCAAGTGAATACGAGGTGTGTAGCATTTAATTTGTCCTGCCGTGACGCCTCCATTGCAACGTGTCTCCTTTTTGAAGAATTTTTGCTGGCTCTTGTAGCTCCAAGATTGAACAATAGTAGATACTGCAGTTTAGTATGTTATTCCGAGTCGGATCCTTCTAGTTAAATCACCCACAGTCCGTTTTAGGTAGCTCCACTATTAAATGGCGGATGATTTTTTTTTTTTTTTTTCTTTTGAGGGAAGATGATTGCACTGGTAATTAGGAGAGGATCTGAAGTCAGATTATACTAATCCCCTGCGGTGTATGGTTGCCTGGCAGAACGCATATCACATCGTTCCAAACAGGGGACCATGAAGTCTGCAAGAGATGATGCGGATAATTTAGGGCACAGACGTTGGGCACTTGGATCTTTGCTGAGAGAAATCTAGGCTTTCCGTGTTGAAGTCCACATGCTTCCTTGGCCAGCATTGCGTGCCATGCACGGCGCATTTTACATGCCTTCTTACACCGCCCTATTCGCTTGCCGTTGGTTTTGGTGATCGATTGATGTGACGGTCATCTCGGGCTATACAGCAATTCGCGCCGCTGAAAATTCGGGGTCATTTTTGAGACCTGTCAGGCTAGCACCGGCACCGTCCACTTGTCATATTATTTCCTGTACGTCTCGATCATGACCGAATTCTTGCCGGTGATGTCTTTTTGTGCCCATTGTCCCGTCCTGCAACAAGATATGGATTCTCGTAGCTATGCTCGCCTGTCGGAGAGCTTCTGTTCTCTATCCGATAGAGGCATCTTCCTTTAATGCTTGCTTGTAGATTTGCATTTTCTGAAGGATTCTTCTGTGCTTTCAGTATGTAGGTCTTTATGCTTCTGATCCATAAGGTAGTTCATTTAATTTTATCAGTGAAGGCGGCAAGCTTATGGGAGCACCAACTTAACAAATTGGTACAATATCTTGCTGGCTCTTCGGATTTTAAGTTCAAATTCTGCCTTCATCAATCATCAGGATTTTATTCGAGATTAGTGGCATTTAGGATACAGATAACCTTCATTGCATAGCCTATTGCCTACTCTTTTTTTCACCTCAAAAGATCTACAAATGTATATTTATAAAAAAAAATACAAAAATAAAATTCAGTAAAATTATGTGAAAAACACAAAAAATAAAAACTGAAATATTTGTGATTTGAGGCATAATTACGATTCTCTTTTTTCAAATCTCTATAAAAGATAAAAGAATAAATACAAAATAAATTAAAATATTCACTATTTGGGCCATAATATCAACTCTCTTGTTCTTCAAATCTTTATAAAACATAAAACAACAAAATATCAAATATTATTGATTTTATGCTTTTCTCCATTTGATATATTTTATTGACTAAAACAGATTTTTCTGACATTCGATTGACTGAAGAAAGTATGACCAGGAAAAGCCCCTTCCTTTGGGTTCTAAAGACATTAAAGATCCAGAAATGCTGCCTAACATAGGTCTATTTTGATAAATAGATTGAGAATCCCATTAGATTTATGCGTTACTCTAATACAATGAGTAAGTTTTAGAATGAGTAAGTTTATATGATTATAAATTAGCCTAGATCTATATCCATAAATATTCAGACATGATGTTACTGGCTAAATATAGACCTAGTCCATCCTATAATCCTATTACATAATTAGTTGTATTGATTAAATATATAAATCCAATAAGATTTTCAGTCCTATTCATCCAAACAAACTCTTAATGATGCACGAGACCAGCATGAGCCATAATCTTAATTTTTTTTCAAAAAAAAAAAAAAACACAAAAGATAAAATAACAAATTCAAGATATTCATTATTTGAACCATGATTTTGATTCTTATTTTTCAAATCTATGCTACAAAAGATAAAACAGAAGTGCTGTTGTTTTTAATTTTTGTTTCTCTATAAAGTAGTGAGATATCACATGAATATTGATGTTGAAGATGGTACCCATAGAAAACTTCGGCCACCGGTTGCTCCATATTCACAGTTTTCTGAAATCATGAAATCTTTGCATCATAAAACTCCCAAGATTTTACAAACAAGTTGAAGAGACCAGGGGGTTTCATCATACATATTGTTCAGTCAAGTTCATAGTTTCCTTTTATATATCTGAAAATAAAAACAAAAAATCAAGAGCAATACCAAACCGGCCCTTATGGATTTTATTCTCTCTATTTAACTGACCAAAAGAAATTTTTCTGATATGAGATTGACAAAAGAAATTGTGACCAGAAAGACGCCCCTCCTTTGCATTTTAGAAACACTAGACATTAGGAAATGCTGCCTAACTAGCGATGCAAGCAAAGAGAGCTTGATTGAACAAAATCAGCTAACAAAATCTCCCAAAACATGGATGCTAGCTCAAGCAAAATATTGTTTGTAAGGTTTCTAAATTACCAATACACAGATCGATATGAACTTGATAAGCTTGGGTAGAATACTGAAAACTTCGAGCTGTAGCTGTGGAACTTGACATGCAGTAATTTGAGTTTTAAGGGGTTGTGTAACACAATTTGTTGTTCCTTTCATTCCTTCCAGTGTTTGGTCCAATAGTGTTACACTTAAAACCTCACAAATCAATTTTTACACAGGAATGGGATCGTTGTTTCAGTGTATTGAATTTGATAAATGTGGATCTAATTGCATAGTCAGAAGCTGACATTAGACAACCGGTAACACCTGCGATTTCTCAAACAATCTCCATTCACCAAGTTACACCCATGTAGGTGCAACGTTTTTGTGTGGTGTACCACATTAGATCCAACCTTCTTATGCAACTAAAAAAGAAGACCAGCAACCAACATGGAAGTAAAAGGAACTGTCAAATTGTCATCCACCTCAGAACTGATGGGAAGCGACTCTACAAATGCTGCAGCTAAAGACACAACAAAGAAGCGTATGGCCATGTCCCAGCTTTCTTCAACAAAGCCAAACAAGTGGTAGTAATGCATGTACCTGGATAGCATCAGCATAAACCATGAAAGGTTTTTAGACTTTCAGACTCTATAGATGCAATTGCAGTGACATAAATGATGTATAATCTACACATACCCAACTGATGCTATGAAACTTGCAAATACCATTGCAAGGGTACCAGCAAAGGACTTGTTAGGGTTGTAAGGAAGGTTTTGGCTCCCGTATCGCCTTCCTACTATGTCAGCCACACCTGTCAGCAAATACATAATTATACATGCTGCCTATGTAGCTGTCTTGAGGTTTTCAAAGAGCTTTCTTAGATCCCAGAGAAAAAACAATCTATTTCTTCCACATGTGATTGCTGTACTACCCTATACCATCCGGTACATGATATACTATACCGTACCATCTCGGTCTTAGACCAGTATATTGTCTTGTACCTTATCGATACTTGGTACATTATCTCGTCCTGTATCAAACCGCATACTGATACTGTAATAAAATGGTACCAGTATGGGATTCAATACTGAAACAGCAAACCTTGCTTCCACAAGCTATGCAAACAAAGGATTTCCAAAGTGTCTTTTCCCATTCTAATTGAATGAAACTAAGCAGTCAACATATTCAAATATTACTCTTAAAGTATTAAAGCCAACAACTCAACAGCACATCAAAATGCATGGTAATATATTTACCATCTCCGGCACACAAGTTGCAGATTGCAGCTATTGCAATAGGAGATGTTCGCCAAAATATTGAGGAAGCCAGAGTTAAAGTGCAAGCATAGTATAATGGCCCTTTCAGAAGCTCCCTATGGTGACAGAAATCAAAGATTATAAAAATGAAATGACACTTACATAGAGGCCTAGTTAATAAGAAGATCATCATCAACTAATAGACAACTAAGCAGGCAATAACCTTTGGATACAATTAGGGTGATCCACGAAAGTTGTGTGGGTGGGATAAGAAGTCTAAAAGAACTGTAACCTGTAGTCTCCATATCTGCTTATTGACTTGACAATAGCATCATTTCTCCATACTCCCAGTCCCATGAGCAGCATCCTTATAATATTGATCCCTGGCGCCACGGCTGCAAGAAATGGTGCATGGCTTCCTGAACTGGAATAAGCAAGGACTAAGTTATAAGAAAACAATGAATATACATAAAATTTTCTTTAAAAAAAATGGTACCTGAACAAAGGCCAAAGGAGCATGAATGCAAGCCCAATACTTACATGCACAAGCTTTCGACTCAATTTCTAAAGAGCGGAAACAAAAAACATTATCCTTCAGGCAGTGAATAGATAAATATATCATATGCATCAAAATAGGGAAACACTTGCCCATGCTTATATTTCCTTTTCTAATGCATCATGATCAGCATTTGAATTTATTTTTTTCAAAAAAAATAAATAAAAAGGAAGTTTAGATATCTAGCATGACTTTTTGACACTTCTCTACATAGAAAAGAACATCTGTTCTTATTTATAGATTCTTCTGGTTAGGTTGTACAGCACCAAGACAGTAGAATAAGTATATTAGTGCAAGCATGAGTAACATAGCTGGAATGACAAAGGATGGTTCCAAAGTTGCAGTAATGCGACTATAATGTTTAGAGAGGCTCTACAATCTGCATAACCACCCAAAAATGCCTGCCCTATATTTAAATCTTACTGTTATCTTAGGTGATAGAATATACACAATACATCAAGGGTACTTTGATGATGGTGCAATCACTTGATCTGACGCTTACCACAAGCTCTCTTCTATGTTTTATAGGTTTGGTCCTGTCTTAACATTATAAGCATAAAAAATTCAATAGGTTAGGTGATCAATGAGGGGAAATTTGTCAACTTACTTAACTGTAAATCTCCAGGAATGGTTGGTTTACTATTAAAGATTTGGCAAACATGAGACAAGAGTCCCAAAAGCTTTTAGATTAATGTTACTGTAGTCCTATAAAAGCTCAGTTTATATGTTCTATTGAAATTACCTTGACAGTAAACTTCATTTCTTTTAAGAAAAATTGAGGGGTGGTGCCAAGCTTCCTACATGATGCGGTGCCAATTAGGCATTATCGAGGGAAAAAAAAAAATGAAGGTTCCTTATATAATATCCATTTAATTTTAAAATTCTATGATTAGAATATACATAAAAGGCAAAAGAAAAATAAAAGGTTGTGGGGAAAAACATATCCTGAAAAATCAATTGCAGACCAAAGTATTATCCATCTCCAAACTTAATATCAGAACTCTCTACTTCTACATGATATCCATTGTAAAAGTTCATCATAAGAATGCAACATTTAATGATTAAATATAGATATGGATCAAAATTTAATTGTTCCTACTTTACATTATTAAAATAAAAAAATATCCTAATACCTGAATCTTTCACTGAACTCATACTAGAAGACTATGAGAAGTAGGAATTTTCAACATAAATAAGGTAACCATGTAGGCTTTAGTGATCAAATCAAATACGATAATTTGCATATTAGTTGCAGCATTACATGACCTTCAATAATTAGCTTGTATCTTTCTTATTTAGAGTCCAATCTAGACATCTGTTGATGTCTTTGAAAGACTATACAGTTTCAATAATCTAAGCTTATTAAAGTAAAATTAACCTTTCTTTGTGAACAATCTTCCAGCTATTGCTGTTTATAGACAGGTGCAAGCTTGTTCTGCTGAGTTGTTCTCGAGTCACTAATGCCACTTTTAGTGCCTTCATTTCTCTTCCTTTAAGACCTATCCTTTCATACAAATCATTCTTCCTCCATCATTTAGCAAAAGTGTGCCAACCTCATCCCTGAGTGTGTCCATTTTTAACTTTTCACCTACCCTGCCTATGGTTCTTTATGCACTTCAAACATCAATGATCACTTTGCTAATACTCGGCTAATAATTCATAGCTTGTCATCACTACGTTTACTTGTAATTTGCAAAAGACCTAAAAGTTATATGTCCGCACTTTTGAGTAATATCATTTCTATATAATGTTTGATTCAAAAACTTTTTGGTGAAGACTGTTGAGATTCTTTATTATTTCATCTTACAAAGTTCTATCAAAAAATTTAAAAAAAAATTCATAGTTGTGGTCATAGTGGATTCAGAATGAGGAACCCACAATCACATTTCTCCCTGAACTGAAATGTCTCCTAGTATGCTAGCCTCAACACTTCTTTCTCTGTTTTCAATCACGTACTCAAGATTAGATGCTTTGGGAACCAAATAGATACTCTATCCAGTCAGAAACATTCCTCCTTTCTGTCTATATTAGGTCTTTTTCTTACAAGAATCATAGACAAATTTCTTTACCGTAACAAAGTTCGGTGACTCATAAACTCTACAACACAGATCCACAACTTTCTTCTACAAACAAATTCTTATACTTTTTGATGTATCCGAGTTTGCTGGATTGCTTCTTGTCTATACACCCAAAATAGGTACATGGTGGTTTGAACTTGTAATTCGAGAGTGAACGAGTGCCACATTCTTCTGCACCTCAAGGGACTCAATCTAAACCCCATCTCTTACTTTATTTCTGATTAAATTGATATAAAATAAACCCTGTAAACCCTTTAAACAATAATACTTCCAACACTATATAAAATAAGCTCCTTGATCTAAGATCCATCAACAAAGCAGTGCCACATGCTCCGTCGGCACCGATATTTAACCAAGTTTTACATTTTTATCATTACAATCAACATGAAGAGCATTGATCAAATATTACTGCACTTCAACTCCTGCAGCCAAGTACTGAAACCGCTCAAATTCTAGGAGAAAATAAAAACCTAGAAATTTTCCCAAATCCGAAGATTGAAGAAGGTTTTATGACTAAATAGCCCACTAAATAGAGAGAAAGAAGAAAGAACGCAGACCTGCTCGAAAACTCCTCGCTTGGCCAACTCCCCCCAGAAGCGGAGCAGCCCCAGGATGACCCCCGACACCACCACCGACGCGCACACGTCGTGGACCAGCGGGCTCTCCGGCGACATCGACGCTGGGCTGCGGGAAGATCCGGCAGGAGCGTGGCAGCGGGCGGGCCGAAGGCGGAGGTGTAGAAAAGAGGAGAAGAGCGACCGTCGGCAGCGGGGGCGAAGGAGGAGGTGACGGACGACCGGGCCAAGAACACCACCGATCGGATGGGGGCCAAACAGGTCAAAACTTTAACGAGGATCCGATCTAAGCGTATAAAACTACTTACACAAAAAAAAAAAAAAAAAAAATGGAGACTTCTAATTTTTATATTAAATTATTAAAAAATATATATATTTTAATTTTATTTAAATTATTTAATTTTTAATTATTTAATATATAAATTAAAATTTTTAAATAATATAATTTTTTATATATAAATAATTTTAAAATTATAGATCACATTCAACGACTGAACCATTTATATAAGATCTCTATTATGAAGTTTTGAGTTGATCGGATCTAAGTTCAAAATCGATCGATTTGATTCTAGTCAAACTATATATATATATATATATATATACACACATCTACATACATACATATATATATATATACATACTCTACATACATACATACATAGATACATACATATATATATATATATACATATATATATTGTTGATGCAGAAATTGGTCATCGCCGGAGTGGGGGCTGCTGAGGTCGCCGTCGGGGACCTGCAAAATGACGTCCCGTCTGGAGCCGGTGGGGGGTGGCTCCGGCAGGACCCTCCGACGGTCAAGTCAATTTTTGGCCAACAGGAATGGAGTGCTCGGAATGAGTTCCAGAGCTTAGAGAAGAAGATGAGGGCTCAGAGAGATTAGAGGTCAGAGAGCTTAGCCTTGGCGTATCTAGAGGGTCCTTTATAGGCGGAGCTTAGTTGATGGCAACAGCCATACCATCGCATGGAGTCCGGTACGGAGAGGAAGGCGTCGTCAGATTGTCGGTGATGGCCATACTGGCAAGTCGTGGGCCGCATGGAGTTCGATACGGAGAGGAGGGCGCCGTCAGGGAGTGGCGTTGCCAGAGGTGGTAGCCATGTCGTCTGGTTTCATCGCCCGTCGCAGACTGATGGCGACAATTCATCTCGTAGGAGAATCCGGCAGGAGGGAAGGCTGGGGGAGTTCGGCTGGCTAAAGGGTCGGCCATCTGTAGAGTTCGGCCGAGGGATGATTGTCGAGGAGTTCGACCGCTGAGAGGCCCGAAGAAGCTCAGCTGAGGCCCGGTTGAAGGACTTCGGTTGCTAATTGGTTCGGCTAAGGCTCATCCGCTGAGGAGTTCGGCCGTTGGAGGACTTCGTTGAAGCTCGGTCGACTCCCCGCTGAGGAGTTCGGCCGTTGGAGGACTTCGTTGAAGCTCGGCCGCTTGGAGTCGATCCGAAGAGTTCAGTGGTGGGGTCCGAAGGAGTTCGGCCGTGGGGAGTCCAAGGAGTTCGATCGTGGGGAGTCTGAAGGAGTTCGGCCGCCCAAGAAGCTCGGTCTCGACGCTGGGAGTCCGGAAGAAGCTCGGTAGCTAACTAGTTCAGCCTGTTGGAAGAAGCTCGGCCGCTAAGAGTTCGACTGAAGCCCGTCTGCCGAAGCTCTTCTGCGGCTACTGGTTGCATTAGGATGGGTATCGAGCTAGACTTCGGCTGGAGCGGGATTTATCTCCAACACTAGCCCCCCCACTCCCGAGTTCGAAAATCGAAGGAAGGGAGTGCAGGAAAGGCGACTACCGAAGTCTTCCTTTGAGCTCTGTGCTGGTCTGGGTCGAAGCTCGGGGGAGATTCCATCTCCAGCTTGAAGTTGATACAATTGCTTTATCTAGCCAAGGTCGATGCTTGCGTTAGGACGAGGCCTTTGTGAACGAGGCCTTCGACTTTGCTCGCGTCAGGACGAGGTTCTCCTCCTGTTTCTAACGGGCTGTGGGGGCACATGCGGGCCGTCGTCCGAGCCTCTCCCCCCATCTCGTCTTTTATGAACGAGGCCTTCACTCGGGAGAGATCTTATCTCTGACCGAGGTGCTTGGGAGAGATCTTATCTCTGGCCTAGGTGGTTGCTCGGGAGAGATCTTATCTCTGGCCGAGGCTTTTCGGGAGAGATCTTATCTCTGGCCGAACTGGTCTTATCTCTGGGAGAGATCTTATCTCTGGCCGAGGTTGCTTTTCGGGAGAGATCTTATCTCTGGCCGAACTGCTCGGGAGAGATCTTATCTCTAGCCGAGGTGGTTGCTCGGGAGAGATCTTATCTCTGGCCGAGGTTGCTTTTCGGGAGAGATCTTATCTCTGGCCGAACTGCTCGGGAGAGATCTTATCTCTGGCCGAGGTGGTTGCTCGGGAGAGATCTTATCTCTGGCCGAGGTTGCTTTTCGGGAGAGATCTTATCTCTGGCCGAACTGCTCGGAAGAGATCTTATCTCTAGCCGAGGTGGTTGCTCGGGAGAGATCTTATCTCTGGCCGAGGTTGCTTTTCGGGAGAGATCTTATCTCTATATAGTCGTTGGATGTGACTTATGATTCTTAAACTTTTTATACAAATAATATAATATTAGTCTTTATACTATATAAGTACTACATATATATATATATATATATATATATTATATATAATATTATAATTATTATATATATATATATATATATTATATTATATATGTAGTACTGTAATGTATAATTAGTAACATATATCATACATACATACATACATGCATATATAATATATATATAAATATATATATATATAATAAATATATATATATATAATATATATATATAGACCCCACTACAACATACATATCATATGTATGTATGTAGTAATGTATGTATGTATTATATAATATATAATGTATTGTATATATGTATATGCATGTATATATATATAGTATATAATTATGTATATGTATTGTACTATATGTAATGTATGTATGTATTTTGTTGTGTGTGGTGTTATATATGTATGTAGTCGTATGTAATATATGTATATTTGTGATATATGTATAATATATTGATTTATATATCTATTATGATTATCTATCTATATATGTATATATCATTATAAATTATTATTCTATATATAATTATATATATATATATATAAATTAATATAAACATCAGAT
>QRFJ01000004.1:4493583-4504689 GCA_006176705.1 Cocos nucifera | reverse complement strand
CCCAGCATGGAAGCCAAGAGAAGCATGCTTCAAAGTGAGGAAGCCAGCATGAGGTAGAAAAGGTCGTCCTGAATCGCAGAGAATTCGGAAAAACATTGTCAGTAACTTTCTTTCAATGAAGTTCTCCCTTTTCAACAATGTATTGTTTTTCGGCTTCAAAACTATGTAATGACAGGGAAAGAAGCAGTCAACAGTCGCCGTGTTAGGAAGGAAGACCTCGCCCTAACACAAGCAGGTCAAAGAGCAATTCGGCTAGAGATAAGATCTCTCCCGAAAAGCAACCTTAGCCAGAGATAAGATCTCTCCCGAGCAACCACCTCGGGTAGAGATAAGATCTCTCCCGAGCAGTTCGGCCAGAGATAAGATCTCTCTCGAAAAGCAACCTTGACTAGAGATAAGATTCTCTTCCGACCAGTTCGGGCAAAGATAAGATCTTTCCCGAAAAATAACCTCGGCCAGAGACAGATCCTCTCCCAAGCAACCACCTCGGCCAGAGAAAGATCTCTCTCCGACCAGTTCGGCCAGAGATAAGATCTCTCCCGAAAAGCAATCTCGGCCAGAGATTAAAATTCTCTTCTGATCAGTTCGGCCCAGTCATTTATATAGGATCCCTATTACGAAGTTTTGATCTGATCGGATCTAAATTCAAATCCAATTGATTTGATTCTAGTCGAACTATATATACAAACGTATATATATATATGTAAATGTATATGTATATATAAATGTATATGTGTATATATATATGTATATGTATATGTATATATATATATGTATATGTATATGTATATGTGTTGATGCAGAATCTGGTTGTCGCCGAAATCAGCTGGAGCGGAGGTGGATAAGGTCGCCGTTGGAGACTTGCAAAATGAAGTTCCATCCGGAGTCGGTGTGGGGGGTGGCTCCGGTAGGACCCTCTAACGATCAAGTCAGCTCTGGCCAACAGGAATGGAGTGCTCGAAAATGATTTCCACAGAGCTTAAAGAAGAAGAAAAGAGCTTAGAGCTTAGAGATCAGAGGTTAGCATATCTGGAGGGTCCTTTTTATATGCGGAGCTTGATTGATGGTGACGGCCATATCATCTACTGGTAGGCCGCTCGAGGGCCGCATGGAGTTTGGTATGGAGAGAAAGGCATCGTCCGACGGATAGTGACAGGCATACTGGCAGATCATGGGCCGCACGGGATTGGTTACGGAGAGAGTGATGTCGTCAGTAGTGGTGGCCATATCGTCCGATCTCGTCGCCCGTCGTAGACTGATAGTGACAGTTCGTCTAGAGGAGTTTGGACTCGTAGAGGAGTTCGGCTGAAGGGAAGCTCAGAAGAAGTTCGGCCAAAGGAGTGTGGAGGGAGTTCGGCTCTCGTAGGTGTCTGGCTGGAGAAATGCGGCTAAGGCTCGGCCGCTAGAGAATTCGGAAGAAGCTCAGCCGCTGAGGAGTTCGATCGGTTGAAGAAGATGTCTGGGAGAAGTTCTGCTCCTGAAGAAATTCGACCGAAGGAGAAGCTTGGAGGGAGTTCGGCTCCCGTAGGCGTCTGGCTGGATGGGCGCGGAGAGAGTTCGGCTCTTGCGGGAGTCCGACTGAAGCTCGACCGCTGGGAGTCCGACTGAAGCTCGGCCGCTGGGAATCCGAAGGAACTCGACCGCTAAGCAGTTCGGTCGGCTGTAGGAATTCGGCTAAAGTCCGTCCGTTGAAGCTGTTCCATGGCTACCGGCCGCTTCAAGTTGAGCACCGAATTAGACTTCGGCGGGAGCGGGGTTTATCCCCAATAATTATCCCTCCCACTCTCGAGTTCGAAATTTGAAGAAAGAGAGTGCAGAAAAGGCGACTGTCGAAGTCCTCTTCTGAGCTCCATGCTGGTCCAGGTCGAAGCTCGGAGGGAAGATTTCATCTCCAGCCAAAGTTAATGTCGAAGTTGAGGTTCGAAAGAGATCTCATCTCCGATCGAGGTTGAAGTAGATCTCTTCTCCTACGGTCGAGGTCGGAGGTTGTGCTCCTCGGGGGCGATATTGTCTCTAGCAGTCAAGGTTAATATGGGTGCTCGGGAGAGATCTGATCTCAAGATGAGGTTGTCTTTGATTTCTCTGGCCGAGGTTGTCTCGACCGCTCGGAAGAGATCTTATCTCCAGCTGAGGTTGATACGGTCGCTCGGAAGAGATCTGATCTCAGGATGAGGTTGTCTCCAATCTCTCTAGACGAGGTTGTCTCGACCGCTCAGGAGAGATCTTATCTCTAGCCAAGGTTGAAGTTGAAGCTCTCCACCGAGGTTGATACGATCGCTCGGGAGAGATCTTATCTCTGCCGAGGTTGTCTATGGTCGCTCGGAAGAGATCTTATCTCTAGCCGAGGTTGACTCGGTCGCTCTGGAGAGATCTTATCTCTGGAAGAGATTGACCGAGGTCCACGGTCGCTCGGAAGAGATCTTATCTCTAGCCAGTGACTCGGTCCTCGGAAGGATCTTATCTCTAGCCGAGGTTGACACGGTCGCTCGAGAGAGATCTATCTTTGGAGAGGTTGTCCACGATCGCTCTGAGAAAAATCTTATCTCTAGCCGAGGTTGACCGATTGCTCTGAGAAATCTTATCTTGGCCGAGGTTGACACGGTCGCTCGAAAGAGATTTTATTCTCATCGAGGTTGACTTTGCCGAGGTCCATGGTTGCTCGAAAGAGATCTTATCTCTAGCCAATTGACACGGTCGCTCGGAAGAGATCTTATCTTGCCGAAGTTATCCACGGTCACTCAAGAGAGATCTTATCTCTGGCCAAGGTTGACACGGTCGCTCGGGAGATATCTTATCTCTGGCCGAGGTTGTCCATGGTCGATTGGGCCGAGGTTGCCGGACCCTCGAGGGAGATCTTGTTTCTTGCGATCGAGGTTGATGCGGGTGCTCGGAGGAGATCTTATCTCCTACCGAGGTTGATGGAGATCCTATTTTCTGTAGACTTCGGAGCTCGGACTCGGACTTTGCTCGCGCTAAGACGAGATTCTCCTCCTGCTCCTAATGGGCTGTGGGGGCACTTTCGAACCGTCGTTCGTGCCTCTCCCCCCATCTCATCTAGGATGAACAAGGCCTTCGACTTTGCTCGCATTAGGATGAGGTTCTCCTCCTATTTCTAACGGACTGTGGGGGCACATTTGGATCGTCGTCCGTGTCCCTCCGTCTCGTCCAAGGTGAACGAGGCCTTCAACTTTGCTCGCATAGGACGAAGTTCTCCTATTCTTAATGGACTATGGGGGCACATACGGACCGTCGTCCGCGCCTCTCTCTCCATCTCGTCTAAGATGAACGAGGCCTTCAACTTTGCTCATATTAGGATGAGGTTCTCCTCCTGTTCCTAATGGACTGTGGGGGCACATACGGACCGTCGTCCGCGTCTCTCCCCCCATCTCGTCTAAGATGAATGAGGCCTTCGACTTTGCTCGCGTTAGGATAAGGTTCTTCTCCTGTTCCTAATGGGCCACTTTCGCTCGTTTCTTTTCTTTCATCACATAGTTTTTGCACTCAGAAACAATATTATTGAGTGGAAAGAATTTTAGCGAGGAAAAGTTACTGACAGCAAATCCCCATTTCAGGATCGTGGGGGCGTTGTTCCTTCGGATTCCCTCGGGCAGCAAGGCCCTGGCCGGACGACCTCCTCTATCTCGCATTGGCCTTCTCAATTTGGAGTAAACTTCTCTTGACTTTGTCGCTAGGAGATGACGAATCGTCGATGTGCCAAGCTCCTCCCGGAGGTGATGTTGATGATACCGTGAGGCGGTCGACCTTCTTGTTGTTTCTGATTATGGCAGCACCGTTGGCCGATCTTCTCCTGCTTCAGACTGGCATCGAAGGAATTTATCCAACCACCCCTTTCTGAAGAGCTCCTTAATTTTGTCTCGGAGCTGGATGCATTCTTCAATGTCGTGGCCGTGGTTGCGATGGTAAAGGCAGTACTTGCTTCGATCACGCTTGTTTGGGAGAGACCGTAACCCTTCTGATCTTGATGGTTGGTTCTTAACTTTTATGAGAATTTGAGTTCGAAGAGCATTGAGGGGGGCGCAGTCGTGGAACCTCTCGAGAGAAGAACTTCTTTGCGCCCTTCTGTCGGGGCTTCCCTGGTGGTGAGCTCGAAAAGTTCGGGCCTTGCTTGCACTGGGGAGGCCGTAAGCGCGGCCGAACTTCATTCCATCTCCTTGTGAAACCTGCGGGAGAACTTCATGCTCCTTTGTCGGAGTTTTCTTGATGGCGAGCTCGAGGTGAAGTTCAGCCTCGCTTGCACTGGGAAGGTCGTGGATGCGGCCGAACTTCATTCTGCCTCCTTGCGAAACCTTCTGCGGGAGAAGTTCATGGTTCTTTGTCCGGACTTTCTTGACGATGAGCTCAAGGGGGAGTTTAGTTTCGCTTGCACCGAACATCATTCCGCTTTCCCGCAAAACCCTCCGCGGGGGAACTTCATGCTTCTTTGTCCGGACTTTCTTGATGACGAGCTCAAGGGGGAGCTCGGCTTTGCTTGCCCGAACTTCATTCCACCTCCTGTGAATTCTTTGTAGGGGGTTTCATTGATGACATACTCGAGGGAGAGTTTGGCCTCGCTTGCGTCGAACTTAACTCTGCCCTCCTGTGAAGCTTTCATCAGGAGGACTTCATGCTCCTTTGTCGGGGCTTCCTTGATGGCGAGCTTGAGGTGAAATTCGATCTCGCTTACGCGAGGAGATCGTGGATGTGGCCAAACTTCGTTCCGTCTTCTTGCGAAACCTTCTATGGGAGAACTTCTGCTCTCCATTTCTCCTTTCTAAGTGCGATTGGTATGCCCAATGCTCTCCCTTAAGGTCGATTCCTCGCATCCTCATGGCGGGTTTGCTGGCAAAGTCTTTGCCAAAGGTTGTCGCATGGCCTGTATCATCTCGATGGGGCCATGAACCCGACCAGTAGGTTGAACTGCTTTACGTCTGCGGTGGCTTCGTGTGGAATCTGGGCTGTCGGGATTGAAATAGGAGCAGATGGACCTGGCGCACTGACTGTCGATCGTTGAGTCGAAGCTCTCCTAGGAGGCATTTTCTCTTCGAAAAAGAACTCTAGTAAGGAAGAAGAGAGATCTCCAGAGGGAAGAGAGAAATCATCGTCGAGCACTTCTTTAAGAATAAGAAAACCTCGGAGGTTCATGCCCTCCTTCTAGCATCAATCTGTTGACGCAGAATCTGGTCGTCGTCGAAATAAGCTGGAGCGGAGGTGGACGAGGTCACCGTCGGAGATCTGCAAAATGAAGTTCCGTTCGGAGCCGGTGGGGCGATGGCTCCGATAGGACCCTCCAACGATCAAGTCAGCTTTGGCCAACAGGAATGGAGTGCTCGAAAATGATTTCCACAGAGCTTAGAGAAGAAGAGGAGAGCTTAGAGCTTAGAGATCAGAGGTTAGTATATCTGGAGGGTCCTTTTTATATACGGAGCTTGATTGATGGTGACGGTTATATCGTCTGCTGGTAGGCCACTCGAGAGCCGCATGGAGTTCGATACAGAGAGGAAGGCATCGTCCAACGGATAGTGATAGCCATACTGACAGATCATGGGCCGCATGGGGTTGGTTATGGAGATAATGGTGTCGTCAGTAGTGATGGCCATGTCGTCCGATCTTATCATTTATGACAGACTGATGGCGACAGTTCGTCCAGAGGAGTTTAGACTCGTAGAGGAGTTCGGCTGAAGGAAAGCTCAGAAGGAGCTCGACTAAAGGAGTGTGGAGGGAGTTTGGCTCTTGTAGGCATCTGGCTGGAGAAATGCGGCTAAGGCTTGGTCGCTAGAAAATTCGGAAGAAGCTCGACGGCTGAGGAGTTCGACCGGCTGAAGGAGATGTCTGGAAGAAGTTCGGCTCCTGAAGAAATCCGACCGAAAGAGAAGCTTGGAGGGAGTTTGGCTCTCGTAGGCATCTGACTGGATGGGCATGGAGAGAGTTCGACTCTTACGGGAGTCCGACTGAAGCTCGACCGTTGGGAGTCCGACTGAAGCTCGACCGCTGGGAGTCTGAAGGAACTCGGCCGCTAAGTAGTTCGGTCGGCTGTAGGAGTTCGGCTAAAGCCTGTCCGCTGAAGCTCTTCTGTGGCTATCGGCCACTTCAGGCTGAGCACCGAACTGGACTTCGATGGGAGCGGAGTTTATCCCCAACAATATGTATATATATATATATGTATATGTATATGTATATGTAGATATATATGTATATGTATATGTATATGTATATATATATGTATATGTATATGTATATGTATATGTCTATATATATATATATATATATATGTATGTATGTATGTATGTATATGTATATGTATATGTATATGTATATGTATATATATATATGTATATATATACATACATATAGATATATATATGTTGGGGATAAATTCCGCTCCCGTCGAAGTCTAGCTCGACGCTCGGCCTAGTGCAACCTATAGCCGCAGAAGAGCTTCGACGGACGGATCTTAGCCGAACTCCTACAGTCGGCCGAACTGCTTAGCGGTTGAGCTCCTTAGACTCCTAGCAACCGGGCTTTAACGAAATTTTCTAGCGCCCGAACTCCTCAGCGGTCGTCTCTCGACCGAACTCCCCAAGCGGTCGGCCAAGCTCCTTCGAACATCTCTACAGCCGAACTTCCTCTGAGCCTTTCCTTCGACTGGACTCTCCTACAAGTCCAAGCTCTTCTAAATGAATTATCGCCATCAGTCTGCAACAGACGATGAGACCGGATGATATGGCCACCACTACTGGCGACACCACTCTCTCCATAACTAGCCCCATGCGGCCCACGACCTGCCAGTATGGCTGTCACCATCCGTCTGATGGCACCTTTCTCTCCGTACCGAACTTCATGTGGCCCATGACTCGCCAGTATGGCCGTCACCATCAACCAAGCTCCGCCTATAAAGGACCATCCAAATATGCTAACTCTAATCTCTCTGATCTCTAAGCTCTCCCTTTCTTCTCCAAGCTTCGAAACTCATTCCGAGCACTCCATTCCTGTTGGCCAGAGCTGACTTGACCGTCGGAGGGTCCTGTCGAAGCCACCCCCCCACCGACTCCGGATGGAACTTTATTTTGTAGGTCCCCGATGGTAACCTCATTGGCCTCCACTCCAGCGGACTCCGGCGATGACTAATTTCTGCGTCAATAGAATGGCGCTAGAGGAAGGGCCTGAACCTTCGAGGTTCCCTTGTTCTTAAAAGAGTGCTCGGCGACTCTTCTCTTCCCTCTCTGGAGATCTCCCTTTTCTCTCCCAAAGAGAAAATGCCTCTAGGAGAGCTTCGACTCGACGATCGACGTCCTGCGCGTCAGGTACATCTGCTTCCGTTGCAGCCCCGGCAGCTCAGGCTCCATCCAAAGCCACCGCAGATGTAGAATAGTTCAACCTGCTGGTTGGGTTCGCGGCCCCGCCGAGATGATGTAGGCCGTGCGACAACCTCTGGTGAAGACTTTGTCAGTGAACCCACCATGAGGACGCGAGGAACCGGCCTTAAGGAAAAGCATTTGGGCATACCGATCGCCCTTAAGAAGGAGAAATGGAGAGCAAAAGATCTTTCGCAGAAGGTTTCACCAGGAGGTCGGAATGAAGTTTGGTGCAAGTGAGGCCGAACTCCGCCTCGAAGCTCGTCAGCGGAATGAAGTTCGGCGTAAGTGAGGCCGAACTTCATCTCGAAGCTCATCAAACGGAATGAAGATCGACGCAAGTGAGGCCGAACATCTGCTCGAGTATGCCACCAAGGAAGCCCCCTACAAAGATTTCATACAAGGTGAGACGAAGTTCGACCGAGCTCACAACCGCCCTAGGGCAAGCGAGGACTCCCTCTCGAGTATGACTCCAAGGAAGCCCCGATGAAGTGGCACCGCAGGTTTTCGAATGAAATGAAGTTCGACCGTGCTCGCAGACCCCTCCGAAAATAGGCGGGCTCGAACTCGCCACCGAGGAAGCCCCAATAGAGAGGCGCGAAGAAGCCCTCCTCCCAAAAGGTTCCACGACTGCGCCCCCCTCAACGCTCCTCGAATTCAAATTCTGACCAGCTGCCAAGATCGGAAGGACCACGGCCTCCCCAAGCATGCACGATCGAAGCGAGTAATGCCCCTACCATCGCCATTGAGGAATACATTCAGCTCCAAGACGAGATTGAAGAGCTCGTCAAAAAGGGGCGGTTGGGTAAATTTCTCCGGCACCAGCCTGAAGCAGAAAAAGATCGGCCAAGGGCGCTGCCATTGCCAGAGACCACAAGGAGCTCGGCCACCTTGCGACATCATCCATATTGCCCCTAGGAGGAGCAAGATCTCTCCCGAGCGAAGGCCTCGTTCATAAAGAACGAGATGGGGGGAGAGGCCCTGACAGCGGCCCTTATGTGCCCCCACAGCCCGTTAGGAACAAAGAAGAACCTTGTTCTAACGAGAGCAACAACCTCAGCTAGAGATAAGATCTCTCTCGAGCGATCGAGTCAACCTCGGCTAGAGATAAGATCTCTCCCGAGCGATCGTTGACAACCTCGGCTAGAGATAAGATCTCTCCCGAGCGAAGGCCTCGTTCATAAAGGACGAGATGGGGGGGAGAGGCCCTGACAGTGGCCCTTATATGCCCCCACAACTCGTTAGGAACAGAGGAGAACCTCATCCTAATATGAGCAACAATCTCGGCTAGAGATAAGATCTCTTTCGAGCGACCGTTGACAACCTCGGCTAGAGATAAGATCTCTCCCGAGCGACCATAAATAATCTCGATTAGGAATAGGAGGAGAAGCTCGTCCTAACGCGAGCAACAACCTCAGCTAGAGATAAGATCTCTCCCGAGCGACCGTGGACCCATTAGAAATAGGAGGAGAATCTCGTCCTAATGCGAGCATCAACCTCGGCAAGAGATAAGATCTCTCCCAAGTGATCGTTGACAATCTTGGCTAGAGATAAGATCTCTCCGAACGACCGTGGGCCCATTAGGAACAGGAGGAGAATCTCATCCTAACGCGAGCATCAACCTCGACAAGAGATAAGATCTCTTCCGAGCGACTGTTGACAACTCTCGGCTAGAGATAAGATCTCTTCCGAGCGACCGTGAACAACCTCGGTTAGAAAATAGGAGGAGAACCTCATCCTAATGCGAGCAACAACCTCGGCTAGAGATAAGATCTCTCCCGAGCGACTGTTGACAATCTCGGCTAGAGATAAGATCTCTTCCGAGTGACCGTGGGCCCGTTAGGAACAGGAGGAGAACCTCATCCTAATGTGAGCATCAACCTCAGCAAGAGATAAGATCTCTCCCGAGCGATCGTTGACAAAACTCGGCTAGAGATAAGATCTCTTCCGAGCGATCGTGGGCCCGTTAGGAATAGGAGGAGAACCTTATCCTAATGCGAGCATCAATCTCGGCAAGAGATAAGATCTCTCCCGAGCGACCGTTGATAACCTCGGCTAGAGATAAGATCTCTCCTGAGCGACCGTGAACAACCTCGATTGGGAACAGGAGGAGGACCTCATCCTAACGCGAGTATCAACCTCGACTAGAGATAAGATCTCTCCCGAGCGACCGGTCAACCTCGGCTAAGAGATAAGATCTCTCACGAGCGATTGTGAACAAACCTCGTTAGGAATAGGAGGAGAACCTCGTCCTAACGCGAGCAACAAACCTCGGCTAGAGATAAGATCTCTCCCGAGCGATCGTTGACAACCTCGGGTAGAGATAAGATCTCTCCCGAGCAGACCGTGGATAACCTCGGTTAGGAATAGGAGGAGAAACCTCGTCCTAACCGAGTAACAACCTCGGCTAGAGATAAGATCTCTCTCGAGCGACCGTTGACAACCTCGGCTTGAGATAAGATCTCTCCCGAGCGACCGTGAACAACCTCGGTTAGGAACAGGAGGAGAACCTCGTCCTAACGCGAGCATCAACCTCGACAAGAGATAAGATCTCTCCCGAGCGACCGTTGACAACCTCGGCAAGAGATAAGAATCTCTTCCCGAGCGACCATGGGCCCGTTAGGAACAGGAGGAGAACCTCGTCCTAATACGAGCATCAACCTCGCCAAGAGATAAGATCTCTCCCGAGCGATCATTGACAACCTCAGCTAGAGATAAGATTTCTCTCGAGCGACCATGACAACCTCGATTGGGAATAGGAGAAGAACCTCATCCTAACGCGAGCATTAACCTCGACTAGAGATAAGATCTCTCCCGAGCGATCGAGTCAACCTCGGCTAGAGATAAGATCTCTCCGAGCGACCGTGGGCCCGTTAGGAATAGAGGAGAACCTCGTCCTAATGCGAGCATCAACCTCGACAAGAGATAAGATCTCTCTCCGAGCGACCATTGACAACCTCGACTAGAGATAAGATCTCTCTCGAGCGACCGTGGATCCATTAGGAACAGGAGGAGAACCTCGTCCTAACGCAAGCATCAACCTCGACTAGAGATAAGATCTCTCTCGAGCGATCGTGGACAACCTCGGTTAGGAACAGGAGGAGAACCTCGTCCTAACACGAGCATCAACCTCGGCTAGAGATAAGATCTCTCTCGAGCGACCGTGAACAATCTCGGTTGGGAACTGGAGGGGGACCTCGTGCTAACGGGGGTAGGTCAGAAGCCTTAGAAGCTCGACCGTAGGAGATAAGATCTCCGTCGAACGCGCACTTCGACCTCGGCTGCAGGAGATAAGATCTCCTCCGAGGCAACCTCGGCTAGAGATAAGATTTCTCCCGAGCGACCATGGACAACCTCAGCCATAGATAAGATCTCTCCGAGGAAAGCTCGACCGTAGGAGATGAGATCTCCCCTGAGTGCCCGATACAACCTCGACTAGGAAAAGCAACCGTGTCAACCTCGACTGGAGAGCTTCAACTTCAACCTCGGCTAGAGAAAGCAATCGTGTCAACCTCGACTGGAGAGCTTCAACTACCACCTCAGCCAGAGATAAGATCGGAGATAGTCTCGCCCTAAGATCAGATCTCTCTCAAGCGTCCGCATCGATCTCAGCTATAGGAGACAATATCGCCCCCGAGGAGCGCAACCTCCGGCTTCGATCGCAATGGACGAAGCCCCCCTCAACCTCGACTGGAGATGGGATCTTCCCCGAACTTCAACTTCGATATCAACTTCAGCTGGAGGCGAGATCCCC
>QRFJ01000004.1:4481083-4488583 GCA_006176705.1 Cocos nucifera | reverse complement strand
TCCAATTTTTGACTTCTTGATGTAGAAGCTAGGGGTCTCCAATAACTTAGATCATTAATGTAGGATCCCAATTATAGAGTTTTGATCTAATCAAATCTAGACTAATGGATCATTGATATAGGACTCATATTATAGAGTTTTGACATGACCGAATCTGAGTCCAGATCCGATCGACCTGCTTTTAACCGACTATATATATTTATATTTATATAACAATACTCTATGGAGGAGTATTATGGTGTTGCCAACTTAACTTCTCAGATGAGTTTTATTCTACCACCTGGAATGTCTCACACGGTCAAACTTGTCCGCTGATATTATATATCACAACTATACTCACCGCAAAGAACAAACTTCAGGAAGTGCGCCGCAACATCGACCCCAAGGCTAGCAATGTCCCAAGCACCCACCAGCTCCCAACACTGATCCTTCGTCGATGGATCTCCCATAAGCACATCAGCCTACCGCCCAACCCCAAGATGCTAGTATTCACCACGTTCTTCATCACCTTCACGTTGCCCACCCGTTTTCCACCCCGCAGCACCGAGAAGGGCCCTCGATGCATTAACCGCCACCGCCTTGTCCCCTCCTCTCACTCCCCCCCTCTTTGCTTGCATCTTGACGAATCACGTTGGGTACAGTATGGTGCCTCCATCGCCAGCGAATGAGAAGGCACGGGGGTAGACGTAGCCATTGAGCGGGTGGACAATGGAGCCATGGTCGTTGGTGAAAAGGCTCGGATCGGCTTAGTATGTCCCTATGGGAAAGTTGGCTGAGACCGAGCCAACTACGAGCTGGAAGGGGACTAACTTGGCCAACTTCGATTGCTGAAAGGTGAAGAGGAATCGATAGTCCCAAAAGGCCACTGCAGGAGAGTCTGCAGGCAGGTGATCGATGGTTGTTGGGGCTACAATGGAGGAGGAGGCGGAAGGGTTTGTCAGTGGGGGGGGTGTTGGGAGCAAAAGGTGGTAGTGGCAAAGGATGGCTCGCATTTTGTTGGATTTTTTTTTAATGGGGTTTGTATTGTAGTGGCATTTTAGTGGGAGAATGATCAAAGCGGGCATGATGTGGAATCCTTGCTGCGGCTTTTGTAGGAGGGCAACACTTAAGGCCTGGATAACATACACACATACATATATACATAGGGGCAGACTTGGATAAGGTTGTTCGAGTTTGGACTCAAATCTGATCAGGTTGAAACTATATAACTTAGATCCTACATCGATGATGTAAGCCATTGGATGTGATCTACTATTTCAAAACTACTTATAAATAAAAAATTATTTGATTTGAAGATCCTTAGCTTATGCATCAAGTGATCAAAAAATATATTTAATTCAATTTTATTTAGACTGTCTAATTTTTTACTACTTGATGCCTAGGTTAGGAGTCTCTAAATCGTGATTTTTTATGTGCAAGTAGTTTTGAGATAGTAGATCATATTATGTATGTGTATAAAATAATACTTTATGGAGAAGTATTATACTGTTACCAACTCAACTTCTCAAATGAGTTTTATTATGCCACTTAAAAATATATTTATTATTAATTAATATTTATTATTAATATTTATCGTACTATGCTCTCTCTTCCTACTCTCTTTCCTATGGGCACTGTTGGGGATAAATCCCGCTCCTGCCGAAGCCCGGCCCGACGCTCAGCCCAATGTAACCAGTAGCCGCTGAAGAGCTTTAGTGCCAGGCGCCAGGCCGAGCCCCTACCACGGCCGAACTGTCTAGAGGCCGAACTCCCCTGCACCAAGGTCCGGGCCGAACTGCCTAGAGGCCGAACTCCTTCGGACTTCCCACGGCCGAACTCCTTCGGACCGACTCCAGGCGAGCCCATGCAGCCGAACTCCTTCGGACTTCCCACGGCCGAGCTCCTTCGGACCGACCCAGGCGAGCCCATGCAGCCGAACTCCTTCGGACTTCCCACGGCCGAGCTTCAATGAAGTCCTCTCAGCGGCCGAACTCCTCAGCGGACGGGCTTTAGTGGAATCCCCAAGCAGTCGTCACGGGGCCGAACTCCTCAGCGGTCGCCCTCATCAAACTTCGGCCGACCGAGCTCCTACCGAACTCTCAAGTGTCCAAGCCTCAGCCGAAGTCCAACAGCCGGCCGAACCCCAAACGGCCGGGCCTCGGATTCTCAGCAGCCGAACTCTTCTGTGGACGAGCCCTGGCTGCATACCCTTAGCCGAACGCCCAGGGGAGCCGAACTCCCTCCTATCTTCCTCTTCAGGAGTCCGAACTCCCCCGAAGTGGGCACGCAACGAAGGCCTTCAACCCTTCGTTCGGCAAGCTCTGCAACCATCGCCATCAGTCAGTCCGCCGCGGACGATAGCAACCCACTGTCAGGCGTCAGTCCGCCGCGGGCGATGGCGACCCACGTCAGGCGGCGATGGCTGTCACCCTCAATCCGCCGCACGCGGCACCAGTGAGACTGACTCCATCGAACCTCGAGCGGCCCGCCAGCACGCGGCTGCAGTTGTCACCGTCAAGCTCCGCTATATCAAGGACCCTCCCGACACACTAAGGCTAAGCTCTCTGAACTCTCGACTCTCTAAGCTCTCCTCCTCTTCTCTAAGCTCCGGAACTCATTCCGAGCACTCCATTACTGTTGGCCGGAAACTAACTTGACCGTCGGAGGGTCCTGCCGGAGCCACCACCCCACCGATTCCGGACGGGACTTCGTTTTGCAGGTTCCCAGCGGCGCCCAGCGGCCTCGATTGCGGCGACCTCCGGCGGCAACGGATTTCTGCACCAACAGATTGGCGCTAGAAGGAGGGCCTGAACCTTCGAGGTTCCCTTGTTCTTAAAGGAGTGCTCGGCGGCGATTTCCCTCCCCTGCTCCGGATCTCTCTCCTCCCTCTTCAGTATTCCTTTTCCGAAAAGAAAAATGCCTCCCAGAAGAGCCTCGACCCGGAGGTCGGCAGCCTCCACGGCCCAATCCCATTCGGGTCCGTCCGCTCCCACTCCGGCCCCGGTGACGCGGGCCCGCTCCGTACTCGCGGTAGATGCGGAGCGGTTCGACCTGCTTGCCCAGCAGGTCCGCGATCTTACGGAGGTGGTGCAGGCAGTGCAAGCCACGCATTCGCGAGGTCCAGCGCCCACTCGACCGGCGCGGGGTTCCCCGGAGCCCGGGAATCCAGTCCAGGAGCGACCGATGTGGGCTACCCGGCCTCCGGCCCTCGGGAGAGAAGGGCAGCCGGCAAAGAGCCCCTGCTCGGACCGTGGCTCAACCCAGGGAGAAGCTTCACACCCCTTCCGCGAGAAGACCTTGGGGATTAAGGATCGCGAAGATTTCCTGGATCAAAGGCTCATGGAGATGGGACGGCGCATAGAAGAACTTCGTCATACTCCTTCCTCCCGCGGTAACGATATTTGCACTGATCCTCCCTTCTCACAGAAAATTATGCAGGAACAGGTACCACCGAACTTCAAGCTCCCGCATTTTGAAAGCTACGATGGGACCACTGACCCGGTCGACCATTTGGAGGCCTTCAGGACGACGATGTTACTCCATGGCGCGCCTGATGCCATTTTGTGTCGGGCTTTCCCTTCTACCCTCAAGGGAGCAGGCTAGGAATTGGTACTCGGCGCTTAAGCCGGGCACCATCCTGTCGTTTGACCAAATGAGTCAACAATTCGCGGCCCACTTCGTCAGCAGCAAACGGCCGCGCAGAGGCTCGGATTCCTTGTTGGCCATCAGGCAAAAAGAGGGGGAACCCATCCGGGCTTACGTCACCCGGTTCAACGCTGCCGCGCTGGAAGTCCGGAACCTGGACCAATCAGTTGCTATGGCCGCCCTCAAGGGCGGCCTTCAGAAGAACGACCTGCTGTTCTCCCTGGAGAAGAAATATCCCAGGGACTTCGCTGACATGCTAGCTCGGGCGGAAAGCTATGCCCGGGCAGAGGAGGCTTTTGAGGCCAAGGATAATGAAGCTCGCGACAAGCGACGAGTAGGCAGAGCGGGAAGGCCCGTCGAAGAAAGAAAGCGCACCGAAGCTTGGCCGCGCTCCCGAACTCTCCCTGGTCGCGGGCGAGCCCGGACTCCACCTCAGGCTCGGGGGTGGGAAGCCACCGACGGAAGGGCACACCGAAGTCCCCCCCGACGCCGAAGTCCCCTCCGGCGCCGAAGTTCCCCCCGGCGCCGAGGTTCTCCCTCGCGACGAGGTTCATCTCCGCGCCAAGGTTCTCCCCTCCGGCGGCGTTTTCACAGCTACGCCCCCCTCAACGCCTCGAAGGCTCAAGTGCTGCTGGAGATCAAGGGAAGACTTCCGGAGCCAGAGAGAATGCGTTCTGTTGGTGCAGAAATCCGTCGTCGCTGGAGGTCGCCGCAATCGAGGCCGCTGGGCGCCGCCGGGGACCTGCAAAACGAAGTCCCGTCCGGAACCGGTGGGGTGGTGGCTCCGGCAGGACCCTCCGACGGTCAAGTTAGTTTCCGGCCAACAGTAATGGAGTGCTCGGAATGAGTTCCGGAGCTTAGAGGTGAGGAGGAGAGCTTAGAGAGTCGAGAGTTCAGAGAGCTTAGCCTTAGCGTGTCGGGAGGGTCCTTTATATGGTGGAGCTTGATGGTGACAACTGCAGCCGCGTGCTGGCGGGCCGCTCGAGGTTCGGCGGAGTCAGTCCCACTGGTGCCGTGTGCGGCGGATTGAGGGTGACAGCCATCGCCGCCTGGCAGTGGGTCGCTATCGCCCACGGTGGACTGACCGATGGTACGGCGGACTGACTGATAGTGAAGGTTGCAGAGCTTGCCGAATGAAGGGTTGAAGGCCTTCATTGTGTGCCCATTTCGGAGGAGTTCGAGCTCCTGAAGAGGAAGATAGGAGGGAGTTCGGCTGCTGAGAAGCCGAAGCTCGACCGTCTGGGGTTCGGCCGGCTGTTGGGCTTGGGCTGAGGCTTGGACACTTGAGAGTTCGGTAGGAGCTCGGTCGGCCGAAGTTTGATGAGGGCGACCGCTGAGGAGTTCGGCCCAGTGACGACTGCTGAGGAGTTCGGGCTCCTAAGTGACGACTGCTGAGGAGTTCGGCCGCTGAGATGACTTCATTGAAGCTCGGCCGCTTGGAGTCGGCCCGAAGGAGTTCGGCCGCTGAGAGGACTTCATTGAAGCTCGGCCGCTTGGAGTCGGCCCGAAGGAGTTCGACCGCTGAGAGGACTTCATTGAAGCTCGGCCGTTTGGAGTCGGCCCGAAGGAGTTCGGCCGCTGGGGAAACCTGGGAGGAGCCCGGATGGCCGAACGGGCGTCCGGGAGGAGTCCGTCTCCCGAAGAAGTCCAGCCGCTTAGAGTCCAAGGAGCTCGGCCCTCAGGAAGTTCGGCTGGCGGTGGGAGTTCGGCCCGGAGCCTGGCGCTGGGGAGTTCGGCAGCTAGGTAGTTCGGCCCGGACCTTGGCGCAGGGGAGTTCGGCCTCTAGGCAGTTCGGCCGTGGTAGGGGCTCGGCCTGGCGCCTGGCGCTAAAGCTCTTCAGCGGCTACTGGTTACATTGGGCTGAGCGTCGGGCCGGGCTTCGGCAGGAGCGGGATTTATCCCCAACAGTAGCCCCCCCACTCCCGAGTTCAAAAATTGAAGGAAGGGAGTACCAAAACAGGCGACTGCCGAAGTCTTCCTTCCAGGCTCCGCATTTGTTGCAGCTGAAGCTCGGGGGAGGTCTCATCTCCAGCCGATGTTTGGAGTTGAAATGGAACTCGTTTCCAGCTAAAGTCGATGAAGCTGATGTTGAAGCCGAAGTAAAACTCACCTCCTTCGGTCGAGGTCGGATTTGAGCTCCTCGGGGGCGACATTATCTTCATCAGTTGAAGTCGACTCGAGGGAGACCTCCTATCTTGCAGCCGAGGTTGAAGTGCGCGCTCGGGGGAGATCTTATCTCCTACGGCCGAGCTTCCCTCGGGGGAGATCTTATCTCTGCAGCCGAAGTGAAGTGCGCGCTCGGGGGAGATCTTATCTCCTGTAGCCGAGCTTCCCTCGGGGGAGATCTTATCTCCTGCGGCCGAGGTTGGTGCTCGTGTTAGGACGAGGTTCTCCTCCTGTTCCTAACCGAGGTTGTTTCGGTCACTCGGGAGAGATCTTATCTCTAGCCGAGGTTGTCAACGGTCGCTCGGGAGAGATCTTATCTCTAGCCGAGGTTGGCACTCGTGTTAGGACGAGGTTCTCCTCCTGTTCCTAACCGAGGTTGTTCGCGGTCGCTCGGGAGAGATCTTATCTCTAGCCGAGGTTGTCAACGGTCGCTCGGGAGAGATCTTATCTCTAGCCTTCTCAGAGGTTTTATCTCGAAGTGCGCGCTCGGGGGAGATCTTATCTCCTACGGCCGAGCTTCCCTCGGGGGAGATCTTATCTCCTGCAGCCGAAGTGAAGTGCGCGCTCGGGGGAGATCTTATCTCCTGTAGCCGAGCTTCCCTCGGGGGAGATCTTATCTCCTGCGGCCGAGGTTGGTGCTCGTGTTAGGACGAGGTTCTCCTCCTGTTCCTAACCGAGGTTGTTCGGTCGCTCGGGAGAGATCTTATCTCTAGCCGAGGTTGTCACGGTCGCTCGGGAGAGATCTTATCTCTAGCGAGGTTGTTCTCGGGAGAGATGTTATCTCTGGCCGAGGTTGCTTCTCAGGAGAGATCTTATCTTATCTCTAGTCGAGGTTGTCGCTCGGAGAGATCTTATCTCTAGCCGAAGTCGCTTCTCGGAGAGAGATCTTATCTCTAGCCGAGGTTGTCGCTCGGGAGAGATCTTATCTCTGGCCGAGGTTGCTTCTCGTGTTAGGACGAGGTTCTCCTCCTGTTCTAACCGAGGTTGTTCCGGTCTCGGGAGAGATCTTATCTCTAGCCGAGGTTGTCAACGGTCGCTCGGGAGAGATCTTATCTCTAGCCGAGGTTGGTGCTCGTGTTAGGACGAGGTTCTCCTCCTGTTCCTAACCGAGGTTGTTCGGTCGCTCGGGAGAGATCTTATCTCTAGCCGAGGTTGGCCGCTCGGGAGAGATCTTATCTCTGACGAGGTTGCTTCTTGGGAGAGATCTTATCTCTAACCGAGGTTGTCGCTTGGGAGAGATCTTATCTCTGATCGAGGTTGCTTCTTGGGAGAGATATTATCTCTAGCCGAGGTTGTCATCGCTCGGAAGAAATCTTATCTCTAGCCAAGGTCGAAGGTCTTTGACCTGTCCATGTTAGGACGAGGTTCTCTTTCTGTTCCTAACCGAGGTTGTTCCGGTCGCTCGGGAGAGATCTTTATCTCTAGCCGAGGTTGTCACGGTCGCTCGGAGAGATCTTATCTCTAGCGAGGTTGCAACTCGTGTTATGGATGAGGTTCTCCTCCTGTTCTAACCGAAGGTTGTTTCGGTGCTCGGGAGAGATGCTTATCTTCGTCAGTTGAAGTCGACTCGAGGGAGACCTCCTATCTTGCAGCCGAGGTTAAAGTACGCGCTCGGGGGAGATCTTATCTCCTACGGCCGAGCTTGTTTCGGAGGGGATCTTATCTCCTGCGGCCGAAGTGAAGTGCGCGCTCGGGGGAGATCTTATCTCC
>QRFJ01000004.1:4331142-4480083 GCA_006176705.1 Cocos nucifera | reverse complement strand
AAGCGAGCGGAAATGTCCCCCACAGCCGGCTAGGAACAGGAGGAGAACCTCGTCCTAGCGTGAGCAAAGTCGAAGGCCCCGTCCACAAAGGACGGGATGGGGGGAGAAGCGAGGACGACGGTCCTCATGTGCCCCCACAGCCGGCTAGGAACAGGAGGAGAACCTCGTCCTAGCGTGAGCAAAGTCGAAGGCCCCGTCCACAAAGGACGGGATGGGGGGAGAAGCGAGGACGACGGTCCTCATGTGCCCCCACAGCCGGCTAGGAACAGGAGGAGAACCTCGTCCTAGCGTGAGCAAAGTCGAAGGCCCCGTCCACAAAGGACGGGATGGGGGGAGAAGCGAGGACGACGGTCCTCATGTGCCCCCACAGCCGGCTAGGAACAGGAGGAGAACCTCGTCCTAGCGTGAGCAAAGTCGAAGGCCCCGTCCACCAAGGACGGGATGGGGGGAGAGGCGAGGACGACGGTCCCCATGTGCCCCCACAGCCCGTTGGGAACAAGGAGGAGAACCTCGTCCTGACGTGAGCAAGGTCCAAGGCCGAGCCCCAGAGTCTACGGCAAGCTTCACTGCAGAAGACGAGGTCTCCTTCGGACCTCAGCTTCAACTTCGGTATCAGCATCAGCGGGAGACGGGATCTCCCCCAAGCGATCATAACCTTGACTGCAAAAGAGGAGGTCTCCCCCGAATCGACTTCGGTTGATGAAGGCAATGTCAACTCCGACCTGACCACGGGGGGCGACATTGACTCCGGCTCAACGTCGGCTTCACCAATTTTGGCTGGAAACGAGTCAACTCCAAACATCGACTGCCTCCCCCAAGCCTCAGCTTCAACTTCAGCGTCAATATTGGCTGGAGATGAGACCTCCCCCGAGCTTCAGCTGCAACAAATGCGGAGCCTGGAAGAAGACTTCGGCAGTCGCCTGTTTTGGTACTCCCTTCCTTCAATTTTTGAACTCGGGAGTGGGGGGCTACTGTTGGGGATAAATCCCGCTCCTGCCGAAGCCTGGCCCGACGCTCAGGCCCAATGTAACCCAGTAGCCGCTGAAGAGCTTTAGCGCCGGGCGCCAGGCCGAGCCCCTACCACGGCCGAACTGCCTAGAGGCCGAACTCCCCTTCGCCAAGGTCCGGGCCGAACTACCTAGCTGCCGAACTTCCCCAGCGCCAGGCTCCCACGGCCGAACTCCTTCGGACTCCAAGACTCCAGGCCGAGCCCAACTCCTCCCGGGTTTCCCCTTCGGCCGAACTCCTTCGGACTCCCACGGCCGAGCTCCTTCGGACCGACCCAGGCGAGCCCATCCCGAACTCCTTCGAACCGACTCCAAGCGGCCGAGCTTCAATGAAGTCCTCTCAGCGGCCGAACTCCTCAGCGGACGGGCTTTAGTGGAATCCCCAAGCAGTCGTCACTCAGGGGCCGAACTCCTCAGCGGTCGCCCTCATCAAACTTCGGCCGACCGAGCTCCTACCGAACTCTCAAGTGTCCAAGCCTCAGCCGAAGTCCAACAGCCGGCCGAACCCCAAACGGCCGGGCTTCGGATTCTCAGCAGCCGAACTCTTCTGCGGACGAGCCTTAGCTGCATACCTCTTAGCCAGACGCCTATGGGAGCCGAACTCCCTCCTATCTTCCTCTTCAGGAGCCCGAACTCCTCCGAAATGGGCACACAACGAAGGCCTTCAACCCTTCGTTCGGCAAGCTCTGCAACCATCGCCATCAGTCAGTCCGCCGCGCCATCAGTCAGTCCATCGTGGGCGATAGCGACCCACTGTCAGGCGTCAGTCCGCCGCGGGCGATAGCGACCCACGTCAGGCGGCGATGGCTGTCACCCTCAATCTGCCGCACGCGGCACCAGTGAGACTGACTCCATCGAACCTCGAGCGGCCCGCCAGCACGCGGCTGCAGTTGTCACCGTCAAGCTCCGCTATATCAAGGACCCTCCCGACACACTAAGGCTAAGCTCTCTGAACTCTCGACTCTCTAAGCTCTCCTCCTCACCTCTAAGCTCCGGAACTCATTCCGAGCACTCCATTACTGTTGGTCGGAAACTAACTTGACCGTCGGAGGGTCCTGCCGGAGCCACCACCCCACCGGTTCTGGACGGGACTTCATTTTGCAGGTCCCCGGCGGCGCCCAGCGGCCTCGATTGCGGCGACCTCCGGCGGCGACGGATTTCTGCACCAACAGCTCTTCAGGAGTCCGAACTCCCCCGAAGTGGGCACGCAACGAAGGCCTTCAACCCTTCGTTCGGCAAGCTCTGCAACCATCGCCATCAGTCAGTCCGCCGTGCCATCAGTCAGTCCGCCGCGGGCGATAGCAACCCACTGTCAGGCGTCAGTCCGCCGCGGGCGATGGCGACCCACGTCAGGCGGCGATGGCTGTCACCCTCAATCCGCCGCACGTGGCACCAGTGAGACTGACTCCATCGAACCTCGAGCGGCCCGCCAGCACGCGGCTGCAGTTGTCACCGTCAAGCTCCGCTATATCAAGGACCCTCCCGACACACTAAGGCTAAGCTCTCTGAACTCTCGACTCTCTAAGCTCTCCTCCTCACCTCTAAGCTCTGAAACTCATTCCGAGCACTCCATTACTGTTGGCCGGAAACTAACTTGACCATCGGAGGGTCCTGCCGGAGCCACCACCCCACCGGTTCCGGACGGGACTTCGTTTTGCAGGTCCCCGGCGGCGCCCAGCGGCCTCGATTGCGGCGACCTCCGGCGGCGACGGATTTCTGCACCAACAGGCACCATTAATCAAAAAGAGACGTCTTCTAGCTCTACGTCGCCAGACCCTCATCTTCATCGTCAAGCGCAGCGGCTTTTTCAACCAATCAGCGAGGGCACAAAGGATGCAAATGGCCAGATAGCCCTGCACTTTGCAATCGGGCTGGGTTCAAAGGAGTGCATCCAAATGCTGGTGGTGGTCAGAGTGGACGTGGGGCGAGCAGAGAGGATACGATCACAAGCATGAGCATGGCATAGGTGGAATGGAGGAGCTTGGAGCCGGTGGGGATCTCTTGCACCGTGACAGACAAAGAAAGCAACTGAAAAGTTGAGGGAGAAGGTATGGTCATAGGTGCAGGGATGATGAAAGCGGAGGCGAGGGAGCTCGGGGGTGGTAAGGACATCCTAGGCCGCAACAATAAAGTAGGCGAGGAAGGGCCGAAGGTTGGGGGGAGGGGTTGGGATCTGGAGGTAGCTTTCATCCCAGCTGTGGATGAGGTAGAAAGTTCAGTGGCTACCAACTAATTACTCCAATATGGTAGAAGAGAGCTCAACTGAAATAAAAAAGATCGAACATAATTAATCACTTATCCTATTTTTATCATCCATCCCTGCCTATAATTAATTTATAACTAGAATTTAATAGGAGAATTGAGAAGGTATTTCTCTATTCAAAACTCTTTTTTTGAAGGGTTCATTCAAAAGTCCGACAAATAAATATATTGAAGAATTTGTAATGGTCACATAAATTAAAAATAAAGTAATGCAACATCTATTGAAATAGGTTGGAGATATATAAGAAAAATCGAAAGCTCCAGTAAGGACATACATCTTAGTTTACATAGGAGGTTGCAAGAAAAAAGTTTAAAGGGATATTAAAAAATTGAGAATAACATCAAAAATAATTCTATATAGTAGTACTTGATAAATAATGATTTAGAAAATCAATCCATAATAATCCTACATCACATTATTTTTCTATCACTATAGATACATCAATATTTCTAACTATCAAATATTATATATTATAATCTTACAAACCATAATATCAAAATAGGACAATAAAACCTAAAAAATTTATTTTCATACATCCAGTCTCGCACAACGTGCGGGTCTTCCACTAATTATCATATATTTAATACTTTTCCTCCTTAACAACATATGCTATTATATATTTAATGCCTTCTAAATCTAATTAGTAAATTATCTTTGATTCATCGTGAATTTGGTCCAACCAAAACTAATAATTTCTCAAGTAGAAGACCTCATCATTTATCCTATTTTCTCCGCATTATATATAACAACATTGGATCAAGGGGTGCGAATGGATTGGATCGGATCGAGATCATTATGATTGGACTAGATCATGAGTAATTTCGATCCGATCCAATTTTTTAATCAAACCTCAATATTGGATCCAAATTCAGCTCAATGAAGATCGGGTTGGATCCATGATAAAATTTTTTGATCGATGAATTATTTGGGTTGGATCAGATTCAAGTATAATCCAACCCCAGTCCATGAAAAATAAGTTTGATTCGGATCCGAGTTGGGTCCGGGTCAATATGGAGTTGTTTTAATAGTAGCAATGATTTTTTTAGCTCAGTATGAGTCTCAATCATTCCTTTTTCATAAGGATTTTAGCTCGGGACTTAGATTGGGATTTGGGTATAAAGAAAAATTTGGGAACATAACATATGATTCTCTTCACGAATTAGGATCATCAAATTGGATGGTTGCTAGTTTCATTGAGATCTGTTCTTTTCAAGAAAACAAAGTGTGAGGCTAACCTTGTGGCAGCAATCTGTGGATCAAGGGTAACGAATCCTGTATATTACAAAAAGCGAGTGGAGGCTCGAGAGTCGGTTGAATGTGGTGATGACTCATGGTGGTATGAATAGAAAGGGTTGAAGTGGATTGAGCAAGTTTTCTTGAAGTTTGGGTGGCATGACTTTGAAATGCGACATGTCAAACCCAGTTGTCTTACTGAGTTAGGTTAGTACAAGTACCTTAAGGATATAATTGTTCCAAGCAATCACGAGGGCTACCCTGGAGTAGTAGTTGTGGGCATATAAATTAATAAATGCAGGTATAAATGAACAAACCCATTGCAGCTGGTCATTATGTTGGTTGTCATACCTTTCGATTATTTATTTTTTTATCTAAATATTTTAAAAAATTATCTTGCTCTAATGGTTCGAGGTCAAGTATTATATATTAAAGCTACACTTACGGCTTTTAGGATAATGCTTGATATGCTGGTATATATACTGCTAATGATGCTATTGTTTCATCTACATTGCCCATAATTCAATAGTAAAACACAAAATTGTAAGAGCTCTAAAGAGACTTAGGTTGAGTTAGGAGATGCTATAGTTCGACTGAGTGTTTAAGTCTCGTATTAGGTTTAGGTTGACTCGGATCCAATCGGACCATTTATCTTAAGATTCAAATCAATCCAAAAATTTTCATGAGTCAGATTGGATTGGATCGAGTCGAGGTTTCATAAATCTATATTCAATCAAAAAAATAAAATGGATCTAATTTTAAGATTCGATCCGACTTTATAAGTCCTTTAAATGGTTTGAATCGGATCTATGTAGGTTGGATCCGGTTGGGTCATAGGTCAACCTGACCTATTTGCACCCCTGGTTGGATCTTGGCCTTCATGTGCTGGTGTAGCTAAACATCAGGAGTCCCATGGAACTAGCAACGGCTGCTAATGTTTCATACCGGAATATGGTGGGTAGTAAAATTTATAAAACATCTATATTTGTTTTTCCAAGAAGGGATGCATGCTATATATATATCTAGAGGAGGGGTCGTTTTATTGGATTTGATGATTGCATCTGTTTCAACCAAAAGGGAAGAGGTGATGTTAGGAAAGTCGGTAATGATGTAACGTGTATAAAAGAAGGAAAATTGGGAAAGAATTTTTTTTTTTTTTTTTTTTTTTTCCATTGCATTTGCTTATTTAATTTGGTTAAAACCTGGTTAAAGCATGTTATCCACTTAACCAGTCAACCAGACTCAAATTTTGTATGGTCAATTTTATCTGGTCAACATGTTTTAACCATTTAACCATGGTCAAAAAGATCCGTAACCCTCTACTTTCATTTCCAAATGACCCCATAGATGGTTAAAATACCCTTTTTTTTTTTCCTTTTTATGTCAACTAGTATTCGCAGTCTCCTTTTCACTCTGGCCCTATTCTCCCCTTTTCTAACTCTCAATCAGTGCAATATCACGGGGCTTTCACCATCATAGCCAAATCCTGAGAAATTATATTCTACACCCTATGTATCAACTCAACAGGCTAATTCATTTCCACCACATGGACTCCCTCGTTCTAAAACCCTAGTTTTTGTCCTATAGCCTTAACTCCCCCTCCCTTCTCCCTCCTCCCATCGCATGGCCTCTACCATAGCCATCATGCGACCTCTTATAATTGTCGAACCCCTTGAGGGCAACGTGGGAGCCATTGATGGATCCAACTTCATGGGTTAGATAATAGATATTTGATAATAGATAATAGATAATGAGCCCTCAAATAACCATTATTTCAATCACCAATTATGCAGTACCCAAACTAGTTTCTTGAATTATAAGTTGACAAGATCGACATATAATCTATTGATGAAGTCAGATCAAATCATAACCTTGCTAAATATATAATCATAAAAGTAATTTTCATGAGTTATCCAATCATATTTCAGACTTTATTTTCAACATGTCACATATTTAGAATCACTTATTTTTAGAAATATAAAATATATTATTAGTTCTTGTATCCTTTTCAAAGATAACATATAACATGTTTGATCATTTAATCAAATAGATACAAAAATTATAAAAACTATTTTATCAACTAACATAGATCGTAATTTTCTAAAAATTCTAACAAATCACATTATAAGAATTAAATCACTTTGCTTGTAAATGCTAATACCTAAGTCAGTTCACAAAGATTTTTTAAGACCTAATCACCTAAAATCACACATATATCAAATCAATAGCACACTAATATTTTAAAATAATTTTTAAAAATTCTCCAAAATCTTAACTTCCAATTGACAACCATTATAATAGGGAAATTAGCATGATTATAATAATTAGATTACTAACCTTGCCCTATTGTCCTTTATAAAGAGCAAAATATAGCATAGGGGGGCGCATCTAAATTTGTACTTGGCAAAACTACTATGGGGCAATATCTAAGAGATATAGCCGATGGAATAGCGACATACTTGAAGTATTGGTGCTTAATCATGGCTTCCAATTATCCTGACAAGTTCTTAGATGGAAGAGAAATAGAGTAGAATTGGAGGTGCCCAGCCTTAATCTCTCGTAAGAAACACCAAGAGTAAAAAGAATAGTTCATTCTGAAACTAAGAATACTGGACTTTAGATTATGATTTTAAATCCTATGGAATGGGAGTATTCTATTTTCTCCATAAAACGAGATGCTTCGCTATTCCACTTTATTCTGATGGCAGTCCTAGTTATGCACCATGCATGTTCGATTTAATAGCAGCAAAACTTCGATGTCACGACGAATAAAGATAAATCAAAAAGAATAAAAACAGAGAAACATACCAAGATTTACATGGTTCAGGATAAAATAAAATTTCCTACATCCATGGGTAGAGATGAGCAAATTCACTATATAAGAATTAAGAGTACAATAAAGAAGAAGCACTTAATATCTCAAAACCCCATACACCCAAATAAAATTCTCTCTCAAATTTTGTAGAAAGAAAGAGAGAAAGGAAGAAGAAAAACCCCACATGGTTGGAGAAGCTGTTGGCACCAAACCATCTCTGTCACACCTCCCTTTTTCTTCTGTTTTTTCTTTCAGAGCCTTTGGAATCTCCATCGCACTAGATGGAACACTTAGAAACCACAAAAATAGGGAAGCATGTGGCTATGTGCGGCAAATCCCAAATAAAAGAGTCTTTTTAGGACTCTAGCAACTGGAGTAGTGAGGTAGCGAAAGAATCCTAAAAAAACTATTTTAAAAAGAAAAAAAATGCCAGTTGGATGTGGATGGTTGATCGGGTTAAATTTTAACAAATCTCTATCTTTTGACTTAGGCAACATAAATGCTCTCAAAATAATGCTCGCGAATACAAGATTGTAAAAAAAAAAATTCTCATCTCCACCAAACTATCCCGAAGAGTATCTTCAAGTACTATAGATACCAACTAAGTCCAAGCAATAATTGAACTTAGCAACTGGAAGAGATTTTATCATAATGTCAGCTAAATTATTTGAGATATCAACCTTTTTCACAATAATGTTGCCTTCAGCAATCACATCTCTAATAAAGTGGTACTTGACATCAATATGTTTTGTTCTTTCATGATACATCTGATCTTTAGTCAAATATATATATGGCACTAAGACTGTCATAGTAAATAATAGTGACATGAATATGAGAATTAAGCTCACTCAATAGACCTCTCATCTAAATAGCTTCCTTCACCATCTACGTACCTGCCATATACTCTATCTCTATGATAGAAAATACAACTATACACTATAAAGTAGCTTTCCAACTCACAGCATAACCTTCAATAGAAAAGAAATAACTAGTAAGAGATCTTCTTTTGTTCAGGTCTCCAACAAAGTCTGAATCAACAAACCCAGTCAAAATATTACTATTCCAACCAAACTTTAAACAAGTATCAGTTGTACCTTTTAGGTACCTCAAAATTTACTTCACAGCCTGCCAATGAGCTTTATCAGGATTTATCGTGTATCTGCTCACTATACTGACTACATGTGAAATATTTGGTCTAGTGCATATCATAGTATACATCAACCTGCCAACTATACTGGAGAATGGAATATGTAACATAAAATTTTCTTCTACTGAAGACTGTGGTGATAAAAAAGCTAAAAATTTGAAGTGAGTAGCAAGAGGTGTAGAAACGGGCTTTGCATCTGATATACCAAAATGTTGAAGTATCTTCTTAATATACTTTGCCCGTGTCAAATAAAATTTTCTTGCAGCCCTATTTCTCTGGATCTCTATTTCAAAAATTTTCTTTGCTGCTCCCAAATCTTTTATCTCAAATTCACTATTGAGTAGTGCTTTCAATTTATTGATCTCAGACTTGACTTTTGCTGTAATCAATATATCATCAACATATAGTAATAGATAAATGAAGGAATCATCGGACAATTTTCTAAAATAGATACAACTATTGTAACAACTTCTGAAGTAACCATGTTGCACCATAAAAATATCAAATCTCTTGTACCATTGCCTTGATGATTCCTTCAAGTCATATAAGGACTTCTTGAGCAAGCATACATGGTCTTCTTTTTTTTCAGCTTCAAAATTTTCAGGTTGCTGCATATAAATTTGATCTTCAAGGTCATCATATAGAAGCAGTTTTAACATCCATCTGCTTTAACTCCAAGTCACGAGAGGCAACCAATGCTAGTAAAACACGAATAGAGCTATGTTTTACAACAGATGAAAAAACATCATTGTAATCAATACCTTCAACTTGACTATAGCCCTTTGCAACTAATCATATTTTATATCTAGAATTTTTAACACCTAGAGAGTCTTTCTTTTCTTGAAGACCCATTTTCTTAAAGACCCATTTGTAGCCAACTACTTTCTTTCCTTTAAGAGCTTTCATCAATCCCCAAGTTTGATTCTTATGAAGAGACTCCATCTCTTTTTGCATAGAAACTAGCCACTTATCAGAATTCTCATAAGATATAGCTTCTAAAAATTTGGAAGGCTCATTAGCATTAAGTGTTTCTTCTGCAATTGACAATGCATAATCAACCATGTCTGCATAGCCATATCTCAAGGGCGGTCTAGTTTCTCTTCCCTGCCTATCTCTAGCAAGAGAATGCTACTGAATTTATGGGATTTCCTCTACCTGCTGCTGTGAATCAAGCACCTGAATAAGCTAATGTCACTATTGCTAGGAAGAACTCTGATGTGATTGTGTAGTTTCAAACTCTACCTACTATGCTATAGTATCTGGAGAACCTGTATCCTATGGAGCAGAAGCATCCTTTACAAGATGTAGCAGTGCAGACTCATTAAAGGTAACATTTTTCTCAATCATAAATTTAGATGATTTGAGATCTAAGCACCAGAACCTGAATCCTTTGACCCCTTTTATATAATCGAGAAAAATGCACTTCTTTGTTGTTGGGTCTAATTTGCCATCATTAACACGACATAAGCAGGGCAACCAAAAACTCTCAAATTAGAATAATCATGAGAGTTACCTGACCATATTTCTTTTGGAGTTTTGAAATTAATGGTGGAGGCTGATGATAGATTCACCAAAAGACAAGCTATAGACATGGCTTCTACCCAAAACTCTTTGCCTAGACCTATATTTAATAATATGCAATGAGCTCTTTCTAATAAAGTTCTATTTATTCTCTCTGCAACTTCATTCTGCTGTGGAGTATTTCTGACTATATGGTGCCTAATAATGCCTTCATCTCTGCAGCATTCTTCAAATTTCGTCGAACAAAATTCTAGTCTATTATTAATCCTCAGCCTTTTGATATACTTCCTAGTCTATTTTTTAAGTAAAACCTTCTACTGTTTAAAATATTTGAATACCTCATCTTTATGCTTAAAAAAATACATCCAAATCTTTCTAGAGTAGTCATCAATAAAACTCAAAAAGTATCTTGTACTATCTTTTGACGGAATATGAGATGGATCCCAAAGGTCTGAGTGGATGTAATTTAGAATATCCTTGGTTCTGTGTATTGCAAGCTGAGAACTAATTCTTTTCTATTAGTCAAAGATACAATATTTATAGAACTCAACCTTTCCAGTACTTTATTTACAGAGCAAGCCTCTTCTGCTCAACAAGGTCAAACCCTTCTCACTCATGTGTCCCAATCTCATATCCCAAATTAAGTTTTGTTACATCTAATTATGTCATAGAAGTAGATACACTAGTCACTGCATTTGTAATAGTAGTGTCTAACAGGATGTATAAACCACGAGATAGTCTGCCTTTCATAAGAATAAGAGCTTTAATGTTGATTTTCACAATTTCACCTTCAGCTACATGTTTGTACCCTTTTCTATCAAGAGTACTTAGAGAGATGAGATTTTTCTTTAGATCAGGGACATGCCTAACATCTGTCAATGTTCTCATAATACCATCATGCATCTTGATTCGTACTGTGCCAATTCTAGTAGTCTTGCATGGATATTAGTTTCCATTAGGATAACTCTAGTAGTAATTGGCTCATAAGTGAAGAAGAATTTTCTATTAGAATTCATTTGATAAGAATATTAAGAATCTAAAATCCAGTCATCCTCAGATCTGACAACATCAACAGATAGAATATTATCTTCAATCTCTTCTTTTGCAATATTGGCCTCAGCAGAATTTTTGATTTTTTACTCTTTCTTGTCATCCTTATGCTATTTATTTTTGAGCTTCCAACAGTTATTAATAACACGATATTTCTTGCAATAATACTTGCAGAAATTATATTTAGTTCTAGATTTACCATGATTTTTACCAAATGAGGTTCTTTTCTTGGATTGTCCTCTAATAACAAGATCTTTAGATTGTTGATTTTCTATATTATCATGTGTCATATCTTTATCTAATAATTCTTTTGAAAATATAGATGATTTTACATCTTTAATAGAAATAGAATCTCTGCCATATAATAGGTCTCATAAAAATGCTTAAAAGACGGTGGTAATGAACATAGCAATAATAATCCTTGATCTTCATCTTCTATTTTCACATCAATATTTTTCAAATCTAATAATATAGAATTAAATTCATTAAGATGTGACTTAATAAACATACCTTCTATCAAGCACAATATAAATAGATGCTGCTTCAGATGTAGCTTGCTGGTGAGCAATTTGGTCATGTACAGTGACTCGAGCTTTAGCCATAATCCAGCTGTTATCTTCTCATGAATGACCTCTCGTAGAACTTCATTGGATAAGCTTAATTGAATAGCAATGAGAGCCTTCTCATCTAGCTTCTATTTTTTATCTGCCGACATACTGGCTGGCATCTTCTTCTTCCTAAATAGTGCCTTCTCTAGTTCCTGATAGGTCAATAGAGCTTTCATCTTGATCTATCAACTGTCGAAGTTGATGCTCCAATCGAATTTCTTAATTTCAAACTTTGTAGACATCTTGTATTATTTTTTTTCTCAAAAAAAAATACCGATAGTCGAATCCACCCAATGAAATAAGCTTTGATACCAATTTATTGGGTTTAATAGTAGCAAAACTCCAATGTCATGATGAACAAAGATAAATCAAGAAGAAAAAGAATAAAGGAGCACATCAGGATTTACATGATTTAGGGATAAAATAAAATCTCCTACATCCATAGGTAGAGATGAGCAAATTCACTATACGAGAATTAAGAGTATAACGAAGGAGAAGTACTCAAAATCCTAAAATCTTATATATCTAAATAAATTTTTTTTAAAAAAATTTATTAAAAAAAAAACCCTTGGAGAAGTCGCTAGCACCAAACAGTCTCTATCACACCTCCTTTTTTTTTTTTTTTTAGAGTCTCAGGAATCTTTATCGCACCGGGTGGAATGCTTCGAGACTGCTAAAATAGGGAAGCATGTGGCAGTGTGCGATAAATCCCAAACAAAAGAGTCCTTTTAGAACTCTGACAACTGGGCAGTGAGGCAGTGAAAGAGTCCTAAAAAGGCTTTATTTTTTTTTTTAAAAAAAAATAATAGTTAGGTGTGGGTGGTTGACCGGGTCAAATTCCAACACATCTCTCGTTAGATATCTCTATCTCCTTCCTCTTCTTATTTTCCTTCTTTCTTCTTTTTTTTTTTTTTCATTATTTTTTCTTTCTTTCTTCTTCTTCTAGTTTCATTTTTTTTTTCTTATTTCTACTTTTTTTTTTCTTCCTCTCTTTCTTTTTTTCTTTCTTGTTCTCTCACTATATAGATTTCAGAGTTTCAATCTCATCCTAATCTTATTTTCTCTTAAAAACATGATGAAATGGCTAGGACACCCTCCATGCTATCAGAACTTAAAATCTTGTTTTAGATATTGGTCTAAGATTTTCCATTTAAGATCTATCATTTTAGTGAATATCTTTGGAATGGAGGAGATAATAGACATAAGAGAGGAAGAAAGATAGGAAGCTTAATTAGGCGATGGAAAGGAAGAGGCGAGAAAGAGAGAGATGATGCCAAATGAAGTCTCAAGTGCTCATGGGAGGGAAGGAGTGGCGAAGGCTAAGGGGTAGTGGAAGAGGAGAATAGGGGGCAACATTGCTTGGACATAAGGGAGGAGAAGACATGCATGGAAGAATGAGAGAAAGCAAGAGGGGACAAGACACATGCATCGTGAAGCGGCAGGGGGAGGCTCATGAAGGAGTAAGAGAGCGATAGTAGGGGTGGTAATTGGGTCGGATCGAGTCAAATACGGATCGAATAAAAAATATTCAAATTTAAATCTGACTTGTTTATTAAATTGGTCAGATATTAAAATCTAAATCTGATCCATTTAATAAAGAGGTTATACGATCCGACCCGTTAACCTGCTTATAATAGAGGAAAAAAAAATCAACCCGTCTAATGACCCATTAAAAAAAAAACCCGGCTCATCTGATTCACCATTTCACCTTCCCATATCCAATCTCTGCGGCGCCTCGCCCTTGATGGCAAAGAGAGGCGAAAACCTCCGCCACCGGCTTTGACGACCACCTAGCCGTCCTCCATGCTTTGGACCTCCAGGCGGTGGCTGACCCGGCTGCTAGCTGTCACCACGGCAGTGGAGGACTTCGGCGGGATTGCCTGCAACCACCCCATGGTAGTCATTCGACTGGCTACTATCGACGACGTCGCTGCCGCAACCCTCCTCGCCACCCGCTCCTTCCGCCTCACCATCGCTGCCCACAGCAACGGCCACTCTATCAACAGCCAGGACATGGCTGACGGCGGCCTCGTTCTTGACATGCGCTCCCTCGGCCCCCCATTGGAGCTCGTCCGTGCATCCGCCACCACGAGATGGCTGTGTTGCCGTCGACGTGCCTGGTGGGGCGCTGTGAGAGGAGGTGCTCAAGTGGGGAATACGGTGATACAAGATGGGGCCGGATGGCACTGGCATCGTAGACAGACCATCTATAGCTCACCATCGGTGGGATACTCGCACTCCAACGGCAGGCATGTCGTATGCTCCGCCACCGCCCGCCTCGACCTCTTCTTCGTGCTCCTCGACGGTCTCGGTCAGTTTGGCATCATTCGTCGAGGGAAGGAGGAAAAGGTGACTGACCAAAAAAAGAAAAAAAAGAAAAATGGTGAGGGCGCTGAAAATTTTCATGGATCAACGTGAGCATTCAAATTTTGTTACCCACGGAACCATGAACCAAATATTTTAAATAAAAATAATAAACGAGTTAAACAGGTTATATTAGTAGGTTAAAAAATTTAAATCTTGCTTAATAAATGAGTTAAATAGGTTGATCCATTTACGATCTGAATCCGTTTAAATCAAATTCAAACCTATTTAAGATGGATCGAATACGGATCATATTTTACCATCGACAGACATGATGGGTACGGTGAGATGGATCGGAAATATAGGGGCACTGGCTTTAGTCTGATAGCATGTGAAATAGGGGACTCTTCTCCTATTTTTGTCCTATGGATAAGAACAAGAAATTGCCGCTTTATAATAGGACTCTTCTCCTATTTTTGAGCTAGCCTATCACAAGATTTTTGTCCAGACTAAGATCTAGGACCATTGGCATCACCATATTAACGTGAACTACTGTAGCTGCCTTTGCCCTCACCGCCTACACTATATATACCCTCCGTCATGGCCCATGACCACCGGATCGAGTCCATCCTTGTGCTCCTTATATCATCTTTGACTCTACCAAAGAATTTGATAGGTGATCCTAGCACAATGAAATTTAGGTTTTATTCATCCAATAGAGGGGGCAAAGTGCTGGGCTAGAATTTCGTTCATTACTTATAAGAGGAAGAAAGAGGTGACAAAATGCCCGGTTGAATCTACTTCCCTTTTTTTTCTCATAATGAGGTGGCCAAAAATATCCATGTGGTGATATATTATTGATCCAGTGTACTATTGAGCTAGTATACCAGATGTAAGATATAAAATGACGTTATTCATACTAGTCAATGAGTGCTACTTTTGTTTTTTTTAATATTCTTTTTATTTTTATTTTTTGCCATCATCTATGCTCGTCCTTCTCCTTTTCTCTTCTTGGTTCACTTCCTACTACTGGAGGCAGTAAATTTGCACGGTAGGTTGATTGATGGCTATGAGCTATATCCTGGGACTTGGGTTAGCCCTCCAACTAGTGGTCTTGTGGTTGCCTATTCTGGCTCCAAAAGGTCTTAGGGCCTGCCATGGTTGCTTTGAACCTAAAATCCTGGCTAAGGTAAAGCTCCAAACCAAGCATTTCTTTTAAGATGCTCACTAAATTTGTGCTAATGTCTCAAGACCAAGCCAGCATCCATATCTGCAATGTGGTGTTTGCTTTGCTTTAGTCCGTGATTAGCTTGATGCCAGGGAAAATTTAGATTAATGCATGCTTAAAATTCTTGTTGATGTGGGGCTCACGAATCGTACACTTTCTATGTTTATGCTAGCATTCTCTCATTTTGGTCATTGTGAGAGAATTAAGGATGTCAATTTATGACCTGACTTATCAACCTAACCCACAAACAACCAATTTTAAGTAGGTGCAGGTTTGACATATATGGATTTATGTCATAAATAAATAGGTTAACTTGTCTCAACCAGTTTATTGAACATGACAGATTCAAGTTCAAACCTTTGACCTATTTAACTTCTTTTAATCCATTTAACAATTGGATGGGATCATGACTTGATTCATTTAACCTATTTAATACCTATATAACTCGTTTAAAACTTGCTTAACCCATTTCTACCATATTTATGTAATCCGCTTAATTCATTTAATCTATTATATCTATCTAATCTATTAAAAATATACTTAACCTGTTTAACATGACTTGACCTATTTAGTAAATAAGTTATGTGGGTTAGGTCGAGTTATCTATTTAATAAATTTATAGGTCGGATTTAAGTCTAAATTTTTGATCCGTTTAATAAATAGGTCGAGTTTGAATTAGGAAATATTTGATCCAACCCACATCCAACCCAACCTTACTTAATTGCCACCCCCATTTAGAATGGCCCTATATTTTTGTTTCGAGCAACTGAATGGATTTCAATGACAACCTTCTTTTCTTCTGGTAAGCAATGACTGCCTTCACTATTGAATCACTAGTACATATATTGAACATTTCCATGCGTTAGCCTATCCATATACCATGTCTAATATATAATATATAATATCTATGTAGCAAGAGAGGAAGGTCTACCCAATCCATATTATAACCTGGTGAACTATTGAGAAGGGAGGACAAAATGCTCACAATAGGAAAGTAACAATTATAAGTGGTGTTTATAGAGCACTAGTTATAAGAGGGTCCTAATTTTTTACAATCATGTGTCCATAATAGAAATTATTTTGATAATTTTTTGTTGATAAAATAATATAGCAAGGATATCCTAGGTGTCAATGCATAGTTCATGTTCTATGTGAGCAAAGTCTTTAGCACTAAAATGGCCTTAACCATGCATTTTTGCAACCAAACATCAATTCTACCATCTTAGTCAAACAACACTTTTATCAGCCTTGTGGTTAATTGGTTAAGTAATGATTACCGATGCTTAGCTTTAGCCACAACAGCTAGCTATCCATGAACCAAATGTAGCTTTAGCCAATAAAATTTGATATATCAACACTTTTGTATTAAGGCGTCACATGTTGCACCATGCATCAAGTGTTTCATATGATGTGGAACACATACAACTCTCTATCTCTTTCTTTCATCTATGGACTCTAAGAACTATTTATCTGCTGATTAAATCTTCTTTATTATCAATCATAATTAAAATATGTGATCCTTCTTTTCTCTTTTAATGTTGGTCTTCCATTCTCAACTTGAGGCTTTTAGGATTTGGATATAAGCTTCTTGTTAGAACGCTCATACAATTTATCCTTTGTTAAACGTCAACTGAAAAGCTATGGTCTTGTACCACAGGCTCCCATACAATGCCCGCCCCCTGGTTAAAAAAAAAGAATAATTAAAATGTGGAATCTTTTCAAGTGCTAGCAGGAAATAGATTAGCGTGTACACGAGGACGACAATGTTGAAGATTAGTAATACTTTTGAAGACCCTGGTTCCTTCCTATATTTTGAAGACACCTCTTTTTTAGGCACACATTCATCTAAAATTAATACACAATGAAAGCTAAATTAAGAGTTGGCCTACAAGGAGGTTATAATGGATTACCCGGGAAAGGGAAAATTATAAATGTACAGCATATTTTATTTAAAGAAGGACAGTTTGCCATATATACAAAGCTTCCATCCTATGAGTAAGGTTAAATGTTTGCAGCTTTGTTTCATAAACAAATTATTTCCATTTCTTTGGACTTGTGATATTATCCAAGTAATAATGCAGCAACCATATCGGCTCATCCGCAAGAATATCTTCCATTTCTAATCAAACTATCCATTAAAACAATGGTCTTATCTAGATACAACAGCCAAACCCATCGAATGTAGCTTCTCAACGAGCACTAAAAGCACTGCCACGGACTTCATAAATTCATCATAATCTTTTGGGAAAGAAGTGGTTGCAAATGGTTGTTTCTCATTTTCGCCAATTAATTTGTCATGCTATTAAACCGTACGTTACATAATAGAGATTACTTTACTATTTATATATCATTTATCCCAATAAAAGAAATTAATATATGACAACCATATAACTCCACCAAGATAATTGCTCAACAGTCAGGCCCCAAGAGTCCGCATATAAGAAGACTATGCGAATGACAGATCGGTCATCCATTAAACCCATTCGCTAAAACCAGTATCTGATCCACCTTTCGCATATAAAAGCACAGTCTTAACTATTACTAATTTGAGTAAATTTCTCTTAACTATTATCTTATCATCGTACCCTACGGCACGTGCACTACATGACGGTGCGTCACGCCAATTATCCATCTCATTTTTGTAAGCCATTCATTATGACAAGGCCTTGATGATGGGTCCCATCGAAATGAGATGAGGTTATTGGGGTGGTGCACCATTGTATGGTGCACATGATGCACGTAACGTAGGATATAATTTCTCCTGAGAGGGAGAGGAAGAGAGATTAATGTAGTAGGAGACAAAGATAACACCATAAACCCAAGCCCTAAGCCATATAAACCCTTCCATTTTCTTCAGTATAGAAGAAAGCCACCTTTTGCTTTTATCCTGATCCTGTCATTAGTTTCCCTAAACTCCACTTGTAAGGAGAAGTGCTAATATATTGCTGCTTGTAGATTTGGAGCCAAGCATGGTGAGGTTGCATAACCAGCAGACGGAGAACAGCCCAAGCGTAAACCTATGCAAGGAAAAGGGTAAAGAGATCATGGTGGAGAAGATGACCTGCCAGCAGCAGCTTGAAGAGAACTTACACATGAAGAGGCTGCAACTATCGGACTTAAGCCGTAAGGCATCTGAGCTTAAGAGAAGAAACATACTCCTCCGAATGGAGATGTTGGACAGGAAGAAGCTGCAGCTTGGCAAAAGGCTAAGCTGCAACTCTTTTGATGGAAAGCAGAAAGAGTCGACAAGGCCGGACGAGGACAACAGGACAAAGGACACGCAGGAAATGCATCATCTCAACCCTAAGAGATTGAGGAGGTAAGCTATTTGATCTTTGATCTTTTACTATCTGATAATTTATACTTTTATTTCTTTAAGAAAAAATGGTTTTAGATTGAGATGGTAGATTCTTGAAATTTTGGTTTTGTAGAATGCAAAACAAGAGGATTTACAGCCAGCGCTACCGATTGAAGCTGGAACTGAAGAAGCTGGACCTCGAAGACATGCATAAACGCCTGTTGGTAAGAGCAGTCGCTTAGATAGCTAGACTTGCAAAGCTGACTAACAAAGTTATGATTAGATTATTATTCTTAATAAATCAGATCGAAAATTCGTAAAATACGCACTCATATATATATATAAAAAGAGAGAGATACATAGAGAGAGAGAGAGAGAGAGAGAGAGAGAGAGAGAGAGAGAGAGAGAGAGAGAGAGAGAGAGAGGTGTGCATATATATATATATATATGTGTGTGTGTGTGCGTGTGTGTGTGTGCGCGCGCGCGCGTGCATGCGCGCGCGTGTATCATGGACAATAGATAAAGTTAACCTGAATTTCGTTGTTCAAAAATGTTCTGCACATCTACACTGTTCATAAAAATCTTATATTATGCTTATCTGCATGACTCTATCATTGCTTTAGTGTGTGTGTGTGTGTGTGTGTATCATGCACAATAGATAAAATTAACCTGAATATCGTTGTTCAGAAATGTTTTGCACATCTAAACTGTTCATAAGAATCTTATATTATGCTTATATGCATGACTCTATCATTACTTTAGTGCTGCATCGAGCACGTTGTCATCATTAAATCTTTCCAGATGCTATATATAGATAGTAATGCGTTCCATAGTTTGCTAGGATGCGAAAAGATAAAACCTGTTTTAGCTTTATACCCCATGTCTAGATTGTAACTTTACCAAGAAACCTTTACGAAAAAACTTTATCGCGAGTTGTAGGAGAATATGAAGGCACTTCCTAACATGATCTTGCACTATGATGATCGGAAGGCACGACTGAAGAACGAGAATGATGAACTCAAAAGGAAAATAGCCAATCTCACTGAGAAATACTACAAGAAAGCTGGTAAACATGATGAACCAATAAGAAGCCTTGCAAGCACTCTTAGCTTATGTCTAACCACGGTATTGATGTTTTTTCTGGTAGCTCAAGTGGAGATAAGGACGCAAGAACTGAGAGAGCTGAGAGAGCTCTACAATGTGCAGAAGGAAAGTCTCATGCGACAAGGGAAGCAGCAAGCACAGCAATTTCAGCAGACTCAGTTGATGCCGCCACAGCCACTCGAACCTTTTCCATACAATTACTTCTTTCTTTCCAACATCTTCTCCTAGAACTCCTAACTTGGAGGCTTCAAAATGACTTTTAGTCCTAATGTATGGCTACATACATGTATGACATATGTATGAATGTGTGTATGTATGGGAGTCAGGGGAGTAGTATTGGTTTGCGTATTTTGGACTTATTCCTTATTAGTTATGAATGGTTTTGTTTGTTTGTTTGTTTTTGTCTTTTTTTTTTTTTTTTTTAATGTGTTATAATGCCTTAAATGTGAGTGGTAGCATTTTACTTAGAGAAATTTTGATTTGAGTAGAAAACAGGGGCTACGGACCTCTGGTTGACTCAACTAGTTCTGATTTTAATGAAGTATCGTGGAGGTAAACAAGAAGTTCGTTGATTTGATTATGTTATGTATAGGGTGGGGACAATGCATGTATATGTATGTCATTGTCGGTTGATTGAAGTTCATTTTATTGTCCATCAAGGACCAGCGTATTCATCTGTACTTTCCCTTTTCCACCCATTTGATCAAAGGCATTTACTCTTAAAACACCAATCTAACAAGCTGTTGAAAGGATCTAATGGGCCATGCATGTCCTCTCGTAGTGACATAAGAAAATTAAAAGCAAAGTTCCTATCATGAAGTCTTTTCAAAAATTTTATGGCAATATACTCACTCTCAAACGAACAAGAAAAGTCTATGATTTTGAATCACAAATGCATGTTTCTAGCTTTCCTTCCATCTATTGAAATAATCCAAAACGTCACCCAAAAAGATTTATCCGATGCATAACAATGTGGGACTAAATATATGCCCATATGGGCTCTCATGTAGTACCTACATTTAAGTTCTAGCTTCCTCATTGGACTGACGGTTGAAATCCAATCATAAATATCATGATCATCATGGTACCTTATAAAAGCATATATTACTGAGCTCTTATTTCACAAAAACTATGAACTAGATCTATTTTTGTATCATTTAAAATAATACAAGATCTCAACCAAAAAGACTAGCTAGTCTGAAGATATTAGATTCTACTAGCTTTATTTAAGTACTTAAGTTCTACTTAGTGCATAATCGAAGTGAGACTAAACATATGTATGTATATACTCAGAAATATGCAATGACCCAGAATCTTATTCAAAAAGACTAGCTAGAAGATGTATTTAGATTTTTTGGTCCTATATAAATGTCTAATATCTATCTAGCTAATGTAGAATTAAACACATGCTCTCATAGATCCTCATACACTCCTCCTTTTTAAGTCCTAACATCATCACGAGACTAATTAGGATCATAAAATATAATCTAAACTTAATCATAAGTATCACAATCAACCAGCACTTAGCCCCAAAAGAGCCTAAGCTATAATATCTCTTAGTCTACATAAATTATAAGCTAGATCTACTTTGATATCATTTACGACAACCTCATATCTTATCCAAATAAAACTAACTAGAATGTGTTATTTAGATTTCTTGATCCTATATAAGTACTTGAGATTTACCAATAAAATGCGGATTATATACATGCTTGTTTGGATTTTCAGACATATAAAGAAGCAAACTTTATATATATAGGGAGAGAAGAATATGAAATTAGAATCTTAAACCTTTTTAAAAGACAAGTCTCAGAAAAAAGATGTCAACCAACAAAATTGAAGAATGAACCTAGAACTCCTCTGAAGGCAAGCCCTTTGAATAGAGATGCGGCCTTATATTGAATTAGTGTTAGAAGTTATTTTTTCAATTAAGCTAGCAAACTAAATGAAATAAAATGGGTATAAAAAACTTCCAACAAAAGTTGGCGAACTCAAACGTAAAGGAAATTACAAACCTATGTGCAGACTCCTTTCCAAATAATGATTTCGGATTAGGTGTTCAAGAGCAGCACAAAATTAAACGACAATCAATACAACTTTCCTATTAATTTGTCGATTGAAAAATTGCTCAATAAAGTTTATGGCACCATTATCCCTTTTTTTTTTTTTTTTTTTCCAAGTTAGATTTCTAGACAAAGCTACATCAAATCCAAATGAGACCAAGGAAAATAATGGAAAAGCAAATGTTAAAGATTGTAAGTTCTTCCCTTTCTTTTTCCAATATATATATATGGTACCATGATAGCTAAAACATCTATCAAGACAAGCTAGGTTAATACCCTCTCTTCTCTTCAATTCAAACAATGATGATAATTTAAAAAACTCACTGCAAGAATATTATTTAACATGTTGGATGGAAGCATTGATAATTTAGCATTGAAGAGAGCATGACCTCTTGAACATATGTCAAGATAATGAAAATGTCATCCAATAATTATTCAACTACATTAATACTAGTGTAAACCTAATCAATTAATATTTAGAAAATATAGTTTATATTTATTTCCAAACAAAATCCCTTCATCTCTTGTCTACAATATCAGCATGTAACAATAAGCTCAAATTGTCAATATGCAACTTGTACCTAGGGTTGTTACTCCAACTTGTAAATCATTTGGCATGATCCTAAATTGGACCTATGCTAAACCTGACAACGAATGAGCTAGGGATGGATCTACAATTAGATTAGTTGAAATTTTCAAGTTGGATTTAGGTTAGAGGTTTTTTTAAAGCCTACTTGACTCAAACTAGATTGGGGCCTACATAATTACTCGATATTATATAATTACATATACATATGTACATACACACATGTATACATATCTATGTACATGCATGATATTAGTTCTTTTATATATCCTTTAATTTCTAAACTCCTAACATGATGAAATTTTCTACTATAATTTAGATGGGGAGGTAAAAAAAGGGTAATGATGTGTTAGAATGAAATATTTATAATTGATTCTAAGTAAAGTGTATTTTTTTAATTTTTAACCAATCATTATTATATAATAATTATAAAGTGATTTTTGTTCATGATTCAATTTTTTTAGAGTATACTAGATGTTCCATTGATAGACCTCTCAAAACATGGATTCTTTAGCTTGATTAACAGTTCAAGTAAATATTTGATACCAAATTTGTGCTCGAACCCAACCTCCAACAAGCTTGAACCTCATGCATACTTTTATTAGCCCAACTTGGATCAGAGCAAATCCTTCAATGCACTAGGTATGGAAGAAAAGTTAAACCTTGAGCATCAAGAGGTTTGATTTTGAAAATAGTGAATCCTAGACTTGATCCGATCAGGTAGCATTTGTACAGGTTGTAACATGAAACCCTAATTACTAAATAGATCCCATCGGATTTTTTCTCATGACCAACATTGAATACGAAAAGAACTCTACAATGATAATAATATTAGGATTAATGCATTCTTTATATAATCTCGTTCCAGCTTTTCTTCTCGAAGCATCTTTTGGTTAATGTAGGTCACGACAAAGTGGAAATAAATTCAAAAGGTTCAATGCATTTTCTAGAGAATGCGTTATTCTATAAGATGATAGCCAAGGAGAGAGTTGAGAACCAAGAGCTTGTTTGAATGAGACTTATGCTGCATTGCATAGAGGTATCACCTATCAGCAATGGTGATATAATAGCTAGTATGGAAGGTAGAATATGGTCAAGTATAAAAATAACCACAACTTATGATGGCCATGATGGAGTTGCAAGGATGACAGTAGTGAAGATTGATGATGTTTTGAGGACCATGGTTCGATCCCATATGCTTTCCAAGAGGTATGCATTTCATTCTCAAGAAAGGAGCAAGAATTCTCATGTCTTAGACTATATAGAAGGGTGGGTTTTGGTTAAAGTTCTATTCAACTACTGGAGCTATCACTATTATTGTTGTTATATCAAGGAATCATGCATGGTGCTTGTTCTTGGAATTACTTCCACCACATAAGCAATATATTCTTCTTTTCATATATTGTCTTTTTTCATAAAACTAGTTAATTTCACATTATATTAAATCTCAATTCTTCACACTTCTCAAGTTTGATTTTAGAAATACAATTCTTTGACAAAATTATATAGCATCGCAAACTTAATGGTTAATCTATTAATTATTGATCATTGCAGATTTTTTTAATTGATGGAGTGGTAAATTCTCTTCAGAGTATTATTAGTTTGTTACATAGCATTATTATTCTTGAAATGGTTCCTAAATACTACCCTTACTGTTATCATGTATTAGATATAATTTTAGTATCATTATAATACATTCATCTTAAATACAGCCATAATATATATATATATATATATATATATATATATATATATATATATATATATATATATATATATGCATAAGTTCATCCATATATATGCATATATCTACTAATTACATATCCACCTACCTATCTACAAATATTCATATATACATACATGCATACATCCACATATATGTACATATATATATATACATATACATGCATACATATATATATGTGTGTGTGTTTGTATGTGTATACACGTGAGTGTGTGTATATATGTATGTATATATATGTAAGCGTGTATCAGATGTTCAAAAGTACATAATTTATTAAGAAAATAAAAAAAAAGAATTATATATAAATATAGAGGACATACAATGTAAAAAACAAAAACATAGTTACCAGAAGTGATAGAAAATATTCCCTTTTTGGTTTTTTGGGTAAAGATAGAAAATTTTAATTCGCTTGACATACAGCTTGAAGCTCGTTTTGATGTAATCAAAATGTCTTTTTTAACGGGAGGGTGGACCCACCCGAAATTTATTCAAACGAGGAAACTAGTTACACCTAAGCTGATCGAGAATATTACATTAATGTCTCAAAAAGATCAGAGACAAAATAGAAGCTATTAGTAGATAGAGGATTGGAGGAAGACCAGTCCTTGAACGGTTGGATGCAATGGCTTAGGACAGCATGGCAGGAGGACGTAGAGCTACCTATCATTGCCCTTCGACATCGCCTATCTTTTATCCATTTTCCCTAACAGTTTGAACCAGTTTCTCTTTACCAAATTTTGATCAGACTGGCAATTCGCGATATATATTAATTAAAGGAAAGTGGTCCAATCCTTGCAGACATCTCATCACATCCCAATGCAACCCTGGAGGATTCAGAATAATAGATAGAAATCCCAGACATAGATCAGTAGCAATATAAGATAAGCCTTATAGAGAGTAACATATTCCTTAAGAGATTTCACAAAGATAGTTGTAGGAATGTACATGTCACATGGTACCATCTCGCTCTGAACAGGTTCCTCATAGAGCTTAGAGATTGTATTACTATTGATCAGGTGGCTTTCAATTCAAATTATGGATGAATCACCCATGGACGCCTAATTAAAATCATGAAATTAAAGCTAAAGGTGATAAGCAACTGAGACAGTATAAAAATTAATTCACAAGAAGGTTGGAGTGAATGATTCAAAGAACCAATACACAGATAATCATGAAATGAATGTCTATTACATCAAACTATATATGCATGAAAGTAGTTATTGCAAACGGTCTTAAATTCTTTGTTTTATCATTAACTCTTAATTACTTTATTTATTCATCATAATTATTTTGAGAAGTTGTTATTAGAGACGGTTGTATCTCGGTTTTGCAATTAATTTATTCTCCCCCTTCAAATTTATCCAATTAAAAAACAAAACGATATCCATAGCTCCCTAAATTTACCAAGCCATTAAAGCGTGCGTTACCATATAAATTCCCTTATCATTTCTCTCCATAATACTTCTCTCTAGATAACCATGAACTAATAATTGCATCTGTTGTCCCATCGTCGACGACATGATGATCTCCCAACACCACATGACGGTCTCTATGCGGGTGACCTATCGGCCATCTCCTAGAAGCCATCCAAATACTGAAAGTTGATTTAATCTCTGCATGGAAATTAACTCCATCCGAGAATCCAAAGAATAGCAGTCTTCGTGCAATCAAGTTCTGCACAATCCTTTGAACCTAAGCAAATGACGCATTAATGGACAGATATAACATTAATTTTTACAAAGCTTTTTTTCTAAAAGAAAACATTCCCTTTTGCCTTATATAAACTCCTCCAGGGAGGACAGAAGGGACGCAAGAGACTAGCTACTAAGAGAGAAGAAGGTCTAGAATCCAAGTTACCAGCCATGTACATGTTCTGTCTTCCGTTTCGTTTCTTAGTCTCTTGCATGTTTCCATTGTTATCTGACTGTCTCGTCATTTGGCAACCTATGGCTATTTTATTTATGAACTCCATATATATTTATAGGGCCGGAATGATGGAACAAATAGAGCAGTCCCTCCAACCTGAACCGAGCTCAGTTGATCCACGGAGAAAAAGGTTGATGATGCAACTCGAAGAACTGAGCAAGAATCTACCACGGCCCGGCGAAAGGCGAAACCGTGGTGGGACAGGGTGGAAGGGAAAGAACCCACAAAGGCCAGAGGAAAGAAACACGGCGGGAGATCATACAAGTCAGGCTTCGAGTTCACGTTCATCGGAGCAGCCTCTCGACCACAAGAAGCTAAGAAGGTGAGCTTAAGAAAGACTAGTTGGAGCCATTTTCTTTTCTGTTATCTATTAGGGTTTCAATTTCTTTTCTACTTTTGATTTTAATGTTCAAGGAGAAAGAAAGCGATTGCATTGAGAATATTGTAGACTCATCCATGTTTGGTTTTATAGGCTTCAAAACAACAGGGAGTCCTGCAAGCGATCCTGGCTGAGGAGGGAACTGAAGAAGTTTGACCTCGAGGACATGCTTCAAGGGCTGAAGGTGAGAGCAGTTATGCAAAACAGTGGATGAGTTGTTATACGTATACATGCAAAATTATGTAATAACTGTATTTTATTTAATTGGATTTAATTATTTAAGTGGAAGGAGATCTCGGGGCAAATAATAGGTTATTTTGTTTTTATTTGCCACTTCGTAGTTGTTGTTACTCTATGATGCATAAATCGGTTGGACGGTGTGTTGGCATTAGATCACAACTAGTTAAGGTTTTCTTAAGATTTCTATTAGACAAGGGAAACCTTTTTTCTTTCCTTCCCTCTAATGCAAGTGGTTTGAATATTCGATAAATATTTTTTTGGATTAGCGATACTAAAAAAGAGTATGGATGATTATGGTAAGGTTTTTAACCACATGCATCATTATATTCATTGACAATATAGTCTTCAACCCATGCAAATACTATACTTTTTGGAGTTGCAGAGGAAAGTTGAACTACTTCGTGGTATGGTTGGCTACTATGGCCATCGACAGACAGAAGTAGAGACGGAGAACAACGAACTTCAAAGGAAATTGACCAATCTTCGTCGTGACAGCCAGATCAAAGAAGGTAAATATGATGAATCATATGAACCTCACAAGCATACATATTCTAACTTAGATCTAACCACGAGAAATGAATGGTTTTGTAGCTAAACAGGAGACATTGGCACAAGAACTGCAGCAACTAAAAGAGCTCTGTAGAATACAGCAGGAGATTCTGGTGCAGCAGTCACAGCAAGCCCAACAAAATTTTACGATGCCTCTCCGAGCCTTACAACCAAGTCCAATCGACAACTTTATGGATACTGACGTTTTCTTCAAGAAACCTTGAGGCTCTAGTTAGAGTTGCATTCAGTCCTTTGGACCTCTATGGCCACCTTTATGTTTGTTGTAAAATGTTGATTTTTTTTTTTTTTTTTTTCCTTGAGGAAATGTGGGTAAAATTTTGTATATGCGAAACTTTAAATGATTAACAGAATTGTTTATGTTTGTATTAATTATATGGGTGCTTCCACTGTTGGTTTGTCTATGTCAATTTATTATATTTCTAAAATAAAATTAAATGCTAATTATCAACTTAGATTATATGAAATCAAATGGCAGGTATCCATCTACAAAGTTATCTTTTGGCCTTGCTCTGCAAGCAAATTGATGATTACCAAATGTTTATCTTTGGTGACGCATAATACAAAGTATTAAATGAGCGCAATTCTGTATAACGTATAATTAAAATTAGGCACAAATGCATATAAAATAAAATAGAAGGATATATAATTATCCAACAAGAATGAAACGTGACAAGATGCAATTCATAAAATTATAAACAAATAAAGACGAAAAGAATAATTTTTTTATATTAATCTTCTCTCTCCGTGCATTAACATGCTATAAACAGTTCAGCTTGAAGTGCGACCTTCGGCCTCAATTTTTTTGGTACGAACCCCCGGTGTAGAGAAGTTACGCTACTTGACCCGGCGTGTTCCACGCGACACACCGCAATCGCTCGAGACTAAGGTGGGTGTCACGAGCACGAAGACCTCCCTATTTTTTTGGAAAAAAAGAGGGACCTCCACCTTTTTTTTAAATTGTTTTTTTTTTTTTGTAAACAAACAGGGACCTCCCATTTGGGGCACTACTTTTGGACGCAACCTAGAGGAATGACCGATAGCCGCTAAATCCTCCATCTAAACAAAGACGGGCGCCAGGTGATGGATAAGTAACCGGGCGTTCCCTCCCATCCCTCCGTGTGGCACCCTCTCATGATCTTATCGCTATAGGATATATAGTAGATAAAATCTGTTCAAAGATTTCTCTATATTATATCATAAATTTTGAATCCAGATACAATTGCTCAAAGCTCACAGCCAAGAACGTCACTCCTGGAACGCCGGACAATGTCCCGCACGAGGAGCCTAAAACAGCCCATTACTGTTCCATCAGTTGAGAAATGCGACGTCATGTACGTCATAAAGAAAAATTCTTTCTACACCATCTACGGTTATGAATCTTGCATGAGATTGGAGCAAAAAAAAAATTTTTTGCACTCCATGCTCTGACCCCGTATGAGAGCCAATCACTATGGGCGATGTCTGCAGAGGTATAGAAAGTATTTCTCCACAATGAATTAAAGGGACCTCTTGCAAATAACTTTGGGGTTCGAAAATGGCTGGCATGTGTATGCCAAGATCACTCTGATGCCAAGATTAGAGTTGGAAGGCCCGACACAAATTGGGCCATGCTAGGCATGGCCTACCTAGCATTGTAGTGGGTTGTGCCATGGCACAGCTCAAACCTAGGGGTCGGGCTGGACTGGAGGTTTGGTAGCCCACGACTTAGGCCCGACATGGCCCGCAGGACCAAGCACAATACGGCACGTGCCCAGGCTCGGCACGACCCACGTGCCAAGGCCCGACACAGCCCACGTGTCAGCCCATATGAGCCATGCCAAGGCACGATCCATTTGGCACGCTATATTTTTAAAATTTTATTTTAAAAAATATTTTTTATAAAATAAAATAAGTTAGGAGATGTTGGTGCAGAAATCCGTCGCCGCCGGAGGTCGCCGCACTCGAGGCCGCTGGGCGCCGCCGGGGACCTGCAAAACGAAGTTCCGACCGGAATCGGTGGGGTGGTGGCTCCGGCAGGACCCTCCGACGGTCAAGTTAGTTTCCGACCAACAGTAATGGAGTGCTCGGAATGAGTTCCGGAGCTTAGAGATGTGGAGGAGAGCTTAGAGAGTCAAGAGTCCAGAGAGCCCAGCCTTAGCGTGTCGGGAGGGTCCTTTATATAGTGGAGCTTGATGGTGACAACTGCAGCCGCATGCTGGCGGGCCGCTCGAGGTTCGGCGGAGTCAGTCCCACTGGTGCCGTGTGCGGCGGATTGAGGGTGACAGCCATCGCCGCCTGGCAGTGGGTCGCTATCGCCCGCGGCGGACTGACTGACGATGACTGTGATGGTTGCAGAGCTTGCCGAAGAAGGGTTGAAGAGGAAGATAGGAGGGAGTTCGGAGGCCCATAGTCTGGGGTTCGGCCGGCTGGCTTGGGCTTGGGCTGAGGCTTGGACACTTGAGAGTTCGGTAGGAGCTCGGTCGGCCGAAGTTTGATGAGGGCGACCGCTGAGGAGTTCGGCCCTGAGAGGACTTCAGAAGGCTCCTGGCGACGCTTGGGGATTCCCGGTCCGCTGAGGAGTTCGGCCGCTGAGAGGACTTCATTGAAGCTCGGCCGCTTGGAGTCGGTTCCGAAGGAGTTCGGCCGTGGGGAGTCCGAAGGAGTTCGGCCGAAGGGGAAACGCCGGGAGGAGTTCGGGTGGCCGAACGGCCGTGGGAAGTCCGAGGAGTTCGGCTGCATGGGCTCGCCTGGGGTCGGTCCGAAGGAGTTCGGCCGTGGGATCCGAAGGAGTTCGGCCAGGGCTCGCTGATTTCGGCCTCTAGGGAGTTCGGCCCGGAGCCTGGCGCTGGGGAGTTCGGCAGCTAGGTAGTTCGGCCCGGACCTTGGCGCAGGGGAGTTCGGCCTCTAGGCAGTTCGGCCGTGGTAGGGGCTCGGCCTGGCGCCTGGCGCTAAAGCTCTTCAGCGGCTACTGGTTACATTGGGCTGAGCGTCGGGCCGGGCTTCGGCAGGAGCGGGATTTATCCCCAACAGTAGCCCCCCCACTCCCGAGTTCAAAAATTGAAGGAAGGGAGTACCAAAACAGGCGACTGCCGAAGTCTTCTTCCAGGCTCCGCATTTGTTGCAGCTGAAGCTCGGGGGAGGTCTCATCTCCAGCCGATGTTTGGAGTTGAAATGGAACTCGTTTCCAGCTAAAGTCGATGAAGCTGATGTTGAAGCCGAAGTAAAACTCGCCTCCTTCGGTCGAGGTCGGATTTGAGCTCCTCGGGGGCGACATTATCTTCATCAGTTGAAGTCGACTCGAGGGAGACCTCCTATCTTGCAGCCGAGGTTGAAGTGCGCGCTCGGGGGAGATCTTATCTCCTACGGCCGAGCTTCCCTCGGGGGAGATCTTATCTCCTGCAGCCGAAGTGAAGTGCGCGCTCGGGGGAGATCTTATCTCCTGTAGCCGAGCTTCCCTCGGGGGAGATCTTATCTCCTGCGGCCGAGGTTGGTGCTCGTGTTAGGACGAGGTTCTCCTCCTGTTCCTAACCGAGGTTGTTTCCGGTCGCTCGGGAGAGATCTTATCTCTAGCCGAGGTTGTCAACGGTCGCTCGGGAGAGATCTTATCTCTAGCCGAGGTTGGTGCTCGTGTTAGGACGAGGTTCTCCTCCTGTTCCTAACCGAGGTTGTTTCGGTCGCTCGGGAGAGATCTTATCTCTAGCCGAGGTTGTCAACGGTCGCTCGGGAGAGATCTTATCTCTAGCCGAGGTTGGCCGAGGTTGATGCTCGTGTTAGGACGAGGTTCACCTCCTGTTCCTAACCGAGGTTGTTCACGGTCGCTCGGGAGAGATCTTATCTCTAGCCGAGGTTGGTGCTCGTGTTAGGACGAGGTTCTCCTCCTGTTCCTAACCGAGGTTGTTCCGGTCGCTCGGGAGAGATCTTATCTCTAGCCGAGGTTGTCAACGGTCGCTCGGAGAGATCTTATCTCTAGCCGAGGTTGTTGCTCGCGTTAGGACGAGGTTCTCCTCCTGTTCCTAACCGAGATTGTTCTCGGTCGCTCGGGAGAGATCTTATCTCTAGCCGAGGTTGTCAACGGTCGCTCGGGAGAGATCTTATCTCTAGCCGAGGTTGATGTGCGCGCTCGGGGGAGATCTTATCTCCTAGGCCGAGGTTGGCCCGATCGCTTGGAGGGAGATCTTATCTCCTGCAATCGAGGTTGGCCCGGACCCTCGGGGGAGATCTTATCTAATGCGGTTGACTGCTTCTTTCCTATCATCGCGCGCTCGGGGGATTTATCTCCTACGTTTTCGCATCCAAAAATAATATTCCTGCCCGAGGTTGGCCGCTTTTTCCCTGTCACTACATGGTTTTCGCATCCAGAAATAATATTATCGAAAGAAAGAAATTTTATTGAAAGGAAAGTTACTAGTAGCGCATCCCCAAATTCTGTATTTCAAGATCGTGATAACGTTGTTCCTCCGCATCTTCTTCGATGCAATAAGTTCCTGGGGTGGACGACCTCCTCATGCTGGAACCTCCTCAATTTGGTGCAAGCTCTTGTTGCTGGGAGACGGCGAATCGCCGATGCACCGAGATCTTCCCAGGGGCAATGTGAACGACGACGTAAGGTGGCCGACCTTCTTTGCAGGTCTCTGGCTACGGCAGCGCCCTTAGCCGATCTTTTTCTGCTTCAGGCCGGTACCGGAAGGAATTTACCCAGCCGACCCGTTTCTGACGAGCTCCTCAACTTTTATCTCGGAGCTGGATGCATCCCTTTCGTGTCGTGGCCGTGGTCGTGATGGTAGAAGGCAGTACTTATTTCGATCGCGCTTGTTTGGGGGAGATCCGTAATCCTTCCGGTCTTGGCAGCTGGTGTTTTACTTCGGTGAGAATCTGGGCTTCGAGGAGCGTTGAGGGGGGCATAGCGGCGGAACCTTCCGGGAGGAGGACTTCCTTCGCGCCTCTTTATCAGGGCGAGTTCGAGGAGTTCGGGCCCGCCTGCTTTCGTAGGGGGTCTGCGAGTGCAGCCGAGCTTCACCCAGCTCTTCCTCGTCCGCCAGCCGGTCCTTTCTGACGAGCTCCTCATCTTTCAATTTGAAGGCTTCTTCCGCACGGGCATATCTCTCGGCTCGAGCCAGCAGGTCGGCGAAGTCCCTGGGATACCTTTTTTCCAGAGAGAACAGCAAGTTATTTTTCTGAAGGCCGCCCTTGAGTGGCGGCCATCGCGAACAGACTTGGTCCAGGTCCCGGACTTCCAATGCGCGTGCAGCGTTGAATCGAGGTGACGTAAGTCCCGGATGGATTCCCCTTGCTTCTTTGCTTGACGGCTCATCAGGGAATCCGAACCTCGGCTCGGTCCGTCGGCTGCTGATGAAGTGGGCCGCGAACCGACTGACTCATCTTGGTCGAAACGAGAAGGATGGTGCCCGGCTTCAAGCGCCGAGTACCAATTCCTAGCTGCTCCCTTGAAGGGTAGAAGGGAAAGCCCGACACAAAATGGCATCAGAAGCGCCATGGAGCAACATCGTCGTCCTGAAGGCCTCCAAATGGTCGACCGGGTCAGTGGTCCCATCGTAGCTTTCAAAATGCGGGAGCTTGAAGTTCGGTGGTACCTGTTCCTGCATAATTTTCTGTGAGAAGGGAGGATCAGTGCAAATATCGTTACCGCGGGAGGAAGGAGTATGACGAAGTTCTTCTATGCGTCGTCCCATCTCCATGAGCCTTTGATCCAGGAAATCTTCGCGATCCTTAATCCCCAAGGTCTTCTCGCGGAATGGGGTGCGAAGCTTCTCCCTGGGTCGAGCCGCGGTCCGAGCAGGGGCTCTTTGCCGGCTGCCCCTTCTCTCCCGAGGGCGGAGGTCGGGTAGCCCACATCGGTCGCTCCTGGACTGGATTCCCGGGCTCCGGGGAACCCCGCGCCGGTCGAGTGGGCGCTGGACTCGGGACTTGCGTTGGTGCTTGCACTGCCTGCACCGCCTCCGTAAGATCGCGGACCTGCTGGGCAAGCAGGTCGAACCGCTCCGCATCTACCGCGAGTACGGAGCGGGCCCCGTGTTGCCGGGGCCGGAGTGGGAGCGGACGGACCCGAACGGGATCGGGCCGCGGAGGCTGCCGACCTCCGGGTCGAGGCTCTTCTGGGGGGCATTTTTCTTTTCCAGAAAAGGAATACTGAAGAGGGAGAAGAGAGATCCGGAGCAGGGGAGAAGGAAATCGTCGCCGAGCACTCCTTTAAGAACAAGGGAACCTCGAAGGTTCAGGCCCTTCCTTCTAGCGCCAATCTGTTGGTGCAGAAATCCGTCGCCGCCGGAGGTCGCCGCAATCGAGGCCGCTGGGCGCCGCCGGGGACCTGCAAAACGAAGTCCCGTCCGGAACCGGTGGGGTGGTGGCTCCGGCAGGACCCTCCGACGGTCAAGTTAGTTTCCGACCAACAGTAATGGAGTGCTCGGAATGAGTTCCGGAGCTTAGAGATGTGGAGGAGAGCTTAGAGAGTCGAGAGTTCAGAGAGCTTAGCCTTAGTGTGTCGGGAGGGTCCTTTATATAGTGGAGCTTGATGGTGACAACTGCAGCCGCGTGCTGGCGGGCCGCTCGAGGTTCGGCGGAGTCAGTCTCACTGGTGCCGCGTGCGGCGGATTGAGGGTGACAGCCATCGCCGCCTGACAGTGGGTCGCTATCGCCCGCGGCGGACTGACTGATGGCGATGGTTGCAGAGCTTGCCGAACGAAGGGTTGAAGGCCTTCGTTGTGTGCCCATTTCGGAGGAGTTCGGGCTCCTGAAGAGGAAGATAGGAGGGAGTTCGGCTCCCATAGGCGTCTGGGGTTCGGCCGGCTGTTGGGCTTGGGCTGAGGCTTGGACACTTGAGAGTTCGGTAGGAGCTCGGTCGGCCGAAGTTTGATGAGGGCGACCGCTGAGGAGTTCGGCCGCGACTGAGAGGACTTCATTGAAGCTCGGCCGCTTGGAGTCGGCCCGAAGGAGTTCGGCCGCTGAGAGGACTTCATTGAAGCTCGACCGCTTGGAGTCGGCCCGAAGAAGTTCGGCCGAAGGGGAAACCCGAAGGAGTTCGGCTGCACGGGCTCGCCTGGGGTCGGTCCGAAGGAGTTCGGCCGTGGGAAGTCCGAAGGAGTTCGGCTGCATGGGCTCGCCTGGGGTCGGTCCGAAGGAGTTCGGCCGTGGGATCCGAAGGAGTTCGGCCAGGGCTCGCTGATTCGGCCTCTAGGGAGTTCGGCCCGGACCTCGGTGCAGGGGAGTTCGGCCTCTAGGCAGTTCGGCCCGGACCTTGGCGCAGGGGAGTTCGGCCTCTAGGCAGTTCGGCCGTGGTAGGGGCTCGGCCTGGCGCTATAGCTCTTCAGCGGCTACTGGTTACATTGGGCTGAGCGTCGGGCCGGGCTTCGGCAGGAGCGGGATTTATCCCCAACAGGAGATAAATAAAAAAAGATAGAATATATTATTATTTTTTTTTATAAAAGTAAAAATTATAAAATTATCTTATAATAATGAAGGATTTGGTATAGATCCCTATCAATTTATTAATATAAATTAAAATTATACAAAAAGAAAGGGGGCTAGGCCTAACCTACAGAATGCAAAGAGTGAGAGAGAAGAAAATAGAGGTGACTCACCTCAACAAATAAAAAGTAAAAATATATAATTTTAAAAAAATAAGAATTAAAAATAAATCTTACTAATTATCTATTGTATTTGTATTATCTTCGTCATTAGATCCAATATCATATCCTTCTTTGTCCTTAAGTCTCATCTCCACATCCAACCAATTTTTGAAGCAAAGCAATATCTCAATTATCTCGCCCATCATTCTGCTCCTTTTTTCATCCAAAATGCACCGACCTGCACTGAAAGCTGATTTCGATGCTACTATAGAGATCAGCACAGCTAAAATATCGCCTGTAATTACAGACATAACATGATATTGATTTTTCATACTCTTCCATCAGATCAATACATCAAGATTTTCTATTTAATTTTCATCTAATACAAAAGAGATTTTATTTCATAAATAAAATTATAATTCATTGCTTAAAGATGAAGAAGATGCACGTGAATATCTTTTATGTGCAAGAATGAAAAACAGATGATGAACGAGAGATACTAAAAGTTGGTTGTGAAGATGAAGTGGACTGTCCAAATCCATGAATCTTTTCATCATATAATACAAAAATATCATGAAATAGCTAAGTTACCTCCACTTTAGATTCTTCAGAATTATGATTCATATATTTATTAATTTCATCAAGTAAAATATGTACATCACTTAATTTGATTCATGGAATACAACAGCTAAGTTATGCATGGGACATACGATGTCATAATACTATTTTTTTTTAATTTCATAAATAATAGATATTAAAATATCATCATATTTATATTGTATAAATTAACCATAAATTATATATGCTTATTATAAAAATGCACAAGAGGTTGAAAAATAAATACCAAAAAGAATATTTATAGCGTTATAAAAACTAACTAAAAAATCTTCTAATTTTTTTTCAATAATTTTCAGTCAAAATAAAGTTTAATCCATGATAATTTATATATATTTAATAAATTTTTATGTGGATATGCATCATGAATCATTATATATGTAAAGTTTCAATGGATAACTATATCAAGTTTAAATTTTTTAAAATATTTATTATGATTTAGATATAATTATTTAAATTCTTGTAATCAAACTCTTGAAGCATGAATAAAAAATATTATATTTTTAATTTTTATAATTATATCTTGAATCATGCCCATTCTATCTTGAATAAAAAGATTTAAAATATGACATACATATTTAATATAAAATAATTTTTTATTAATAATAAAATAAAAAGAGTCTTTCAATAATTGGATAGCTATATTATTATTAGATGCATTATCAAATATAATAGATATAATTTTATTTCTAATACTATATACAACTATAGTTTGATAAATAATATTAAAAATTTATTGACCATAATGAGGATAATCAAAAGAATGAAAAGTAAGAATATGCTTATTTAATTATCAATCATTATTTATATAATGAGCAGTGATAGAAATAAAAGACATATTACCTACAGATATAGTCCATATATTAGAAGTTAATTATATTTTTATATTTAAAGCAAAAAAATTTTCTATTAAATTATCTTTCATTGCTAAATAATTAGTCATAGCTACTCTTCTAAATATACGTCTACTAATTTTTCTATAAATGGGTTGTAAAGCTAATTAAATATACTCTTCAAAATTAAAAGATTCACATAAGCTAAAAGGTAATTCATCCTTAACTATCCATTTTATAAGTATTTTTCTTTGATTTTCATGATTATAAGCAAATAAAAATGTACCCTCTTGTGTATTAAGGATACTTTAAAGATGAGAATCATTTATTCTATGAGACTCTTAATATCTCTTCAAATGGTCAGTTTTTCCAGTACTGGCATAACTATATAATTTGATATATTTTTTATATTTTATCTTATAGACTTCATTAATTAAAACTCTATCGAAATCATTCTAAATAACGCTAGTCTTTTTACGAAAAGAGGATCCAGCTTCATCAGAGGGGCTTCAAAGAAAGTAGAAAAGGTTTCTTCCTCCTTAGAAATAGAAAAAATATCGGCATGCCCAGCGGTGCCAATAATACTCTCATCATCATAACTTGCCATCTAAACTCAGTAAATACAAAAAAAATAAAAACTAACCAATAACCAGCAAAAAAAAATTAAGTAGAGATTGTAGAGCCAAAGAGGAAGAAGAGGTAGAGCGGAGAGTTGGAGAGCCAGAAGAGAAGGACTGAGCCACCGGAGAGTCGGATAGCTGGAGAGCCATATTTATAGAGCTGCTCTTGAACTCCGACCTTCCAAAAAGAAACACTTTCTTCTCTTGTATAACTCTTAAATTGCTAAACTATAATTACTACTTGCTAAATATTGAATAGAAGAGAGAAAAATTACAAGAAGAGAGAACAAATAGAAGTAGAAAAATTAGAGAAAGAAAATTAGTTTGATGAATTAATGTGGTGAGAATGAAAGAGAAGGATCCTATTTAGAGAAGTCTTAAAATTTTTATTTTTTCAAAATACCCCTCAATTTAGCCATTTTTTGGTTGTTAGAGGGGTCAAAATGATAAAAACAAGAAAAATAACCACTATGGCCTCTTAAAAAATAAAAAAAAAACTCATTTAAACCATTACAGGCTGATATGGTCCGTTTGGAGATGTTATGGGTTGTGCTAGCTATGGCCCATTTGAGGCCGTTATGGGCCTTACTAGGCACGGCCCATTTGGAGACATTGCGGGCCGTGCCAGGCATGGCCCGTTTGGGTTGGAAAAAAAAGAAAGCGGGCCTGACAGGCCAACCGGTCATGCCAGGCCTGGCCCATTAGTTCTCGGGCCTAGGGCCATGCCGGATGGAGGGTTTTGCATTTTCATGCCATGTCGGCACAGCCCATTTAGTCGATGGTTTGCTTCAAAATTTTGAAAAAAGAAAGGCACTTTTCAACTGATCTGCATATGAATCGACTGAGTAATGCTATTCATCTAATGAGCCATTGTACCTTCTTTATTGTACTTGGATGCTTCATTTCTAGTAGCACTCGGATTTTCTTGGGATTTGTTTCTATTTCTTTTTTAGTTATAAGAAAATCCAAGAATTTTTTGGCCATTACTCCAAAAGCTACTTGTTGGGATGGAGTTTCATCTGATATTTGCGGAGTTTCCTAAAGGTTTTTTTCAGATCGATAATATGCCGATCTTCTTCATTTTTTTTTTACAAGCATAACATCAACATAGACCTCTATATTATGGCTAATCTATTATTTGAATATTTTATTAATTAAGTATTGGAATGTAGCACCTGCATTTGTCAAACCAAAAAACATCATCTTATAACAATACAAACTTTGGTCAGTGACAAAAGTCATATTTTATTCATCTTCTGATGCCATTCTGACCTGATTATAGCTAAAAAAAGGATCCATGAAGCTTAGCAATTTATGTCCCAAAGTGGCATTGATTAGTTGGTCAATCTTTAGAAGGGAGAAGCCATCCTTAAAATAGGTCTTATTGAGGTCGGTATAGTCAATACAGATCCTCCACTTGTCATTCATTTTTTTGATTATTACAACATTGGCAATTCATTTCAGATATTAGGCTTCTTGGATGAATTTAGCTATCAAAAGCTTATCGACTTCTTCATCTATAGCTTTTTATCTTTTTAGAGCAAAACTTATTTTTTTTTACTGCACAAGTCGGGGCTTGAATCAATATTCAGATTGTGCATGATAACATTGGTAAAAATCCTGGCATATTAGAAGTTGACTAAGTGAATACATTAGCATTTGATCGAAGAAGAGACATCAACTTCTCTTTTTGGATGGGCTTTAATTGACATCTAATTTGAATAGTCTTTTTCGGATCTTCATCTAGCATAACAGTAATGAGCGATTCAATTGACTCACCTCGATTTTTGCCAACCTCTTCATTGTTTTTTTTGTCAAGCACTTCAATTGGTAAAACTTCTACTGGTTTCTTCATCTTTGTAGCTATTAAGAAGCATTATCTGGCGAGTATTTGATCTCCATATATTTCTCTGACCTTATCCTTTGTTGAAAATCAGACCAATAGATGATAAGTGGAGACTATTGCTTTAAGAGCATTAAGTCTAAGTCGATCAAGAATAGCATTATAGGCTTGCGGTATTTTGACAATCAGAAAAGTGGGTTGCATGGTTGACTGATAAAGATCTCTTCCTACAGTAACAAGTAATGTGATTTCTTCTTCAACAGCCACTAGATCTCCTAAAATTTCGATCATCGATGTATCGATCTGCTTTAATTTATTTAGCATATTCATTTTTTGGAAAGCAACATAGAACAATACGTCGACAGTGCTTTCATTATCCATTAAAATTCTTTTTACATCATATTTGGCTATTATCAAAGAGATGACAATATCATTATTGTAAGGATTTTGAACTCCTTGGACATCATCATCAAAAAAAAGAATGATATTATCAGTGCATTACCTCTTTGGAGGACTCTCAGTTGCCCTCCAAATTCTACCAAGATCAAAAATCATGTTAATGACTCCAGTAGTTGGCTGATTATGCTCAGCACCATCATTGAGCTTCTAGCATTGCTCGACAGTCTAGTTTGTCCGATCTTTAACATATTTGTTGAGGTAACCTCGATAAATTAGTGCTTCGATTTTATCTTTAAACTATCGATATTCTTTTATATCATGGTCGTGATCTCGGTGAAAATGATAGTACTTATTTTTATCTTTTCTTACAGATGGGGCCTTCATGGGATTCGGTCATCGGAGATATACATGGTTTTCAATCTCCATTAAGATTTGAATGCGGGGAGCGGACAGAGAAGCATAGGTATCAAACCGCCAAGGTGGATTTCCTGACCTCAGATTTTTATGAGGTTGATCAGAAGCATTTGCTTGATCTTTGTGGTCTTCATCACGGGATCGCTTCTTCTCATTTTTGTCCTTACCTACTTATTTAGTTTTTTTCCTCCTCCACCTAGGCATACTTTCGAATCTGGGTTAGCATCTCCTCATAGGTATCCAAAAATTTTTTATTGAGAGAGAAGATCAGGTGATTACTCCTGAGCTCTTGCTTCAGAGTAAACATAGCGATGGACTCATTGAAGTTTTTTACTTTCAGAGTGGCTACATTAAAATACGTCATATACTTACGGAGGGATTCACCCTCCTACTGAATCACTAAAAATAGACTATTCATATTTTTTAGATGGAGCCAATTGTTGCCAAAGTAAGCGACAAATAACCTACCCAACTGTTTAAATGAAGAAATGGATCATGATTGGAGTCCAGAAAATCATACCCTTGCTGACTTCTTGAGGGTAATTGGGAAGGCTACACATAGTAGAGCATCAGATGCTTCTTGAAGTCTCATAATATCTCTATATCTCTCAAGATAATCTTGAGGGTCAATGGAACCATTGAATAATTCTATTGTTGGCATCTTGAACCAGAAAGGGACTGGTTCATCCAAGATTTCTTTAGAAAAGGAGGATTTTAGATTGAAGTCTTTCTTACTTTGAGAGGGACCTCCAAATTGTAGTTCTATCAATCTATTTTCAAGATCTTGGAGCTTTTGCTCAAGGCCTTTCTTTCATTGTCGTCTTTTGTTGTAAGAAGTAGATTCTCCTTCAAAGGACTACTCATCTTGACCAAGAAAATGATCATGATGGGGTTTTTGAAGAATTGATCGGTGATTGTGTTGAAACAGAGCTTCTTGGGAGACTGCTTCTTGCTGTTGCTTCCTGGTATATTGGAGCTGTTGTACGGTGGTGGTGAAAGCTAGGTTTTGTTGAACCAAGAGATTAAATTATTATAGATCAACTATGATCGGAGGTTGAGGTTGAATTATTTTTAGCGCAACTTCTGGAGAAGATGGAGTTGGCAGAGGATGATTTACAGAATCTTTAGGCAAGCTCTTTTTCTAGCGCTAATCTATTGCTACAAGAGTTGATGTATGATTGCACTGGAAAGCTGATCAAGGTCAAGTCAATGTAGATCATGGATTGACTTGCAAAGAAGTTCCTAAAATCGATGGAATACCCTCAGATTTGGGATCCTTCAATGCTTAAGTTAATCGGAACCTTGAGAACAGATAATAGAAATAAAAGACTAGAAGGCAAAAAAAATGAGTATGATGAATGGAGGGAGTAGAAGTTCTATCTTTCTTCAGTGAAAAAATCGAGAGAAGATTTTGGCAAAATTTTGACTCTATGAATCTTATCCTTCGAAAGGATATCCTATATCTCTATTTATAGAGAGGATTCGTTTAGGCTGTTAAGCTATTTAAAAAATTTGTTAGACCGTTAGTTTGTTATAGTGGAATGGCCAGTTGTGTGGTGATCGTGGGTCGTTTGCCAATGTGAAGATTAGCTGTAGCATAGCTGAAAGATAGTTGTATCATAATTGGAGAGTAGCAGATATTCTCATCAAAGATCAATTATTATATTAATAGCTTGGTAGTAATCCAATCTGACTGTACTTTAACTGGTCAAAAGAGTGTTGATCTGCATTCGACGACCTCAAGAAGTACCTTAGCTCAATTCCATTATTATCAAAGCCAGTTAAAGATGAGGATTTATTCATATATTTATCTATCTCATTTAATACTATTAGCTCGGCTCTAGTTCGAGATGATGCAAGAACATAAAAGTCTATCTATTATACCAGTAAATCGCTATAAGATGCCAAAACTTGGTATGCTAAGATCGAGAAGATGATCTATGCTCTAATCACATCAACTAGACGACTTTGGCCTTATTTTTAAGCCCATCCCATGATTGTTCTAATAGATTAACCATTGAGATCGGTTCCACATCGACTTGATACCTCAGGTCAAATAGCTAAATGGGCCATTAAGCTCAATGAATTTGACATTGACTACCGACCTAGACCATCATTGAAAGCTCAGGTATTGATCGACTTTATCATGGAGTGCTCCATCCCTGATAAAGAACCAATTTTGGAAAGACCAGAGGAGATTATTGAAGATTTCTATTGGATACTGCATGTTAATTAATGGAGCCTCAAATATGAAAGAAAGTGGAGCTGGTTTAATTTTAGCCAATCCAGAGGGTGTCATTACTAAGCACACTCTGAGATTAACTTCAACACTTCTAATAATAGTGCAAAGTATGAAGCACTTATTGCTGAGCTTAAGATGGCAAAAGAGCCTAGTGTTAGGAGCTTAAAGTCTTCATAGACTCAACTTGTCATCGACCAGGTATGAGGTTAATTCAAAGCTAGAGGTTTCATAATATCTTAATATTTACAGAATATGAAAGAATTATAAAAGGCTTTGAAAATTAAGAAATCATGTAAATACCAAGATCAAAGAATGTCCGAGCTAATGTTTTATCACATCTAGCCACATTGGGTTATCCGACCTTGACTAGAAAGAGCTTATTGATGTTCTTGAGAAATCCAGCATCAAAATTCTAACAATTGCTCAGATTGGTCATCATTCGAGCTGGATTAATCCGTTAATGGATTATCTCAATAAAGGAGTTCTACCAAATAATCCCATTGAAGCAAGGAAAGTTAAAAGGCAGGCCCCATGGGATGTTGTTTTGGACAACAAGCTATATAAACGGTCATATTTTTTTCCATTGCTTCAGTGCTTACAACCATCAAAAGCTTACTATACTCTTCGAGAAGTTCATGAAAAAATTTATGGCAATCGCTTGAGAGGCAAATTGTTAGCATACAAGGTGATTCAGCAAGATTATTACTAGCCAACTATCCAAAAGAATGCAGCTGACCTTGTCAATAAATACGATCAATGTCAAAGGTATGCCAATATCCAACATTACCCTACAGTCGAACTCATTCATATTATAGCACCTTGGCCCTATGCTATATGGGGAATGGATATTCTCGGATCTTTTTCAATGTTGGTAGGACAAAGAAAGTTCTTGGTTGCGATTATTGATTACTTCACCAAATGGATGGAGACGGAACCTCTAGCATAAATTACTAAAAAGAAAATGTAGGACTTCGTTTGGAGGTTGATCATTTACTGTTTGGTTTAACTCGAGTTATTATCACTAATGATGGGCAACAATTCGATAACTCGAAGTTCAAGAAATTCTATTTTGAGTTGCGTATTGACCAAAGGCTCATCTCAGTAGAACATCTGCAATCAAATAGAGAAGCCGAGATCACCAATCGGACAATCATTCAAGAACCAAAAATGAGGCTTACTGAGACAAAAGGTCTTTGGGCAGATGAGCTTTATAATATTCTTTGGGTTTGCAGAACTGTACCTCGAAGATCAATCGAGAAGACATCCTTTAAGCTTACTTTCGGAGCAGAAGCTATAATACCTATGAAAATTGATTTACCGACAACCCAGGTTGAAAATTTCTATAAAGAAAGTAACTCCGATTGGCTAAGAACCAACCTGAATTTACTTGAGAAAATCAGAGAGATGGCTCAAATTCGCATGAAAATCTATAAACAAAGGATAGTCAAATATTATAATACTTGAGTAAAGCTAAAGTTCTTCCATAAAGGAGACATGATTGTTTGTTGAGCCGAAATCTCAAAACCCATAGAATAAGGAAAACTTGCTCTAAGTTGGGAAAGACTTTATCAAATCACTAAAGTGATTGCTCAGGAGCATATAGAATTAAAAATCTAGATGATTCAAATATTTCAAGAATATGGAATGTCGAGAATCTCAGACTGTATCATCAATGAGCTTCCAATAAAGCTTCAAACTTTTTTCTCAATGAAGATGGATTTTCAGTCAGTAATTACAAAAAGTCATCTCCAAACTATATCGGTACAAAATCGACCAAAGGAGTATAACCTATCTAAACGAAGCTATGAAGTCTACTCAAATGAGGACAAGAGAGGGCCAAGTTTGTCCAAACTAGGTCGAGAATAGCTGAACTTCAATTGTAAGAATCCAAACCAAATGAAGACAAACAGAACGTGAGATACCTGATCTCTAGATTAGACCTCACCAAGAATGTGAAACATCCGATCTCCAGATTGGACCTCACCAGTGAAGAATATGAGACATCCGATCTTTGGATTGAATCTCATAAATGATGATGTGGGATATCCGATCTTTAGATTGGACCTTACAAATTTATCATGGTATATTTTGATTTCAAGTTCAACCTTAAAAATACTCAAATTGGAGCTAAGCCTATTGGCTACACAACTATAATTCAAAGAGATCTATATTCTCATACATCAAAGCCCTTTAAAGGGAAAAGAACGGGACACAACCGATCAAAGTCTTATTGGGAATGAAGGGGACCTAACCTACCAATCCTAAGCTCAAGTAGAGATACTTCTTGAAAACTTCTATTATATTTGAATCATCGATTAATACTCTATTATCAATCTGATCGAAGTTAGATGTTATTTGTTATGGATAACTTAGAAATTTTTTGAGATTTTCTAAAAGCATTCAAAACCTACATCGAGTAAAGTGAACTAGGAGATATCTGTGTCAAAAAGAAAAAAAAACCATTGAAAAAACTTTGCTTTTCATTACTATAAAGAATATTTATAAAGCCTAAGTCGGGTTGATATAGTAGCTCAAGAAATAAAAAAAAAGAAGAATATAAAAATCAGGCAGTAGCCTGAGAAACATTCGAAGGAGCAGCAATCGAATCTCCATTAGTCATTGGAGATTTTACAGAAATAACTTCAATCGCTGGAACTTCAGTAGTAGTTGGAGTTGGAGAAGAAAGTTAAGGAGTCATGTCAACAGTTGACTAGAGTGGTTCAGTAGTGGGAGCAGCATCTGACATCGATTGAATAGGAGTCGCAACTGCCTATGTAGCGATCAAGTCAAATGCCGCCTATATAGCCACCTTGGAGGTAATTTTGCTAAGATTAAGATCAAGAAAGAGCTTCTTGATCAGGTTCTTGCAGTTCAAAAATTCATAATTATACACTTTCTTGGAAGCCTCCATGACTTCATCCTGGAATGCCTCAAAGGACTTGTACTTCTCCATAGCTCGGGCAGCACTCTTCTTATATTTCTCAATATTTCGCTAAAACATGAGAAGGCTTTTGTCACAAGCTACTATGGTCTCATCTTGAGCTGCTAGGATTCCCTCTTCTTTCTTCAGCTTGGCCTCTAGCTCGAGAACCCTTCTAACCTCCTTCCACAATTCCAGTAACTTTTTCTCATTTTTATTCATTTTTCTTTGATGGTCCAGCAGAGCCTGGTTCTTCTCTTTATTATGGCTAGCTTCTTCTGGAGCTACTTCTTCAGCTTCTCGATAATTTTAGCCTCTTTGGTAGCTTTTTCCTTAGCTACCTTCTTGCAGTCCTTCTCGACCTGAAGCCCCCCTTTCAAAGACTTCTTATTCTCATAAAACCATAATAGGTGCTCGCTGAGCAATAGTACACTGCTGACTGAAAAAGAAAAAGACAAGAAGAGGATCAGATCGGTATAAAATCAACATAAAAATAAGGAAAGAGAGAGAACTTACATCCAAAATACTATTCAACCCGAGCTGAGTAACTGATCAACTGAGTAGTCTTGCTTTCGGACGTCGAGATCTCTTTGTGGCATCATTGCACACAGCATATCTCTTCCGTGTCATGGCATCTCTAGTAATGACACCTAGGAGATCAATTCTATTTATCGAGGTCAATGGCATATTGACCTTGGAGAGCTTCAACCCTTCAGTAGGTCGAAATGACTTGGCGGACGTCAGAGGTGGCATGAGAGACGAGCTCGACCTTGGATGCGCAGTTGATTCTTTGGCAGGTGGACGGGCTACCTCGATAGTTTATCAATGGCTCTTTGACACCAACTTTAATGCATAAATCAGAACCGCATTAATTACTAACGGCCCCAAAGCAAAAATTGGAGAAGGTCGGGGAGAAGCTGACTTGGAGTGCCTAGCAGCTTCCTTCCTCCTCTTAGCAGTAGGGTGGTCGGTGAAATATTATTCCCTCTTTTTTACCTCTGTCAGCCTCTTTGGGTTGAACCTTATGATTGCTGCAATAATGAAACAAGAATACTGTTAAGCAAATATGGATATGTTTGAAAAGATTGGAGGAAATTCAACATTAAACTTATCCTGGGAAGAAATTTGGCTGATACTAGCATCGAACAAAGATTCATCGATCACCAGCTAGCTTAGCTTAGGTATCTTCATACCAACAATTCTTTAAAAATCTTTTTATCCCCAGGTAATACTTGGCTATTGGAATTTCATTTGAGCTGAGGTTTACCCCAACTGCAATTGAAATCCCAAGAAATATCAAAAGAAATAAAAAAGAAATGACTTTTTTAATCATAGATGGAAGAAGAAATGAGAGAACTAAATTTATAATTTAGCTGAGATGAGAAATACCACCAGCCTTTTTTATTGAGATATTTTTTTAGGACAAATAGCGCCCTAAAGAGAGAGATCCTAAGGTCTATGGTAGCAAAGCAATAACAGATGATACAAACCAAGATCATCCTATTGGCATTGGGGTGACTTGGGTCGGATGAAGCCTATAAAAGTCTAGGACATTGTAGATAAAATGATGCAAAAGAAACCATAGTCTAAACTGAAGTACCTTCCCATAAAATGTGACATAACCTTCTGGAGGTTTGGTAACCTAATCATCCCAACCTATGACTATTAATTGGAAGTCCTCGGGAATATGAAACTTTTTCCTAAGCCTTTGGAGGTCAAGTTCGATGATGATAGAAGGTTCAATATTTGGACAAAAATAATCCAGAAATCTTCTTATCGGAGACTCCAGATCATGTTTGCCAAAAGTACTGACTTTGGTGGTTGCTTGAGGTAGAGTGATCACCTCAAGCTTGAGTCAAGGCTGGGTAGACTGAGAAACTCGGCCATCCAAAACTTTTTTCTCCCTTCTCTTAACACCACCGAAAGATACACCCTCACAAGAAGACATTCTTAAAAGAGAACCGGAGTGAAACTAAAAGAGAGGGATGAATGGACAAAGAAAACGAGAACAAAAGAAAGCACTATTCAAAGAAAAACTAGAGATGAGATTGAAGATCAGAAAACCTACCTAAGAAGGAAAAAAAAAGGCCATGGAGAAGCTTCTTCTCTGATTTCGACAACTTTCCTTCAAACTCCGGCATCGATTAAAACCCTTTTCCTCTGCTTGGATGGTGCTGGAAAGGTCTGAAAAATTTTTAGTAGAGTCTTTGCATGATGGAAACAATAAAGTGATTTTCAAATCACTACAATCCTATTCATGGAACATGACAACGATCCAGATTAACTTACTCTACCATCTGATCCATGCCACTTGTCAACGATCTAATATCTCTGGAAAAAGATATTTCAACACACCCCGCTCTGATTAAGCTATGTAAGTGTGATCCACATTGTAGCTTAAATAGTTAATAGCATTCTAAAGCATGGCCCACATTGTCTAAGCACTACTGTATGGATAATGATGGACTTTTAATTCTCTAGATGCTCATAATTATTTGATGTGATAGATACAACGAAATTTTTTCAAGAGAGATCGTGTGTCGCTTCGAGCCACTAAAGAATTAATATTAGCTACAGCCATATGGCACATATATTGATGGTATAAGTTAAAAAGGATTTTTTGAATTAGCTTTCCATACTTGGATTAAAAAATTTTACTTCAAGGCTGAAAAGTGGGGTGCAAGTATTGGTACAGTTAACCATCTCTAGCCATGTGGCAACATCAGGAAGGTCACTGATCTAACAGTAGTTCGATAATTATAACATGACAAAGGTTCAGATTGGTTGAGTACCAATCTAGGACAACCATTAATTTGGTGCTATGGCAACTGACATCAATGAGACATCAGTCTTACAGTCTCTCATCCATTTATATAGATGATATCGATAATATACCATCCTCACAGTCACACAAGATGGTTTGATGACTCATAAACACTATTAAGGTCAGGATCAAGTTTCTATCATCTTGCCCGCTAGCACTTTAAATCGTAGATTAGTTTTCTACTATCTTGCCAATCAACGCTTTAGGATGAGATCGGTTTAATACCATCCTGCCCATCAGTGCTCTACATCGAAGTTTGGTCTTGACCGACATGCTTGTAAGCATCCTTTCATGACGAGATCGGATTAATATGGACATCATCAATCCAACCAGATCGAACTACTGCCGATCTACCAACATAACAATTGATCTTTGACGAGAGCATCAACTACTCTCCAACTGTGATATAGCTATCTTCCAGCTATGCTATAGCTAATCGCTACATTGGCAAATGGGCTACGATCGCCACATAGCTGGCCATTCTACTATAACAAACTAACGGCCTAACAAATTTCTCAAAGAGTCTAACACCTAAACAAATTTTCTCTATAAATAAAGAGGCAGGATATCCTTCTAGAGGGTAAGATTCATAGAGTCAAAACTCTGCCAAAATTTTCTCTCGACTTTTTCACTGAAGGAAGATCGAACTCCTACTCTCTCCACTTATACTCATTTTCTTTGCCCTCTAGTTCTCTATTTTTACTATCTGTTCTTAAGGCTCCGACTGAATTAAGCATCGGAGGATCCTAAACCGAAGGATATTCCATTGATTTTTGAAACTTCTTTATAGCTCAACCTACGGTCTACATCGATTTAGCCTTGATCAGCTCTCTAGCATGATCCTACATCAACTCTCGGAGTTTTGCAGCAATAGGTTGGAATTGAAGCCACTTATTCATATTTTCATTCTAAAGTCCAACTTTCCTAATCCAATATACCCTCGAAGTGTCACATTTATAATTTGAAACTGACAACTGAGAAATACACATAAATTTTACATGTGCAAATATGTTGCACCTTAATATGATGGCATTTATTACATCCTTCTCCAGTCCATCCCTGCTATTCATCTTCTTATTTTATGTGGAATGGCTCCAAAATTCCAAGTCAATACTGACTTCAAGAATTACCACTAACATCATTCTCCATCAATAACATAAATTGGAGAGGCACATCTTTAATGATTCAACTTATTCCACCTAGAATGAGAATGGAAATAAATCACTCCCATTTCGACTATTTGGTTGGGAGAAGTACTCCATATCCATTCTAAGTCTAAGGGGAATTAATGAATAACCCCATCCTCCAAAATCCAATATCTATTTTTTCTCTAGGATTCAAATTCTATTCCGATTCTGGTTTTTTTCAATTTCAATCACAAACCAAATATATCAAGAGATATAGCCATTCTAATTTTCATTCCAACCTATTCTAATTTTGATTCTGATTCTAGTCACAAACCAAATATGCCCTAAATCGATTAAAACTTCTAGAATTAGAGTCATGCTCCATGGATTCTTCTCTTGTCAATTACCTCTCTCTACAAATACAATATCCTAATACCAAGAAAATGTTAAATAAGATATTGCACTACTGCCACCATCGAAAGCTATGCTGTACAAAAAGCTCGCCATCTTCTTCGTCCTCCTCTATATCCTTCTCTTGCTCTTCCACCCCCTCACGATAATGGAGCCCTTGAAGAACATCTCAGCCATATTCGCCTTCAATAACTCAACACTAGACACCAGCAACAACAACCACATCTTGAACCTTGTCGAGCTAATCACCATGCACCTAATGGCCATGACTTCCCAAGCCACCTTCCAATGGGCAAGTTCACCAATATATGGTAAGCTTATCACCAACTTCCTAATGTCCCCCTTAGGCCTTAAGGATGTCCTCCTCTCCCACTTCGAACCCGCTAGCATGATTTTAGTGATCACATAATTCTAGGGAGGATCATTTGATTTTAAATGATCACATGATTCTAAAAATCATTTAATTTTAGATAATTACATGATTTTAGGGATCACATAATGATTCATGATATTTTTCTTTGTTAATATGATTTTATAATATTTTTTTTTTGTTAGCATGATTCTGTGTCAAGCTATACTATAATTTTTTTTTATATGGAGTCGGTACACTAATATATATAACTTTTGAGATGTACCGAATGTGATTGAAATTGAAATAATAAAGCCCATTTTCTCTCTATCTTTCACTCTTTCTTTTCTTCTTTTGTAAATATTATAACATGGTATCACAGCCACTAATCACTTAATATAAAGCCATCATCTCTTCTACCTTTATGACCATTGTTGCTATATCTACAAGTCTTGAAGATCACGGTTGCTAATCCATCAATCTCCATTTCCCTACAATTAAATCTTCTATTTTTCAATATACCTACACATTCCTTATTTTTCAATAGATTAATATTCAAAAATCCATGTTTTTTGATGAATCCACGGTACCTCTCTATTGTTTCTCTCCTCAACTTCAAATCGGTTGTCTCTTCTTATTATCGCTTGAAAAATTCTCTCCTTCAGCTACCTTCTCTTTGAGCATCGACCTTCTCTTCTATGTATTTTTGTCCACGAAGATCATTAACCTTCAGCCGCCTTCTCTTTGAGCACCGATCTTCTCTCATGTGGTATTATTTGTCTACAAAAATCATTGGTCTTCAACTATCTTCTCTTTGAGTGCCGGTTTTTACCGCGACCACTACCTTCTATACATCATTTTATGGTCACCTCGTCAAATATGTCAATCTATCTTATCGGCTTCTGAATTGCTACATCAAATCCTAATTTGTTAAATCAGCTTCTGAGCTACTATGATATTTTCTGATCTACCACATCAGTCTCTGTAATGCTACGTTAGCTCCTAATCTAACACGTTGATTTTGAATGCATTCATGATCTAGTTTCCAAACTCAAGTTGGCACCTATAATACTATCACAAGTTTGAGGGAGAGTGTTAGCATGATTTTAGGGGATCATATAATTCTAGGGATCACTTGATTTTAGATGATCACATGATTCTAAGAATCATCTGATTTTAGGTAATCACTTGATTTTAAAGATCACATGAAGATCCATGGTATTTTTTTTTATTAACGTGATTATATAATATTTTCTTTATTAGCATAATTTTATATTAGTCTATACTATTTTTCTTGGAGTTTGTAGACTAATATATATAATTCTTGAAATATATTGAATATAATTGAAGTAGAGATTTTAAAAAAAAACTTTTTTTCTATCTTTATCCTTCTTTTTTTTTTATTTTTTTTAAAAAATATTTTAATATAATCAAATCTTAAAAATTGGCGGCCAAGCCAGTAGTGCTAGCTTCACCTGAGGGTCGCCGCGGCAACATCGACAGATAGGAAACAAAATTTGCGGATGTACCTTGAGAACGAGGAGGTGAGTGGGATAATAAGGGATGCAGTTTTTATTATTTGTACGTGATCTACTGGCACACGGATCCTCTATGGTATTTGCGATGCACCGTATGGTAGGTGCATCACATGCCATTTATGGGATAATGGATGGCTGCACGCAGCCATACACGATATATATCATACGGCCCGTATCCATGCTCAGCTATCCATCATAGATGGACAGACCTAATCGTGCATTGTATAGGATCTGCACCCGGCCTAATGACAACACGCTTCCAGCCAGCCTTCACCGTCTCTTGTTACCATAGCTTCCTCCGTTCTCAGCTTCAGAATATTGTTTTGGTGTTCTCTCTCTTTTCGTTGTCCATCATTGCCCACGTGTTTTTGTTGCTTGTTGGGTTTTGCAAAGTTACCATATATAATTGACTGCCAATGACTTCTTTTATGTATGGAAAAAATTTTTGCACACCGTAGAAAAAAAGCCGCACAGCCGCCCTATTTAATTGGGCCACATACGCACCTTTCTATTACACATTTAATTTTTATAATTTTATTTTTTATTTAAAATTTTAAAGAACAAAAATATTTTTTCTTTTTTAAAAAATTATAATATCTTATATTCATATTATGATATTTTATGTTTAAAATTATAACTTTTTATATAATATATAATAAATTTTTTTATAAATCATAAAGAAAGAAGGATATTTTCGTCATTAAAAATTTTTAATATATATTTAATGCATGTAATTTTATTTTGTTTTATTTAAAATTTTAAATAATAAAAATATCCTTCCACTTCTAAAAATTTTATGACATTTTATATTATGACATCTATGGTCTAATTATGACTTCCTACATAAGATGTTATAATTTGACCATAATATGTTAAAAAAATATATTTTTTTTTTTATTATTTAAAAATTTTATAAATTTTTAATAATTAAAATATTTTTTTTATGATTTTTGAAAAAAAATTATGATATCATGTATAGAAAGTCATACTTTTAATATGGGATGGATACAAGATGTCATAATTTTTTAGAAGAGAATGAGTATTTTTATCATTCAAAATTTAAAAAAAAATAAAATTATAGATATTAAATGTGCGTTGAAAAATGATGACTACGTGGTCCAATAAAATGAAGTGGTATAATATTTTTATGTTAGATGTACAAAAAAAAATTTCTTTGTGAATGATAGAATAACTGGTGGCATGCACAGGTTAACAGAATGGGCTTTCTCATAATTAAATCAAAATCTGTACCTCTATCTCCATGTTCAGTTTTGATAAATGACCACATAGGCAGGGAATAGTGGATCCAAGATGGTCGGCTCAAATTAATTGAATACTAATACTTTTAGACGTTCGAACACGAACTACTTGAGCCTTCGTCTGCGATCTCCGAGCCTTCGCCATATACTAGCATGCTAGGAGCTTCGTGTGTGTATATATATATATATATATACACATATATAACAAGTAAAATCCCAATTAGTTGAGTTGGAGCTAGAGCAATAGAAAAAATAAGTGTATATTATGCACCTACCCAACAATGATACTACAAATTAGTAAGTTGGTTGGCCTTTCTAGATTCATTTGTGGTCTCATCTGGGACCTAAATCCATTCATGGATTACAATGATTCTAGAATTTTCTTTTCTTCCCTTTTTATTTTTTGGAGAAATAGGGAGCCACAATGATTCTAGTTGTTTGCTGGTTATATCGGGTATAGGTAAGTAGAAGTCTATCAGATTTACTTACTCTATCTTTGCATTTCTTGCTATTGGAAGTTTTCATATCCCAGTTAATTTTGGAAGGTGCCAAAACTTATTCTAATTTTAGAATAAAAAAGAATTCAAAATTATTATTATTATTATTATCATAAAAAAGAGAGGATGATCCATCCAATATTTTATTATAAAATAGATTTAGTATTTACAAATTAGCTCATTTTTTGTTCCAACATTGAAGATGAGGGCCCGTCAGCATTCGGCGAAATCGTTGGTCCAAAAGATGGGTGGAGCCACTGATGTTGCATAGTTGCCAAAACAAGGAGGTTCACGTTCAAAAGGACTGAAAAAAATAGTTGCCAAAACAAGGAGGTTCACGTTCAAAAGGACTGAAAAAAAAAAAAAAAAATCAATGTTGAGGACGTGATCACATCAAAGTTTCCGAGCAAGAAATCTGGCTACCTTAAGGACCGAAAAAACAAAATGAAGTTGTAGCTTCCATGGTGGGGCCATGCACTGATGAAGTTAATGCATGCTCTTATAAGATAGCCCAAAAGCATAAGAGGAGTTCCTCTCTCCTAGCATGACATCAGTGTAATCAATTGGAATACTTTTAATTAAGTCCAAAGGGCAGCAATTTCATGCCACATGGTTGCATGCATGACATAGGTATACGCTTAATATGGTCTGATGTATGACAAGTGCAACTATATATGCAAGCCAGCAGCATATGACTCCTTTTATGCAAAATTAGGATGCATATGTCATGTCATACAAAAAGTCCAAAAAAACAATATTAAATTCTTTATATAGTAACAATTAATCGTCTTCTTGGGGGGATAATGACGGAAAACCCACCCCTGAAAATTGAAATCTTATCTAATTTTTACCGTTGTTATAATTTATTTTGCATCTCATGCAATGGATGCCGGTAGCGTGTGACCAATAGGAATCTAATGCAGCAACCACACGGCATGGGTGCAAGAAAATTCGAATAGCCAGCCTACCACCGCTCGGTTGCCTTTCGTTCCAAATCACTTTGGGAGCCATGCAATCAATTATACTCACGCTGCAATGCACTTGCATCAATGAACAGAATGAAGATGCCGTGGCATACAACACCTTGCACCAAGCCACCATCCCAAGGTGGAACAATACATTACCCATCTCTAAGTTTGTCTATGTGGACATATGCAATCCACTGGAGGACGTGATCACGAATCCTCAGAAATATTGTCAGAGGATAAACTAGATTATTTGTTTCTTGCATTTATAGAAGCATTATTATAACTTTTCCCCGTTGCTTCTCATAAGAGTTGATTAAGAACATAATGGTTTATCAAGGATTTAAATTTCGCAAATATCTATAACCTATTGCAATGAATATTGAGTTATAAATAGAAGTGCAAAGATGCATGAGTGCAACACTTGCAACCTCTGTAAAAATACCAGAAATGTGTCTTATGGGAAACTGAACCGACATGGCTTTATTGAAACTTTGATTTATTGCCATGAGATTCAATCCATCAAATAACTAACATACGTCTTCTTCTTATTATCATCTCTAAATGATCTTTCTGACGTTAATTTTTTATGTTTCAAAATAGATTTTATTGTCACAAATTTGGTTTGCTGTGGAACTGGTTTTGTAGGGATGGGAACATGGTGCAACTCTGCCGTTCCACTTTGCCCATATCCCCACTGATTTATGTTTTGGGATTCCGTCCACCCATCATAGGCAATATACCAAGCTCAAGCTAACCAAGTGCTAGTATCTCTCAAGAGATCTAGTTCAGCATACAGTGGTTGATTTCATTTTGGGCCTTATGCCAATAATGTTAATTAATCTTGTTCGTACGAAATCTGATTGCCGTCGAAGAAGTGCTGAAGTTGGAGAAGACGAGGTCGCCGTCGGTGACCTACAAAATAAGTCTCGTCCAGAGTCCGGAGTGGCGACTCCGGTAAGACCCTCCAACGGTCAAGTTAGCTTTTGCGGCCAACAGAAATAAAATGCTCAATCAAAAAAGTTGCAGAATTTTTGGAAGAAAGAAGAAAGCTTAGAAAAAACGTATCTGGAGGAGCCCTTCTATAGACGGAGCCTATAACAAATTGATAGCGACAGTCATAACTATCGGATAGTGGGCCGCTCGGGGTAACGTGGAGTTTGTTATGAAAGATAGTGTTTGTTGTCATGAGATGCCAGTCCGTTTGAGATTTGATAGTCAAAATTTGGAGGGATGGGCATCGATTGGTGATGACCTTTGAGCTGTATCAATTCTAGAGAAGTTCGGACTCCTCTAAGGTAGTTTGGATCAGGGTCGGTTCATGCCGTATATGAGATCGGACTCGTACGGAGACCTTCCTGGATGACTGCGGGGAGTTCGACCGCAGGAGGAGTTCGGGAGAAATTCTGCTGCTAGAGGAGTTCGACCGCTGGAGGAGTCCGGAAGGAGTTTGATTGCTGGAGGAGTTCGACCGCTGGAGGAGTCTGAAAGAAGTTCGACTGCTGGAGGAAGAATTTCTGATCGAAGCTCTTCTGTGATTAACAATTACATTAGGCTAAGCATCAGACTGAACTTTGGCGGGAGTGGAGTTTATCCCCAATAATAGTTTCCTAACTCTTGAGTTCGAAATTTGAAGGAAGGAAAAAAGACGATGGCCAAAGTTCGATCCCGAGTTTCCGTGCTTATCAGGACGAGACGTTTTAATGTTTACCATGCTGGCACCGAAACTTTCTAAGTCTAAAATGAATCCGAAAAGATGGCACTTCGAATTTTCCACCGAAACTCTACCACAGGCATGACGCCATAAAGACTCCGCCCGTCGCTGCTTTTCTATCATGATGAGTGGGACACGCGACACATGCAGACCGATCGAAGTCAATCTGCAATTATAACTGCTTCAGATTGTCTCTGGCTATTTAAGACCTTCTCCTATTGCTCGAAAGTCATCCCTGCCCAAGTATTCTTCTTCCTTCGGCTCCTGTTCATCTTCTTCCTGTGGGTCTCATTCTTCTCTCGCCTTCCTGTGCTCCGGACATCCTTTCAATTGATCTTCATCGCGTCCATCATCCTTTCATCCTCCTCGGATAGTTTAGGTCAGTTTTCTAATCCTTCTCTTAGGTTATTCGTGCTTATCATTTCTGGCTCCTTATCTTTCCAATTTTTTTTGGAGGGGGGGGTTTATTGGGGTTCATCTCGATCCGAATATCTTCCAAAACTTTCCACTCCATCGGTTCGTAGGACTTGTCTGGACCAACCTTCTTTGATTCTGCACCCCTGGCCGAGGTAGAACCTAGGAACATATCCCACTCGTCTTTCGCTCCAGACACCATCCCATCCATCCTTACCCCGAACGATCTTTTCTTGATCCAAATCCAATATGGAATCCCTTCAGAATATGATCTTGAACTCCCTAGCTCCGACGATCGGGTTAGTTCTCCCCCGATCGATCGATTTTGTTTGTACTTAGAAGCTTTGGGCACCGAGCTTAGATTTTCGCTGCCCTAATTCGTAGTCGTCCTCTTTCGATTCTTAAATATCTTCTTCGCATCTGTCGTACCAAACTTTTTTTGGTTCATCATAGATTTTCTCTCTCTCTGTCGATTGACCGAAGTCCAATCGACTATTTCGCTTTTTAAAAATTTCTATACCTTCAAGCGCCATCCTTCCACAAAGAATTGATGGTACTTTTCTCTCCAGGTCGGCAAGAAGGGGTTATTGAAAGGTGCCCCTTCTTTCGTTCATAACTGAAAGAAAAAGTACTTTTTTATATATTGTCCGACCTTACCATTAGGTCTTCATTCATGGGGTTACATTAGAGAGTCAGTTCGCCGAGCTCCTAGCTTAGACGGAGCCGACCTTGATTCCTCCGATAAACTCAAGATATACCGAGCTCCTCCTCTTCTCGATCTTCTAAAGGAACAGACCTTGTTCAACCTGGGTCTGAGTACCTACGATCCTACTGGTACATCTTTTGATTTTCGAAGCCACATGATTTTGTGCACGTGTATTGCTATTGACCACTCTTCTTTTTCTGCTACAGAAATGGATGCACAAGCTGCCAAGATGCTTACCAAAGGACTCTTCACTAGGAAGAGGAAGGAGAAGGTGCAAGAAGATGGCTCAAAGAGGGCAAAGGTCAGTGTTTCCAGCTCCGGAGTTCCCGCCCCCACTACCGCTACGTCTGAGGTCATCATCGGTGCCGAGATTCCTCCAACTGCCGAGGTTAACACAGCTAGTGCGGGCCCGACACCTTCCATGCCCTCAGGTCCCTCCAGTAGGGATCGAATTTTGGAGCTCCCTATTAGAAAAGGGACAGGAGAGGGAAGAAAAAAGAAAGCCGTTGCAAAGACGTCCTGCAAGGCTCGCTTAGGCGGGCCGGATGGCAATGATAACGAATAAGGGGAGGATCCCTTCGATAATTCGGAGATCGTCCGAGAGCTTGCCGACAGATTTGCCATGCCAGAGGTGGTGGACTAGATGGCCGACCTGGATCCACGGTAGCTCATCTGAAGTTCTCTTGGAACCATCCTCAAGGTAATTGCTCCGTTGCTTGACTCTTTTTTTTTTCTCTCCTTCTTTTATTCTTTTTTTTTAACATCGATCATTTGTTGCAGTCGGATCACCAGATGCTCGCTCACATCAAGAGGGTGAGTCGTCAGGAGGTGGAGGCACCGAAGGCCCAGGAGGACCTTCGAGCCGAGGTCCTCCATCTTCAAAAGAGGGTCGACGAGGTCGAGCATCTTTTCGAAAAGAAGGCGGCAGACATCAAAAGTCTTCAGGATGCACTCCACGAGGAGGAGTTCGCCTCGGTCGAACTAAAAATCGCACTGGCCCTAGAGGAGGAGAGGAGAAAGGAAGCCGAAAATAGGATCGCCAAACTGAATATCCAAATGGCGAAGTCGATCTCGGAGGCAATGACCCAGGCCATGGTAGAGCTCAAGACCTCTCTCGAGATGAGGAATCTGAACGTCAAGTTTGGCTAGGGAGCATTTATCAAGGATTTCGAGCTCTGCGAAGGCAGGATAGCTCGAAGGTTTTTCGAGCTCGACCTCGGCTTTCTGAAGGAGGAGGAAGATGACATGGAGGTGGGACCGTCCACTACTGTGGTCGACCTTTCCTTCGATAAGCTCGCTTTTGGCCCGTCTAAACCTACCGTAGAGGAGTACAAGCCAGTTTGGAAACTTGAGGCGGTCGAGAGCGATCTGGTTCCACCCTTCAAGGTTGAGATCCTCGATTAGTTGTACTCTTTTTTTTTGTGTCTTGTACTCAAAAGTTTTGATTAAATGAAGTAAAAAAAAATTTTCATACCCTTGAGCACTTTTCGTATCTCGAACGTAGTCTTCCACCAATGCTTACCCACTGCCTCAGGAGGTTCCGATAAAGCCTTTGACAAAGAACCTGAGGAAGAAAGTTCATCTTCTGAGGAAGAACTTGAAGAAGATGGAGGACGATCTTCGAGCCTCACGAAAGAATGCTTCTGAGGCGACCAAAAAAGTCACTCGCTTCTGAGGCTTCCATATAAAAGAAGCGGTGAACTTCAGTATTTAGAAGGGCAGCTTCAAGAAGGAGGTCGCCGAACTCAAAAAAAATGCCAGCGATAAGTCCTGGGCATTGACAGCAAAGATCAGCTCTCTTGAAGCCGACCTGAAGGATGCTACAGAAAAGATCCATCTTCTAGAAGGAAGCTCGCCGTGGTCTACTGACAAGGTCCGGTACGACTTAGACTGGTCAATAAAATTTTCTCAACTTCAAAAATAGCTGCAAGATACTGAGGACTGACATAATAGCTCTTGAGTGACCTGGACGGAGAAGATGTCCAGACTTAAAGGCGAGCTCAAAGTTGCCAGAGATGAGGCAGCTCATCTTTGAAAGCGACTGCACAATAATCGAAGAGTCAGCATGAGTGGTGAGTTAGAGGAGATGGCCTCCTTAAAGAGGACCGTTGGCGAACTTTCAGAGGCGGTTGGGGCGGAGCAAACCGAGGTTCAATGGTTGAAGCTTCAGCTTGCCTATGAACATCGGGCTATCTAGGATGCGAAGGTCGAGTCTGAAGTTTTAAGGAGACAGCGGCAAGAGCTCGAGGGTAAGTTTCAGCTCACCAACAGAATGTATGTAGATAGTCTCTTTCAAAAAAAGAAACTTGAGGAGGAGATCCTTAGGTTAAAGCAGGTCTTGATGATGGCCAAAGTCGGCCGCCCAAAGTCCAAAAAATTTGTTTCATCTTAAAGCTTCAGCCTCTTCTTCCTCTTTTTTTTTTCTTTCAGTGTAATCGATCTTGTTGAACTATGCTTTGCTTGTAATGAACTCATTTTTGTAATAGAATAATATATTTTTCATTATTTTTGTTTCGCATGAACCTGAGGCCTATTTGCGGTCTTACCTTCTTTACCTTATTTTTTTTTATCATTTTCTTATGAAATGCTTGTTGCGGATACAGAGCTCGTTGTGAATGTCGGGCTTATTACGGGCGTCGATCTAGGACCTCTCTTGTAAACTAGGATAAGATTCTATCTTTTGCATTTGACATAGTCAAGTCATCATGAAAAAATAAGTGTAAGGATTCTCCACCAAGCTTCTTCCTTCTCCACATCTTTGGTCTATGAGGTTCCAACTTTCACTCGTGTTAGGATGAGGCTTTTCTTCTATTCTTAACATAGCTTACGAGGGTACGTTAGGATCGTCGATAGGGTCTCTATCTCTATCCTATCTTATACCGATGAGGTCGTCGATTTTGCTCATGTTAGAATGAGGTTCTCCTCCTATTCCTAACATGGCTCATGGGGGGGCATTTTGAGTCGTTGATAGAGCCTCTCCCTCCATCCCATCTTAAGGGAACGAGATCTTCGACTTTGCTTACATTAGGGCGAGGTTCTCCTCCTATTCCTAACGGACTGTAGGAGCATATTAGAACCATTGTTAGGGCCTCTCCCCTCATCTCGTCTAAAATGAATGAGGCCTTTGACTTTGCTCATATTAGGATGAGGTTCTCCTTCTATTTCTAACAGACTGTAGGGGTATATTAGGACCGTTGTCAGGGCTTCTTCCCTTATCTCGTCTAAAATAAACGAGGCCTTCGACCTTACTCACATTAGGACGAGGTTCTCCTTCTATTCCTAATGGACTGTAGGGGCACATTAGGGTCATTGTTAGGGCCTCTCTCCTCATCTCGTCTAAATGAACGAGGCCTTGATCTTTCTCATATTAGGATGAGGTTCTCCTCCTATTTTTAATGGACTGTAGGAGCACATTAGGACCGTTGTCAGGATCTCTTCCCTTATCTCATCTAAAATGAACGAGATCTTCGACCTTGCTCATGTTAGGATGAGGTTCTCCTCCTATTCTTAATGGACTGTAGGGATATATTAGGGCCGTTGTCAGGGTCACTTCCCTCATCTCGTCTAAAATGAACGAGGCCTTCGACTTTATTCACGTTAGGATGAGGTTCTCCTCCTGTTCCTAACAGGTTATATTTATCGTGAGATCAAGTTTGGGGGATAGTCCTTCTTTATCACTGGTATACAATAAAGATTAGGATGTTGAAGTAGAAAAATTTTATTATAATCAAATCATCGATAATACATTTATAGATTTTTTGAATTTCATGGTTGGGATAGGTCCCCCCCCTCGAGTTTCGCTAGGGATAGTCCTGGGTCAGATGACCTCCGTAACCTCATAGGGTCCTTTCCAACTTAGGGCAAGCTTCCCCTGGCTCTGAGGTTGAGAGATGGCAGCTCGTCGAAGCACTAAGTTCTTCACTCTGAATATTTTACCTCTGACTCTAGAGTTATAGTATCGGACCATCCTTCGTCTGTAATCTATCATTCGAACTTGGGCTTCCTCTCTTTTTTCTTCTAGTAGGTCGAGATTGGCTCTGAGGTCCTGCGGGTTATGCTATTTGTTAAAGGCTACTACCCGCATCGATGAAAGTTTAAGTTCGATTGAAATGACTACCTCTATTCTAAAAGTTAAGACGAATGGTGTTTCTCCAGTCGATAGCCTTTGGATAGTGTGGTATGCCCAAAGAATATGATAGAGTTCATCCGTCCAAGCTCCTCTTACTCTTTCGAGTCTTGTCTTGATGCCTTACAATAGGATTCGGTTGGTCACTTCAGCTTTTTCATTTACCTGTGGGTAATCTATCGATGTGAAGTGATGGAAGATATTTAGATCTTCATAGAACTCAGCAAATCTCATCCCAGTGAACTGTCGTCCGTTATCTGTTATGAAAATCTGGGGCAAACCAAACCGACAAATGATTGATTTTCATACGAAGTTTCGTATCTTGGCTTCAGTAATTTTTGCTAGTGGTTTGGCTTCGATCCATTTGGTGAAGTAGTCGATCATAATCAGAAGAAGCTTTCGTTGTCCAGATGCCATTGAGAAAGGACCAAGTATGTCCATTTTTCACTGTGCAAATGGCCAAGATGTGCTTAGTGGAGTAAGCTCGGAGGCCGGTTGTCTTTGTATATTTGCATTTCTCTGACAGCGGTCATATTTCTTGACATACTCTATAGAATCGTGGTACAAGATTGGCCAATAGTAGCCTTATCGAAGTAATCTTTATGACAGGGATCTGGCTTCTACATGACTTTCATAAATTTTCTCATGCACTTTTCATAATACAAAATCGGTCTCTGAAGGTCGGAGACATCTCAACAGTGGTAGCGAATACGATCTTTTATATAACTTACCTTCATACAAAACATACCAAAAAGCTTGATTCTTGAGTTTTCGAGCTTCTTTCGGATCATGAGGAAGAACTTTCTTCTTGAGATAGGCAACTAACGGATCAATCCAGCTCGGCTTGAGCTCCGTCTGCATAACAAGCTGTGACTTCTCTGAGCTTGGACATTTTAGAGTTTCAAAAAATACTTCTTTGGACAGTTCGACTGGGACTAAAATGGCCAATTTGGAGAGAAGATCGATTTTTATATTTTCTGCTCTCAAAATCTATTGAATGCCAAAACTGTCGAAGGCCGGAGTTAAATTTTTTACCTTCTCAAGATATTTCATCATACTTTTCTCCCATGCTTCATAGTTGCCACTGACTTGATCGATCACTAATTGAGAATCACTGTAGACTAAAAGCTAATCTACTTTTAACTCTCTTGCTATTTTTAATTTGACGATCGGTGCTTCATATTCGGCCTCATTATTAGTTACAGAAAATTCAAAGCATAGCGCGTATTCGGCAACGACTCCCTCGAGATTGACTAAGACCAATCTCGTGCCTGCTCCAGCGGAGTTGGACGAACCATCCACGTACAGGATCCAAAAATCTTTGAAAAGATTGGCACTCTCTTCGAGGATGTTTAGTTGCAACCACGGGATGTCGGCCTCATCCTATTCAAGCTCGACTTCATCTAGAATGGTACATTCTGTTATAAAATCTATCAATATTTGAGCTTTGATCGATGGCTAGGGTCGATAATTAATGTCAAACTTTGTGAGTTCGATTGCTCATTTTGCGATTCTTTCGGAAGCATTCATTCGATGAAGGACTGCTTTTATTGGTTGATCCATAAGAACCGTTATGGTGTGTCTTTGAAAGTAAGGTCAGAGTCTCCTGACAGCGATTAGAAGAGAGTAAGTTAATTTTTCTAACTTAGAGTATCTGGTCTTTGCATCCCTCAGGATCTAGCTTACATAGTAGACTGGTCGCTACATCTTCACTTCCTCTTTAACCAGGACTGCTGCCAAGACTACCGGAAAGGCTGCTAGGTATAAAAATAATTTTTCTTTGGATTCAGGCTTAGCTAGTAGTGGAGGTGAGTCAAGATAATTTTTGAGCTCCTCAAATGCCCGTTGGCACTCCATCGTCCAACGCAAGTTCTATGATTGCTTAAGAACTTGGAAGAAGGGCATGCATCGCTCGACCGATCTTGAGATGAAGTGATTTAGAAATGCCACTTTTTCAGTGATGCGTTGAACTTTTTTGATCATTTTTGGAACAGTTATCTTCTGAATAGCTCAAATTTTCTTTGAATTTGCTTCAATCCCATGCCTCGACACCATAAACCCTAGAAACTTTTTCGAGGTCACGCCAAAGGTACACTTGATCGGATTCGATTTTATTTTATACTTTTTGAGCGCACCGAAGGTCTCTTCGAGGTCGGTGATGTGGTTTATTGAAGTTTGACTTTTGACGAGCATATCATCCACATATACCTCCATGTTGCGGTCGATTTGCTTCTTGAAGATCTTATTGATCAGGCGTTGGTATGTTGCTCCTATATTCTTGAGTCCAAAAGGCATAATCCTGTGATCATGGTCGTAACAAAAGTAGTTTTCTTCTTGTCCTCTAGTGCTATTCATTTTTGGTTATAGCCGAAAAAGGCATCTATGAAGGTGAGGAGCTCATGGCCCGAGGTTGCATCTATTAGTTGATCAATCCTGAGTAGAGAACAGCTATCTTTTGGACAGACTTTATTCAGCTTTTTTAAGTCTATACACATCCTCCACTTATCATTGACCTTCTTGACCAAGACCACGTTAGAGATCCAAGTCGGATAGCTGATTTCTCGAATAAATTCGGTGTTGAGAAGCTTGTCGACTTCTTCTGCTATTGCCTTCTGTCTTTCTAGTGCGTGGCCCCGAACTCTTTCTTTCACTGATCGATGCTTGGGATCAACGATCAGTCGATGTTCCATAACCTCGACGTCAATCCCAGGCATATCCGTCGAAACTCAGGCAAAGATGTTGGCATTCCTTCGTAAAAAGGCGATGAGCTGCTTCCGAACTTCATCCTCCAGATTGAAGCGAATCTGCACCGTATGCTCCGCATTTCCATCATTTAGGAGGACGGTCATAAGATCTTCTATGGGCTCACCCCATTCTTCAGCAAGATCATCACGGATATCAAGCCCGTCAATTGGGCAAGGGTCAAGTTGAGTGCCATATTGTAAGGTGATGGAGTAGTAGTGCCGGGCTAATACTTGATCGCCTCTGATTTTACCTATTCCATTGCTTGTTGGGAATTTTATTTTTAGATAATAAGTCAACACTACGGCTCATAGTACATTTAGATCAGATCGACTGAGGATTGCATTATAAGCAGAGGAAGCTTTTACCACCAAAAAATCGACCCACATCTTGACCTGCTTTGGGTACTGTCCTGCAGTCATGGCTAGAGTTATCATTTCCTCCACTGGCACAGCATCGCCAGTGAAGTCGACCAATGGAGAGCTCATGGGTCCCAAACGATTATTGGATATGGACATTTTAAAAAAAGCATCATAGTATAGAACGTCAGCGAAACTTTCATTATCTACCAAAATATGGCGTACATCATAATCAGCAACGTTCAAAGAAATTACAACCACATCGTTGTGTCGGAATCGGACTCCTTGAGTATCCTCATCGGAGAAAGCGATGGGCTCTTCAGTTCTCCACCTCTTTCCGCCCTTGACCGACCTGCCAGCCTCCCCTCATCGAAGTCCCCCAGAGATGGTGTTAATGATGCCGATCAGGGGCTGATCTTCTAGTTGCTTTTCGCCCCTCGGAGGTTTTGACAGTGGGGGTGCTCTTGGCCAATTCTTCCATCCTTCTGACCGACGTCGCCGAAACCAGCCCAGCCTACCATGCCTGATGAGCTCCTCAATCTCGTCTTAGAGCTGGATGTACTCTTTCGTATAGTGATCGTGATCGCGATGGTAGCAGCAAAACTTGCTAGGACTGCATTTGCTGGGATGAGTGCGCATCCTTTCCGATCTCAGTAGTTAATCCCTAATCTCCATTAGTACTTGGGTTTTTGGAGTATTGAGAGGGGCATAGTTATGAAATTTTCTGAAGGAAGAGCTCCATCGTGCCCTTCTATCTGGGCTTCTTTGCCTCTGGGCCCAGGTAGGGGTCTAGGCCCACTTATGCTCTGAAGGAGTTCGGGAGCATGGCCGAGCTTCGCTCGATTTCTCTCCAGCCGCGGGCATATGTGGTTCACCCATCTACTGCTTCTGAGCGGCTTCATTGTCCCTGGCCTTAAAGGCCTCTTCAGCTCGGGCATAACCTTTGATCCGGACCAGCATATCGTCAAAGTTCCTAGGGTACTTCTTCTTCAGGAAGAACAATAAATCATTTTTCTGAAGACCGTCCTTAAGCTCAGCCATTGCAACAAATTAGTCTAAGTTTTGGACCTCTAATACAGCAGAATTAAACTGGATGACATAAGTTTGGATAGATTCTTCCTCTTTCTACTTGATATTCATCAGAGAATCCGAATCTCGGTGGGGATGTTGATTGCTAACGAAGTGAGCTGCAAACTGGTAGCTCATTTGATCAAAAAAAAATGGTATCCGACTTAAGTGCTGAGTATCAATTTCTGACAGCTTTCTTGAGGGTGGATGGAAAAGCCCGGCACAGAATGGTATCTAGCACACCATGGAGCAGCATCATTATCCGAAAGGTCTCTAAATGATCGACCAGATCGATGGTCCTATCGTAACTCTCAAACTGTGGGAGCTTAAAGTTCGGCGGGATTAGTTCCTGCATAATCTTCTGAGAAAAAGGAGGATCAATGCAAATATCGTTACCATGGGAGGAGGGAGCATGACGGAGTTCTTCGATTCGTCGGCTCATTTTCTGGAGCCTTTGATCCATAAGATCTTCATGATCACTGATCTTCAAGATTTTCTGATGGAACAGAAGCAAAACTCCCTCCGGGGTCAAGTTATGGTCAGAGCAAGGGCTCTCCACCCTCTACTTCCTCTTTCTGGAGGTCACCGGTCAACTAGCCCAAGTCGACCATCTTCAGACTGGATCATGGGGCTCTGAAGAAGCCTGCTCCGACCGAATTGGCGTCGGAGCCTATCGATGCATGGCCTACACTGCCTCCGCGAGCCTGTGAACCTGTTGGACCAGCAGATTGAACTGCTACGCATCCACCATGGCTGCAGGTGGAGCTTGAGGTATTGGGGCTGAAGCAAGAGTGGATGGATCTGGATGGGATCTGGCTACAGAGATCGTTGACCATTGGTTAGTGATGATCTTTGAGCTGTATCAATTATAAAGGAGTTCGGACTCCTTTAAGATAGTTCGAGTGAGGGTCGGTTCATGCCATGTACGAGATCGGACTCATACAGAGACCTTTTTAGATGACTGCCGAAAGTTCGACCGCTGGAAGAGTCCAAAAGAAGTTCTGCCGTTGGAGGAGTTCGGAAGGAGTTCGACTGCTAGAGAAGTCTGGGAGGAATTCGGCCACTGAAGAAATCCGAAAAAAAATTTAACTGTTGGAGGAAGCATTTTCGATCAAAGCTCTTCTATGATTAACAGTTATATTAGGCTAAGCATCAGACTGAATTTTGATGAAAGTAGAGTTTATCTCCAATAAGTTTTTTAGTTCTCAATTCTAAATTAATGTACGTTGGACTATTGAACTTCTTCCCTTTAGTTAAATGATAGTATTAATTTTCAGTTGAAAGCGTTGCCCTCAAATTTCTTCCATTGCTTCTTAGGTGCTGCTATTCTAGTAGACACAACAGGCTACTCTTTCTAATAGAATAGGCATTAGAGAAATTTTTTGTACATCACATCCAGTGCAGAAAAAATGCACTATTCCATCTGATTAAACTACATAGCCACTATTTTTTAAAATATATTTAATATCTATAATTTTTTTTATTTAAAATTTTAAATGATGAAAATATTCTTCTATTTCTGAAAAAACTACGATATTCTGTGACCATGCTATAACATCCAACGGTCTTCCTATACATAAGGTATTATAAGGAAAGATGGAGCATTCTCATTATTTAAAAATTTCATAAATTTTCAATGACAAAAATATTTTTTTCTCTTGATGACTTCTAGAAGAGAAATTATGATATGATGTCATAATTTTATCATAAAATATCATAATATAATCTTAGGATTTCATAATTTTTTTAAAAGAAGAGGAGCATTTTCGTCATTTAAAATTTCAAACAAAAATATAAAATTATAGGTATTAAATATGCATTGGAAAGCAGTGGCTACGTAATTCAATATAATTGGATGATGTGCTCCACATCAATTTTACTAAATCGTATGTGGTACATAAAGTATTTCTCATGGACGTCGGGAGATGCTTACTTGATAAATAATTCAAACAGTTCTGCTAATATTCATGCAGCTTTCGTCGGCAGAAAATAACTCTGGATACATGAATGGAGGAATGGAGGAAACATGCATGCATGCAGCATCCTCCTAGAAATGCTAGTACTCCACCTGCTTGACTCGCATTGATTTTGATGTGTGCCAAAGTAGTCTAAGGAAGGACATTTCAAGCCTTAGAAATGCTTAAAATGTCGAAATAGCTTCCTCCGAAAGGAATATGGGAGAAACCGGCGATTTTGTGAATGAGAGGAATCCCCACATTTTATCATACTATTTTTGGTTGACTAAAGCTGGAATTAGACATGACATATTCCTACTAAAAAGTTTTTTTTTTAAAAGAAAAAAAAGGAAAAGGAAGGAATTTTTCTTCCATTTAAATATCTTGTTTCTTGAATGACCATTCCGAAGGGAGTTGGTATATCGTCACTCCTGGAATAAGGTTCTTCTTTTTGTTTCTTTACCTGGAGAAAGATGCCCTCAGTCCAAGTACTGTTCCAACCGGGGCTAAGATATTCCAGCCGAACAAAATTCAGAATAACTAGCAAGAGGAATAACTAATTGTTCATATTCGACTCTAATTTGACAATGATGCGCATATGGGTCATTTAGTCATTGCTTATTATTTCTTTCCGCAAAGAGAACTAGAATGATGGTATGATTAGGAATTGGTTTATAATATTGGATATGGTCAACTCGTATTCGAGTCACGCAAAAATATTTTACTCAATCCAAGCAATCTAATTCCCATAGAGTAATGCATGTGGTGAAACCTTCAATTAAAAGTTAATTACTTTGACTTGGATTAACATAATCATTTATGTGTATGCTAGCCTTTGTGATTCAATATACAAGCCAAAGGTTTGCATGCCGACATCACAAACTATGAAGTTTAAGAACAAATGAACAGGCCAATGGATCAATCATACACACTAAAACGTGCAGACATACTATAGACCCTTTTGTGCCGGAGAACATAAGTTTGAACTTGCATCTGCATCATAAACATGCGATCGAGTGCTTGAAATAGCTTGCAACAAAAAAAAAAACAATTGAACTACGGATGGGAGTCCCATACACAGCCATTTAAATCCACGTGCTGGCTATTGTATGGCTCATATTTAGATAATAGGAGCTAGATCTATCAAAACTTTAAGTTAATTACTTGGCACAAAGATGCTTGCATCAGTCTGCAAATTAAGGGACTTATTGAACCCAGCAGTAGTTATTCCTTGCATGTAACCTTTAAGGTAAAACTTTCGAGGAAAAGGAAAGAAAAAGCCATGCAGAATTCATTTAACTGATTAGAAAAAGGTGGTAGGGTGTTCTAAGCCTGTTAGGAAGCAAGGGTCAGACCTCACTCAATAGTAAAACTCAGCAATTCAGTATTTACAAAGATAGCCTTATTGAAACAATACGAAATCTAAGTAATTAGAACTACAGGTAATCAAGGAAATAGATCTTATTAAGGGCATAATGACATGTTCAACACCTGGGAAATGATTTAGCATGCTGAGAATATTGAAATTATGGTATAACAAAATTATAAAGATGTCAGATAATTGATATATCTACATGAAAGTGTTTGCAAACACAGCAGGAATTGGAGTGCACGATGCAAACATACAATAAATCAATCATCGATATGTAATCATTGTTGTTTCATGAATAAGACATGAATTAATTAGAAGGGAAAGTTTTTTTTATTATTGAAGCAAGTAACTCGGAGAATGACCCGACCGATAGGTAAATGGAGACACTTCTAGTCTTTTAAGAAGTGCTGCAAGATAAAATGTGCTGTCTTGTAAAATCATGTAATTAGATCACTCGATCATATGATCAAGTTCTTGACCAATGATTACCGAACTCCCAAGTAGTTAAAATTGGCAATAGACATGGTTCCCTGCCAAGAACAGCGAACCATGCACGGGCAACTACCGTATGTGAAAAACAACTAGGGTTAATTATTCTGGTCACAAACACAATTATAGAGTAAAATCTAGCCCATATATTTCTTATAAACATTTAATTCCAGAAATTAAGTTCCATGCTGAACAAGATACTAGTTAAAAGTAATTAAATCGTTCATGATTTGAATATGTAATAAAAGAAAAGGCTTAACATACTATAAACATTTAAATGTCCTGCAAAGCAATAATCTCTTCTTTAAGCGTGAGGAAATTAAAGAAATTAACTGTTCTAGTAACTCACATTATAAGTTTACATCGACACATTAGTTTGTTAGAAACCTAACCTTTACCCCTTAACAGGAAGGAAATGGTCCAACAAATTTATTTCCAAGAGAGTTTTGGTCTTCTGTCTCCTTTACCATCATCCAAGCCCATCATTTAAAATATTTCACCGCCTTGGTGAAGAGGGGAAATTATAATGTTATTGATGAACCGCAGTTGGGAATCACTCATTATAAAAACAGCAAATATCAAGCACACAAAACCTAAATTTACGAAGCATTTTTATCAAAAAAAAAAAGGAGCAAGCCAAGACATAAATGCATGTCTGGAAAAGTGAGAGGCTGAACAGGAAAAGGAACATATGTTGTTTTACAAGGGGTCCCTCATCCATTTGGAAATGTTTAACCAAAACCTTGGAACAGTACCTCTGGCTATTCTATCGAAGTCTTAAAGCTCGGTACGCAAACCCAGGAGACCAAGGAGCAATAATCCAGTAAGTCAATGATGCCTAACCTTTTCAACAATCATAACATATCATTCAATCACAGAAGGAAAAGGTCATATCCAAGTTGCAGACTTGCAGTCAAACAGCATGTGCATCCAGGCATTTTTATCTCCTAACCTTCTATGGGATTCTTGGGTCGGCAATAAGATAGGTATACAAGAAAGGCACATAAAATGTCCTATTAGCTAGGGTCTGGTGCCTCCATAATGAGTACAAAACAGCAAGTGAAGGAGCAAGTATTGGCCATTACCTTCCCCTTTCGACAAGTACCACAACATCTCACCACATTGCACTCATATAGTCAGATCTAGAGTACTCGTAACTCTTGCATTTTTTTCCCTTACCAACTTCTTCCTCCCACCTGTTATGCTTTGAGGCCTTCTCAGCGTCTCTACCACATCTTTCCATCCTTGAGGGAGAGAACAAGGAGAGCGATAAGCTGCTATCCACTTCTTCTTCTTCTTCTTCTTCTTCTTCTTCTTCTTCTTCTTCTTCTTCCCACCTTTGTTTCTTCTCCCGCCTTGGTCCAATGTTGAGTGAGAGATTCAGATCAGGCCCATGATCATCAGCCTTCCATCTCGTGGAGCTCTGCCCTTGCGGATTCGTTTCTTGCAATTGGGTCATGAAGTAGGTTTCCCTCTCTTGTGGTCTATATTGTGTAGCTCCTAATCTATAATCATGGAGCCCGCTTGCTTCGCAGAGTTCACGGCTGGCTCGGTGATCCAAAGATGAATTTTTTGTGTGCAAATCCTGATTGCTCTTTAGTCTGTTACTTCCTCTGAAGACCATCTCGGTTATGGAACCATAAGATCTTGGTCCCCCAGTGGAATTCATGGCCCTGCTGAGGACTTGATTGTGCATCCAATTTCTATGGCTAGCCCAAGAAGAGTCACCAAATCTGATAAGATGTTGCGAGAAGTTGCCATGGGTTGGTTAGATAAATTATAAATCAGTATTAATCAGGTGTGTGCATGTACTTGAATTGGTTCATTTACACCTTGAGTTAGGAATAGGCCATTGATGAAAACTATGCAGCATGGGAAGATGGCTAAGATTATTTATATGCTGCTCCCTTCCTTGCATCACACTCCTTGGAGGATCGGCTATAACTGCAATTAGGGGCAAATATCCAGAAATAGGAGAATTGATTTAACAAATCAAATTATAGAATCTTAATGGAGTTCTCTTGGAGATTCAGTTTGAGAAACTAGCATACCTCATCCATTCCAAAAAAAAAAAAAGGGGGGGGAGAAACTATAGCATATATACCTTGACCTGACTCATCGATCTTCTTGCTCCTGTACATCTGATTTCAATTATCAAACACCAAGCAACAAAAATTCAGTTTATAGGAAAAGAAATAGTGCCAAAATAAGCTTTAATAGTTCTTTTGTAGAAAGGGTTGATAGAATTACTTGTAGATGACTCTTGACATGAGATATGCTTAGGCCCTTAACGTTCATCAATTGAAGGACCATCTTCGGTGTTGCTCCTGCACCCCAAAAGGGGGCAAACAGAAAAATTAAGCCAAGAGAGTGAAGTGGAACAAGAAAAACTAATTGTTTTCCTCATCTAAAATGTTGAAATTAGATGTCTCATGATCCACTCACGATCTTGGCCACCAAGCGTCTCGACGGCATGAACAAAACAAAGGTGGAGTTCGGGTGTCCACCGAAGCCTTGGGTTCTTGGATCTGACATACTGCCTTACAGTCCCTGAGCTTGCCTTCCGCCCGCTTTCCTCCACGGTGCTATTGCTCGAGCTCCCTCCATATCTCAAGTTATTCACGCCATCTTCCTCGACTTGGTCAACTTTGGAAAGGCTCTTCCTTGAGCTCTCAGAACTCATACTTCCCATCACCACCACCACCACCACTACCTCCTCCCTCTTAGTACTTATAGGCAAAGATAATAACCAAAGAACTACTCTAACCTTCTTGTTCGATTGTCTTCATTTTCGCAAGAATCAACCTTGATTTGCCTGAAGAAGTTCCACCACATCGGCCTTGCTACCCCATCAAGCATGCCAGATGGATTGAGTTGATCAACCCACTCTCATGTCATCCTCTCTGACATAGGTCGTGAGAAAGAAACAAGATAGAAGCCCCAAACAAAACCCTAACCATAACACTAAAAGACAACTCCCTCCCCACCCCCAGTGATAAGGTCTAGTGCATGTATTCATGCATGGAAACATGCATGGGCATGTGGTGGCATGGCTTTTGCCACATATGTGCATGCATGGGTGGCTTCGGATGGCAGGGAGGGAAAACATGCAAGAACGAGAGGGAGGAGAGGTGGATAAGGAAGCAACAAAGCAAGCAAAAGCGAGTAATTCTAGGGGGTGCCCGTTTCTTTGCACCGAATGTTCTCTGCCATGTGGCACAAGATAACTGATCCCCTGGGAAAAATTATTTAAATTTTAAATTACCAAGCTAGCATGAACTCTTTGTGTATATAGTTGGCGCTTCAAAACCATTCCCACAAAGCGGTGGGTAACTCCGTGTGCGATAGCTCGCGGTACTCCTTGACGAATTTTAGATGCTAGCTGTCGGTGATGCCGACCCAAACCTCACACCCCCATCTCACGGAATTGTTCCTGGTTGCCACCAATAATAATGAGGATCTGTTTCCTTTTTTTGGCATATAAACCCTTTTTGGATTTAGATTTAGATTTTCTTTCCTTTTTGAAGGCTGATTTAGATTTAGATTTTACTTTCAGGAACAACTGTGGGAGTGTTATCAACCATTTCTTAAATCTTTCCTTCCTTGGAGTACACATTCCAAGATTTCAAGCTAGAAACTCCTTTCAAACGGGAGTGCAACCACGAGGCTCAAAATTGCGTGCATGGTTATAAGTTCATCATTTGGAAATAATTTAGTAAGGTTAAAAATTTTGGATTTCTAAATAAAACTGGTAAATTTGAAATAAATTCAGAAAAATAGAATGTGTGTGTGTGTGTGTGTTAAAAATTAAATATAAATAATTATAATGTAAATGTTTAAGAATTTGTATTTTGTTAATTTCTATTCTAACCAGGAAAAAGATTTGAAAAATTGCATAAGAGTACTCTAGGATTTTTTTTTTCCCTGGTATTGATCAGATCAAGGAAAATAAAAGAGAGTATTAAACACTTTGAATATGATAGCCAATAATTTAATGATGTAAAGTGCTAAGGATAAATTTTGTTGCAGTTGAGAACAGTGGCACAAACCCATGGATATGGTGGGGTCTATATGTTTAACTTTCTATTAGCATATTTTTGTATTTCTCAATCCTAGATATTTTCCTCACGTTCCAAGGCTTAACCAGAAGCAGCCTTATGGCACAAACTGGTATATCGGATGGATGGAGTCCAACTCTAAACCCAACCGCTTGTAAAGAGTCAAATATATATAGGTTAAGCCACTTTATGACTTGACCTTGGAAAGAAGAGGGACAGAGAACTTATGTGTCAATTGGCATTAGACCAACTAAACAAGACATGATATGATCATTTTTATGCATCTATACCATGGCGTTGATCAGAAAAATATCCGCACATCGTTCTTGGCACATCATGTGTTCTAGTAATGTTAGATAAATTACCCTGTAAATTTGGTTTCATAGATAGACCTCGTCTGCTAAATTTTTCCTGTAGCTTAGCCAATGTTATCCCTTCCATCTTTTTCTTAGAAGGGACTACATGAAAGGTTTATTAATTCAACATAGAAATACTAATTTCAAGTTCAAATAATCTATCAATTCGGCAACAAATCGCGCAAGTTGCACCAGTCCTCATGCACCACGTGGTAAGAGAACTGCTCCGGTGCATAGAATGAGACTATGAGAGCCTCATAATATTACTATTTTTAACATAATACGGAGAGGGAACATCCTGGAAAAGGATGTGAGACTCCACCATACCAAAAATAGGGTATCGTGAATTGGTGACCAACACCATATCCAAAATATATATCTCATGATCCTCCCTTAATTATTTCCAAACCATTCATATGAATTTTTGGAGCCGGTCCAACCCCATCATCCATGCAGAATATATTTAGGTTGGTCGTGCATAATTTATTCTTTCTGGCTTGGCATGAGAATGATTCAATATGGACTGCTTAAAGTTTTCCATCCCCTTGACTTGCACCGGTTTTTTTGTCCTTCAAAGCACTTGTTTTTCTGTCCTTCAAACCTAACCAAGAGCTAACCATGCATCGTAGTCTCTGGCTAAATTTGAAGACTTAGGAAGTCTCAGATCCCACCAAGCTAGATTCCACATTCACTTCAAAGATTAAGACAACCGGTTTATGTAAAGGGAGTGGGCAGGGCCAGCCGAACCGGGCCTTGAACCACTCTATATAGCAGGAAGCCACTTTGTAGGACTACTAAATGACTTGTTAAGGCCATAAGATGGCGTTAGTGCATCCAAACCAGAGTTTCTTTAATAAGCTATCTAGTGTGGCTCATAAGTAGTTATCACAATTGGCCTGTTTTGGACTAAACCGCTCATACAAATATTTTGGCTTAACAAGCCATGCTAGACTTATGATAAACTAGGTTTATAGCTTCATGTTTATGCTTGTTGATAAAATCAGGGGGAAGGCGCCCTTCGCTTTCTCCTCATTACACTCAATAAAAGAAAGAAAAAAAAGGGATAAACTAGGTTTTAAGCTTAGTGATTGTTCACTCATTTGTTTGTGCGGAGATTCAATATTTGATTTGTTTCTCATGTCTAGTTTAAATAATTTTAACCAGCGGTGCTCTCTTTGTTATTTTCATTTCATCAAATAATACAAAACTTGATGCATTTCGTATTTTTTATTTGAATAATGAAACTAGGGTAATAATCTTCAAAGAGTCATTTATCACTCCGGGCTCAAATAGGATGACGCCATATAAGCTAAGATGAGATAAATAGAAGCTTAAAATCTCTAACCGTTAAAAATGAGTGGGAATTGCAGCTAGACCAACCTAGAAGCTTGAAACTTTGAGCAAAACCATGAAGAGTTTTGATAAATGTACAATTATCAAAGTTCTTTGCTTAAAAAAATAAGAATTTTTTTATGTTCATACCTTACTAAATATTAGAATTTATGTGAAAATCCTTCCAAATTTGATATTTGCATACATATATATACTATCATAAAATATTTGTTTTGCACATACATCCATCTTTTTGTTTTTCTCTACATATGTATCTATACCATCTAATACTATTAAGAAACTAGCGGTTTAAAATTAAGATGACTAAAATGCACATGTAATATATATATATATATATATATATATATATATATATATATATGCTAGTATATATGTAGATAGCTACTTTGCAAGAATATTTATACAATTTTATATATTTAGAAAAGTATACACATAATTAGCATTTGGTTGGTATATATATAATATATCGCCTGTGTTGATCGACCAATCCAATATTGCACCAAGACTCATAGTTGGGCATCTCTCACTATTTGAGGTATTGTACTAATATTTTTCAAAAGAAAGGTTGGTTGATGCGATGTGAATTCTATCTGAAACACGTATACCACTCTGCTGCCGTGGGGAAGAATAATTGGGAATAGCGAACTTGAACCTAACATCCACCTTCTTTTGCCAACCATCAATTTCAATCACACCAGTCTCATGTGAAATCCAACTGTTCTTCTTATTTAAAAAAAAAGATTGGGCAGAGGCCAGTCGGTTTCATTGAAATAATGAATCATGAGATTCTTTTCTTTAGCTTTTAACGTTACTTTAGAGTCATCTCTCTTCTGCTTCCGATACGAATGCATCTATGGCCTCTCATTTATTTAACATCTACTTTAAAGTCTCTCTCATTTAAAAATGTTTATTTAGATTAGCTATGTTGAATATTTAGTGATATATATATATATAAAGAGATCTAGAAATGAGTCATCCTTTTAGAAATATGTGAATCATAGAATATCAAGCCAATGTTAACTGTTCCTTAAATAATCTCTCTCTCTCTCTCTCTCTCTCTCTCTCTCTATCTATCTATCTATCTATCTCTGTGCGCGTACGAAGGGCTGGACCATTATATTAATTAACAAGTATGATAATATAGTATCGACTCTATCAGCTAATGTTCATCTTTTCTTTTATTTCCTTTTCTTCTCTTTTTAAATTTTAGCAACTAATATTCTCCAACAATGCTCCTCTCTAAATCAAACTCTCCTCTCTAAATCAAACTCTGGTGGAGCCTTCCACCTTGTCATCTTTTAAGAAATCCCTTAAGAATACACTCTCCTTCAAGAACTAAAACCTTATCCGACATTTAAAAACTGTCATACTATCTCGTATCTTTAATTACTTATATCTCATGCATATGTTATGTTAATGTTAATATGTTATAAAGTGTGTGGTCCCTTGTTTTCCGCTGTGCATTGTTGTTGATAGCAATATCCTTTGCCACCACATGTGGAGAGACTGTGAGTTTCCCCATCACGTCAGTTCATGCCCACCTGCCAAGAAGCTAAAATTAATATCTAATCATGTATAGTGTATAGTAATTAATTTATATAACAATTTTTCTTATTCATATTATAAGAGGCCCTAACCCATTCCACTAGCACAAAGCCAAGAAACCGACATGAGATACCACTGGATGGAGAAATTATATCCTATACCACATGCACCATATGGCTGCATATATACGCGATCAATCACAACTACTGGTTTGTAATACCCATGCATCAAGATGGATGCTCGCTGAATAAGACTTACAGAAAGGCGTGGCTATATATGATTAGTGGCATGCACGGCCTCACAGTGCATACGGTGCATGATATAATTTGTGAGCTAGCTGCCACCAAAGTATGCCATGTAGCAACTCCACCGGTCATCACCTCACAGTCTTGAACCTAAGCCAATTGTCTTGGAGTGATGTTTTCCACTATGAACAGGTTCTTCAACGCATTGGTTGTCTAGGGAGTCGGTGACGTTTGTTTGTACGCCTACACTACTCATCCAAGTGGATCCAATTGATGAGAAGCTCTCGATGCATTGCAAAATTAGACGAAGTCTAATGTGGGAATGACAAATTTCCAGGAGGTGGGATCGATGACCTTTGGGACCGTCAAAAATGGCGGCTAACTGTACTTGGAAGAAGCTCTTGTTTTATGACACATGCATGGGTCGGATGTTGTGATGGGAAGTGGTTCCAATCTGATGTGCAAAGAAAAGCACAAAGTCGATAGGATGGCTCGGATCATATTGTCAGGATTAGGCCATGGCTCTAGTACCACTGGAGGTCCGTTTGGTTGGTAGGAGGTAGCGAGAGTGTTTGTTTGGTTACCAGTTGATTCAGTTTGAAGAGAAAGTTCGTACATGTGCATCCATCCTTCTACAGTCATGACCTTGTGCGTGCGCTCTAGTTGTAATGTGCTCTTAATTGTTCAACGGTTGTATCATCCCAAGCAAAGTCATTTGACTGCAGATCCTATGAATTATTCCAAAATAATTGAGCTATCATGCTTTAGGCATGGTTCATAAATTCGTGACTTTACAATATTTAAATATATTTTTTGAATGATTTATTGATCATTGATGCGATCACCACTTTGTTGCTGTTGTTTTTTTTTTTTTTTTTTTTTTTTTTTTAAGGAAAAAAAAATGGGGCATCATGCAGATTTGATGTCTCCAGTGTTTGAGAAACAGCTGCACACGTGCAACTCGGGGCCAAGCTATTATTGGGCATGTGTCATGATAGGCAAACAGCCTGTATTTCAGCATGACCATTCATTCCAGCGGTGGCACCTGTGCTGTAGCAAAGTTCGAGTTATGTGAGACCTGAAGAATAGTTGCACTTAAGCAAACTAAAATCGACACACTATAAACTCTAAACTGTTTCCTAATTAAGGGGTACCGGGGTCTCCAATTTATGCTACATGTTGGGAACCATCCATCCCCGCTGATGTGGTCCGAATCCGACCTACCGATCACTGACTGACGTACAGCACCAAAGAACGAAAAAAAAAAAAAGGGTTTTCTTTAGTTAGATTGGCATTCATATATCAGGTTTTGGATGCAACAACCACCAATTTTGAACTGTACAATTGTCTCACGAAAGCTCGTGATTATGTGTAGCACCATTCATTTCCTGCCACATCCTCTAGATCAGTCGTTGTCGTCTCATTTCTTTTGGGTAAGGCCAATTATAGGCAGCCCGCTACCTTAGGAGAGAGAGAGTGATGAGGTCTAGTATGCGTCCGAGAGAGAGCGAGAGAGATCACGAGAAAAGTTCGCCCGTGTAGCTTCAGGTAAAGGAAACCCCAAAGGCAGATCTAGTTAGCCTGTATTAAATCCGTTAACGGGCGCGGGGAAGGGAATAAAAAATTATGCCAACGTGCGGACGGACGTGGACTTAAAATGCTCCGGTGGTTCGGGCCCTGTGAGAAATTTTAGTAGCCTGTTTGGTGAGAAAAGATTCACTCGCACACCCAACCTGAAAAGCCAACCCCCCAATGCTTAGTGCAATAATATATCATTCATGTACCGTACTCAACTCCTGCGAATAAGATAGGATCTCTATGCCCATGCCATGGCCTCATCATCATTTGCATATGTATGCATGTCGCCGTATGTGATCAACACCATCATGTCACATGTCCATGTTACGGCGGCTTCTTCAAACTAGTCTAGCATTTATTTTTTTTTTAAAAAAATGTGGATAACTTGACACGAAACTACTACGAACCTTGCTTAAATCATGACTTGCAGACTCTACTTCTCTGTAGACGTTGATGGTTCATTGAAAGTGTGGTGCATGATTAGACTGCTTACCTCCCGTAATTCCTTGTCCGCGGAAGGGAAGCCAAGCGAACATAGCATATATCGTTCATCATCCTCGTCTACTGTTTATTGGTTTACGATCATACGGAATTAAAAGGCTGTGCCACCTCTCAATGTGCAATTGCAGTCCAGAGACCTATAAGAAATTATTCATGGAACCATGCACTAATCTGTTAATTTCCTTCAGCAACTACGATTACATGGCAGAACATCCTGCCTTCACAGAAACCTGCTCGCACACGCATGGAAATTAATGGATCAAGACAGATATGTTTTACTTCAATGAAGTAAACATGGCACCACGCACCCCAGGCATTCTGTTTGTTTCTGTGCCGATTGCCGCTATTAAATATTCAGTTTAAGCTTTGCATTTTGAGTATTATCGCAGAACAGTTTATCCGACCAGAATCAAATAAAGTTGCAATAATGAAAGAATCCAAAGAGTTAATTATAAAATAAGATGCAGCAAGAAATAATAATTGCATGAACTAAAAAGACTGAGAAGTTCAAAAGGATAGCAATTAAAGAAACCAAATAGTTAAGTAAATAATAAGTTGCAGCAAGAAATAATAATTGCAAAAAATAAGACTCGGAAATTGAAATGGTATTGCAGCCTGAGGGAAGACAAATTGTATTATGATCATCAGGTAAAAATTTACCTTTGGATTATAGTGTTGATTCCTCAAAAGCGAAGGCAAAATATGAAGCACAGAAAATTTAAAGCACCGAGAATGGCTGAAGAAAATGAGAATGGCCACCATGTCCCACCATACATGGGTAAATTTCCTTTCAACTCATTTGTTTTCTTTAGTTCCTCGTTGAAATTCAAGGATTGTCAATACAACAGAATTTCTTCTTTTTCTTTTTTCTGTTTGCATCAGGGAAAAGTGTATCTCTTCAGCAGGAAAGCATCTATCATGGAGAGGAGAAGTTAAACTGTATGCCGGTCTTTCCATGGTCATGCTCGAACTGTTTCAGTATATAGCAGTAGTTTATCTGAAAGTAAAACCCCAAAACCATATTTGTCAGAAAACAGAAAATTCATTCTCCTTAGTTTGGTTAAAATTTGGATTGATAAGTTTTGTGGACTAACCTCCATGCGGAACAGTTTTGTGGGAAATATTATGCCGAAACCTGCAGAGCTCCTAAATGACTCCCCAAACTTCCGAAATGAGAAATCTTTGAATTTGTTCTCTGTTAATTTAGCAAGATTTCCGGCATTAACAAACACATGACCATGTATTCCAGACTCTCTGAACAGTTTTAGGGGTAGGTCAAATGAAAGATCAGCAAAGCCAGTGACCGCAAGGTCACCTCCCAGGACATCACTTCCAGGAAAGGTAGGGGAATCATCAGATTTGCTGGGGATAAACCTTCGTGAGTCGGTTGGGCCTAATCCTCTTGTTCTGAACCCTAACAATGAGGCAGGCCCACTCAAGTTGCAAACAGGAGAAGAATGACCACCCACGTAGAATCGCTCAGGCAAAGGTGAGGGCAAGTCCATAAATCCCCTTCCCCATGGCAGAATGACACCTGCTGCAACTCCAACATTAAGAGCAGAATTATAAAATCCCAAGGGAAAAGCGCCTCGAAGATCGAACTCCTGTTTCAAGGTATGAAATAGAGCAGACAATATTGAGATACAAATCTGTTTTCATTGAGATTAATGACATTAGTTTATTAGCCTAATTCATGAAGGGCTGCTATGACATATATAACATTATTTACTCGATGAATAAAATTTACCATAGAAAATGGAACATATAAAATAACATTTGAACCAGCAGACAGTCCACCCAAACAAGAAATGACTTGAGCCAATGATACCCTACCACCACACGAGCAGGAAATACTCACCGACCACACCCCCCCCCCTTTTCTCGCGCCTTATAACTGAATTCCATTCCCCCTCCTCAACAATCAAATCTTTTAAGGATTTGTAAGCTACTTCGAGCCTGCCTGGAAGCAAACCATGATGATTAATTACCTACAGCCTACAGGGCACATCAGAAATGGGAAAAATACACTCCTTTTGAAACAACCTCCATTATGATTCAAAAAGAACATCACAAAATTTCTTATTAATCTATTGAAACTAGACAAACACTTCATTTCTGTAGAATGAATCTTTACATGTGTTCTTTTACCATATTATCCAATTCCTCCCATCATACACCATGAGAATGAGAAACTCATTTCAGCTAAGCCTTTTAAACAGCACCCTCCCCCTCCCCCTCCCCCCCTCTTTTCCTCCTAACACAAAATAACGCATTGAACATCAGTGCTTTGAACCCAAGGAACACAGGCCAAACCACTCAGGTGGCCTGGTCGCATGTTCATGGTTTGGCCACAGGTCAGCCATATGTTAATCGGTGGCAAAATATATTAGTGCTGAAATTCCAAACAACTCTCCACCTCTAATGATTCACATCCCACACCCTGCCCTCATCTTTGCTATTGAGCCCTTCCTCTGCTGCCACCTGCTGCTGACTCAAGCATGTGAATCATTCACCATTGCATCCTGCTATTCCTCCAATGCCAACTTGAGCACACCTCCGACTTGAGAAACCTCTACACTGTCCACCACTTCACCATCACTATCCCCCATTTCTCCACCACCTCCAACTCAATCCTCTATAGCAGTCCCTCCATCAACTAAGCCCAATTGCCATCCCTGAGCTCTTCCATTCCCGTCCTTTCCCTCACCCCCTACAATGTTGAGGCTCCACCATCAATCATCCTTTGTCCAATGCCCTGGTCACCATCAGAGACATGCTGCAACCACCAAGAGCAGAACAAGAGCAAGGTAGGCAGCACTTGATATAGTGTTTTCAAGTTTTGAGATTGGGAACGCCATCTCTCTCTCTCTCTCTCTCTCTCTCTCTCTCTTGGGGACTCATGGTTTATTGGCCATCTGACTGGCTATTTTGAACAGCCAACCACTTTGATCGATGGTCTGAACAGTTTTCACCATTTCCTGGTTATATATGACCTAAGCCAAACTTGGTTGCTGCGAACAGGTTGGAAGGTGACCCAATATAGCACCATCTACTTGTTCGTTTATTATCTATATTTTTTATTTCTAGATACGAATTGGCATTCTGCTTTTTTCTTTACTTTGTGACCAGAAACAATCTCATGCTCTATATGTGAAATGAACTTTTTCTGAGTCCACAATGATGTCTTTCAAATTGCTTCATCATCTCAGATTATTCACTCGAATTATCTTCTACTAAACTTCTACTAATTTCTTCTATGCTGGAATGTTTTGCATTTCTCTACCAACTCAAGTAAGTTAGGTTTTAAACTTGTTATAAGGTCTTCAAAATAGTTCAAATATTGCCTTAGACATTTTCTGGTCATGAATTTTCTCGCTTGTTTAACTCAAGTGGAGATGTAATGCAGGCTCACATGAAAACATGATGAACTCTTTTGTCAACAAGAATGTCGGATTAAACATGCCATCTTCAACATTTTTTGTCCCCACATAATTAGAATTTTTACATGTTTTAGACTCTGTTTGATGTATATGCTTCCTTCTAATTTTACCTGTGCGACATTTGATTTCTTACTTAACTTTCATATTCTTTTAAGAATATGAGTTGTAATAAAGTTGAGCCCTTAGTGGAAGAGTAAATTATTAATATATTCTGAGAAAAAATAGAATGAAGGATCAAAAAATATAACCAAGGCCAGATAATGTCTATTTTGATTTTATAATACCCTGTGTATGGCAGTTATCAAATTCTTTTCTCATTGAGAGGACAAGGAACACCCACCCACACTATAATTACCCAGATCCAGATTTTAGGATGCACCACTAAGTAGAGGGCTGTAACCACTAGGAAAAGTACTAGTTCCAAAAGTTATCTAATCCTTAACTGCAGGAAATCAAAGTCTGAGGAGGTTAATTATTTAGCTTCACACATTAGTGTATCAAAGAAGGTAGTGTGACAAAGGTGTAATGCTCATCTCAACTAGAGTTTCACAATAGCAAGTAGATGCCTTGATACAACTGAATGACAACCAGGAATGCCTTGACAAACTTTGTGTTTGGAAAGTACACAGACTAGTTGTCAGATACAAGGAAATAGACTACAACTCATAAATTCACGTGATGCATGGCAACTAAGCTTGCATTATGATAAGCGACATGGATAGACCCTTGCTTGGAGGCATAACCATCCAATTTGCTGCCTTGATCGTTGACTTAGGCTACTACTAATAACCTAAGGTGAAAAATGTGAACCTTTCTTGCACGAAATCATTCTGAAAAGTAATCCTGTTATTAAGCTCTTCAACTTGAAAGTTCCACCCGTCTAATTATGCAAGGTCAATTCATGGACAAGTGCTCTCTTATATAACAGCATTGCTAGAGCACTTCGCAGTAAAGACAAATCTAGACCTTTATGAATAGACAAAGTTGGATGTTTATTCAAACATGTTGATTTATCACCAACTCTACAACATACATTTAACATATTCTGCTCAGAACAACAGCAAAGTATCAAAACCTAGACCACTATTCATTGATAATAATGATAATAACAAAATCACAATAAGCCACTCAAGAGACTTGGGTACAAGAAAAAACCAAGAGACATGGAAATTGTGAGCTACAAGATCACTATCTAGCTCAGACCTAAACCAGCATGCCCATATACACCAGTGATTCTCAAGACAATAAACTGTAAATTAATTACAATTGTTATACATATCTATACAAGCTTTGCAAAACTCAACCATCATAACAAGGCAACTGTAAGGCAGTAGAATGCAAAGGAATTTCATCCTTGACTGAAATCTAAAGCTAGTTACTAAAATTGTTCACAAATTAATGGGTTCTAACCCAAATACACGAAGCACATACACAATATCTGCAGTAGAAAGTAGAAAAGTTATGCCATTAACTATGGTATGTTTCACAGTTATAGACATCCAAAATAAAAAGATAGCATGACCACAGTTACAGATCCAAAAAAAAAAAAATGCCAGAACATAATCAACATCAGAAAATTGCAGTCCACAGCCCACAACTGAACACTAGCAAACCTTTGTGTAACGAATAAGTTAATTTGACAAGTTTAATCTTTGTCAATAGAATTATTGAGAATGTGAGGCAATCAAATTTATCCAGGGAACTTCATTTTAAAAATGAAGAAAAAGTATAGCATTGTACCTGCCGAATAAATCGTAAACTCTTACTGTCTGGTCCAAGACCACCAACTTGAGTACTAGAGAGAAAAGCATATCCACGAGTTGGTCTCAAATGTGAATCTCTGTGATCAATCTTATACGTGTATTTTATTGAGGAGAGAAGACTATGTCCTAATAACCTCCTTACTGATTTGGACGCCATGCCAGTTGGATCGGTCAAGGTACGCCATGTAAGATTGTAAGCCAAGTTATGGCGTGTAGTGGAAAGCAGACCAAAAGAAAGGCCCAGAAGACGTTCTTTATAAGATGAGAACTTCAGCCAATCTTGAGAAAGTAATGAAACTCGACCAACAAGAGGAGTTGATATTGCTTTGAGTCTGGGCAAGGACAATCCAGCACTTATCTCTGATGCTTGGTCCCAGCCATAAGCACCGGAAGCATCCCAAATATCACCGTAGCCAAATAAATTTTTCAACTTAACTGATCCTTCAAGCGACCAAGATCTGGCCTACAAAAACATCCTAAAACAATCATGAAACATGTAAAAGGATAACCATTTTAACAACATCAAACATGCAACAAGTGAATCTATGCTACAATTCAGCACTGAAGCCTCCTGCATCATTGAGTAAATGCAAACCCCTGAGTGAGAGGGACTGTCAACGTGCGAAACAGTATTCAGACAGCATATCAAAATTTTCATAAAGATCCTTCATCTACATACTAGAAAAAATGTGAGAGAAAGTTAAGAATGACAACCAGTAAAAATGAGTTAACAATTACTGTTTCAGATAATGTGCTATATGAAGTAATTATAACTGCCTAAAAGGGAATACAAGTGCATGCATCCATGTGCATGGAAGAGGGAAATGTATCGAAAAGAAGAGAGTGCATTGAGCATTTTCATCTTTGGAAACGAACATGCTACATGTACCCCACGGTCCTACCTAATGATGTACCCCTTGTGTTTGTCTCTTTTAAGAATTTCTTTTAGACCCATAATACAACTGTGACATAAGGATGGATCTATGATCTTTTAACATATAAATAGATTAAATTAGTACAATGTCCTATGACAGTAGGTGACCATCATATGATGGTGTAGTTGTGGAGTTACAAAAAGTATTTTATGCAGAAACATATGAGTATTTGGCAGGACTGATGCATATGACCAGGTTTATGGATGACTTTGATCCTATCAATGCAATGTATCTAACTGAAGGCAATCTATTGAATGGTTGTGATCATATGACTTACCATTTTTTTATTTATGTGAACGTTGGGGCACAAGATCCTGCAGAAGGTTTTGATCCCATTCGATATTATACACATGGTGTTTTAATTTATGATGAACATTTGCCTAATCAAGATTTAATAAAAAAATTGACATATATCATGAGGCAAACATAATCTAAAAAAGAACAAGTGCATTTATAATCTTAGAAAAAGTGTAAATTAAAAGAAGAAAGAAGTTCTTTTATCCCTTTTGAATTGTAGAAAAGGATCACGACTCCTTGGTGCAAGTTTAGTTGAACGATCAGGGAGTCATGTTGGAGAACCCTCAATATCATACTACAAGAATCAGACATATGCAATGCACATGAGAGACCATCACACACTGGTTCACCATGCACTTTGGAAGAAACATCAAGTGTTGGAGGTATTTTGAAACACGCACACACAAACAGACACACAGAGATAGAGAGAGGGGGGTATATATGTCACATATATATACATAATGTAGGACTCATTCTAATGAATGGAATAGTAAGATTTTCAAACCCAATGTGGCAATGCAAAATAGACGAATTCAGGTTTCTGTAATCATTTCTGACAGTTCTCAGCCATGATCTCATCTTGACAATACTTGAGCTAAAAGACAAAGCAAAACAGGATCCAGTTCACAATTATAGTTGCTGATATTCAAAGTTGACCTCAGCAAAAATGGTACCCATGGCTGGTCATATTTTCAATACAGCAACATCCTTGGTGTCATTTATAATGGGTGCACCTTTTAAATGGTTATGATGGCTGCTTTCCTCAGCTGCCTTGCCAACATCTCAAGATTGAATATCTGGTTTCCAGTTTTAAAGAAGGAAACTCAGTTGCCCCTGGAGAACATGTTCCCCACGGTTGTCAACTTCTATATACCTAGTTTCACATGTAAAGAGTGCATTTTTAAAATGATGGTAACAATTATCATGTCGGTTTCTGATGGATAATCATTTTTCTGCATTACATGGCAGCGAATATGCTTGATGGTCATATCTCACAGATGCTCTAACATAGACAAAGGCAGATTTTGGACAGAATCAATTTTCAGAAAAGGTAACAGCTTAAGAGTATAATTTGCAGTTGAGCACGGAACATGGAGAGAGCGTATGACCAAGAAGTGGCACTTGTGGCTTAACTTCACATCAACATGCATTGATTTAAATCCTACTTTTGTTAATTCAAATACTTTCACAGAATTATGTGTATACATATATTGACACACACACATACACGCGCACGCGCACACAGAGTACATTTCTAAAATGATGGTAACAATTATCGTGTCAGTTTCTGACGGATGATCATTTTTCTGCATTACATGGTAGTGAATATGCTTGACTGTCATATCTCACAGATGCTCAATTAGATGAAGGCAGATTTTGGACAGAATCAGTTTTCAGAAAAGGTAACAGCTTAAAAGTATAACTTGCAGTTGAGCATGGAACATGGAGAGAGCCTATGACCAAGTGGCACTTGTGGCTTAGCTTCCCATCAACATGCATTGATTTAAATCCTATTTTTGTTAATTCAAATACTTTCACAGAATTATGTGTGTCCATATGTAAGCATGCATGAAGATGATCAAATGAATACACCAATATAAATATACATATATTCACACACACACATACACGTTGGTGTAAAACCACGAGCAAAAATAAAGAACAAAAATAAAATTAAAAGAAAAAAGAAGAAAAATCAAAGCCTGAAATTTTCAGGAATCAAATCAATCAATAATTCAAGTCTCCATACAGGTGGAGCCTTTAAATAAAGACATAACTTACAACATAATAGAAGTCAAATTGCTGACTTGTAATCTAATAGAACTCCACTTACTGAGTCCTAACAAAATTAAAAATCCTAATAAAATAAAATTAAAAAAAATTTAGATACACCTACAAAATTAAATTAGGATTAAGGTTTCTCAACGACACTTCCTTCTGGAATATGTGCGTAAACTCTGATTCCTATCATTTTCTCCTAGCTGAAAAGAACTTGACTCTAGTGAGGAATTGTGGTAATCTTCTAGAATATCTAGATCAATATGTCGTAGCTCGTCTTCAAGAATCCACGTGACATCTGAATCTGAACGGCCATGCCATTTGATCAAAAATCGACGAAATCCTCCATCGACAGAAGAAACAATCTCATCTATGATAATATGTTCAATTCGATCTAATGAAGATGGTGGAAGTGATGGAAGAACTGGAACTAGAATTAGCACTAGAGGAGATGGAGTGTGATCTCTGCTATCACCTGCATGCATAATAGAAGGCTCGAATATACCTCGATAAGATAGCAAATCCTCAACATTAAAAATTGGACTAAATTTTAAATCAGAGGATAATTCTATATAATATGTATTAGGTCCAAGTTTACGAAGGATGTGAAATGGACCAATGGCTCAAGCATGCAACTTTTTGAATGAATTTCGGGGATATCATTCAGGACGAATATGAATCATCATATAGTCACCCTCATTAAACTCTACTTTGTTACGGTGAGCATCAGCAGCAAATTTATATTTTTTAGTACTCATAGTAATCTTTTGCCTAATATCAATATGAATGCCATGAATGTGTTTAGCAAAAGAAGTGGCAAACTCAGAAGTACAGTTATTTATTAGTAAGGAAACAAGATCAATGAGTTGACAAGGATTAAAGCCATAAATAATTTCAAAAGGATTTTTGCCAATAGACCTATTTACTGAGTTATTATAGGCAAATTCTACCATAGGCAATGACAAATCCCACATTCCAAACTTATCTCCAACTAGATACCTATGTAAATTACCAAGACTTCGATTCACAACCTCTGTTTGACTATCTATTTGGGGATGAAAGGCTGAAGAAAATTTTAAAATGGTCCAAAATAATTTTCAAAGGATTTTCTAAAAACAACTCACCAATTTGATATCACGATCAGATACTATAGAAGAGGGTAGTCCGTCAAATCTGACAACTTTCCTAAAGAATAACTCAGCAACAGAAGAAATATTAGAAGTCTTTTGACAAGGAATAAAATATGCCATTTTAGAAAATCTATCAACAACAATTAAAATTGAATCATGTCCCCTAGTTGTCCTAGGTAAACCAAGAATAAAATCCTTACTAAGATCTTTCTATGGAAAATGAGGAATCGGTAAAGAAGTATATAAACCAGTATTTTATTTTCTATCCTTAGCAAATTAACATGTACAATAATAGGATTCTAGCTACGTCTTTTTTAAAAGATGGCCAATAGAACCTATCTTCAACCATAGCTATAGTCTTATTTCGACCAAAATAACCTGCTAAGCCTCCTGCATGAAGTTTCCAAATAAAAAAATCTTGCAAAAATGTCCGAGGTATACAAAGATGACAACATTTGAATAAGTAACCATCCCTAATTATAAAATCAACATATTCTTGATGGTTTTCTTGACTAACCTCTTGATAGATATTAGCAAAATCAGGATAATGCTTGTAATTATCTTTTACTCGCTCAAAATCCACTACTTCAGCATTCATGGATTGAAAGACAGTAATTACTCTACTCAACACATCCAACGATCCTATTCTCAACACCAGCTTGATGTTTGAAAACAAAAGTATAATCCTAAAGAAACTCTATTCACTTAACATATCTAGCACTAAGTTTCTTCTAAAACTGAATATATCCAAGGGACAAGGGATCAGAATATAGAACAAACTCTTTGAATAAAAGGTAATATCGCCAATACCCAGGAGCTTAAACTATAGCGTAAAACTCTTTGTCATATGAAGAGTATTTTTGCTTAGCATCATTAAGCTTTTCACTAAAATAGACTATAAAATAACCCTCCTGGCCAAGAACTCCAATTCCAACGCCTAAAGCATTACAAGCTACTTCAAAAACTTTTGAAAAGTCAGAATGAATCAAAATAAGTGCTTCAGTCATTCTAAGCTTTATTTCATTAAAATCTCTAGCGATATTAGCTGTCCAATGAAACTTATCTTTCTTCATGCAATTTATGATGGAGACCATAATGATACTAACCATTCATAAAGTCCATCCTGGATTTTAAAAGCAATTTTTCATTCATCTTCGGATCAAATTCTAATTTGGTGATACCCACTATGCAAATCAAATTTAGAATAAATTACAGGGCCAGCTAATTGATCAAGCATATCCTCAAGCCTAGGAATGGGGAAGGTAGACCAAAGCATATGTTGAATATCTCGCAAGGAAGACCATCTGATATTTCTTCTGGGGTCAAATCCTTAAATTCTTTTAATAGCAGTTCAATCTCAGGAAGTGGGTTATCTTGAATATTTGAGGTTAATCGAAGAACTTTCTTCTTCAAATTCCTTATGAGTTAATATATGACAGTTTTGCTAATTGGAAGGTTAAGAAGAATTCTTGTCTTTTCTAAACGGTCAGGACACACTAAGTTTGGTAGAATTTAACCTAATTTTCTTATCTTTGTACGTAAAAATATAGATATTTTCTCTACTAAAATTATGAGCATCTATATGATAAATCCAAAACCGACCTAATAAGACACTAGCTACCTCCATAGATAATACGTCACACAATCTCTACAGAATAAGCTTTCATTTTAATCGGCACCTGACAACGTTCATTAATTGGAAGAAATATTTTATCTATCCAAACAACTCTATAAGGATGAAGATGAGGTTGAGATTTCAGCTTTAGTCGATTAACGATAGATTTAGATACAACATTCGTAAAACTACCACCATCAATGATAAGTTTATAGACCTTATCCCTACATTGGACATATGTATAAAAAATACTACTATATTTCCAAGTCTCAGAGTCTGCAGAAGTAGTGACTATAGAACGCATGACATTAACATAACCTCCTGACTTCTCATATTCTTCTTTGTACTCTTCCTTAAAATTAACTGGTTCCAGAGGGTTAAAATCTTCTAATGCATTTTCAGATATTGCTTCTTCATATTCTGATTCTATAATTAGAATACATCATGGACATGTAGCAGCTATTTGACCCTTTTCATGGCAATAGTGACACTTTATGTTTGAAAAACTGACTGATTGAGATATCTTTAACACGGGTTCTCAGATCCTAGTGTCTGTGGGATTCGATCCTGGACGGAAAGGAGTTACTTGCAATATACTCCTTGCATGGCTAACAGGGATAGACCTAGACGGCCTAGATTCATTAAAAAAATGAACTCTTTATTGAGATGAAATTCTATGAAATTTCTTAATTTCTACGATTTTATGATCGGCATCTCATACAAATCTGGTGAATATAAAATGACTTTTCTTTTCAGATCATTTCATAAACCACTAATAAATTTAGAAACCAATTTTCATGACTCTTCAGATATATCACACCTCAACTGCAGGTCCTCAAAACATGTCATGTAGTCAGTAACGCTAGTATTTTCTTACCTAAGAGTATACCATTGGTCTAATAACTGACTTTTATAACAAAATAGAAACATATTTCTCGCGTAGCTTAAATTTCATTTCCTTCCAAAGTAATATAGGTGGATGACTTACCCATTCTAAGTTCCTTTCAACTATTTGCCAAAGCCACTTAGCAAAATCTATCAACTTCATTTTTGCAAAACGAATGAAAAAAGCATCCGACATGTGATACCACTCAAAATAAAACTCTAAATTTAATAACCAGTCATGGAACGTCTCTAGATCTAACCTATCATCATAAGAGGCTACTTCAACCTTAACCACTTTAAGTGGTTCTTCAAAATGCTCATATCTATTTGGATTTACTCTAAATTATTGTCCTTAGGATTTGAAGTATCCAGAATTTCATGCATACCTAGTAGACTGCCTGGGATACTTAGCTGAGAAATTTGGCAGCTCTACTTCTCCTTCATAACCTTGTCTATCATACTCATCTATCCTATAATAATGAGAATCCTCAAAATTATTCATGGAATGGTGGATAATCAAAGGAATTGTTGTGTAGATTAGGGATGCCTGAAAAGACTAACTAGTATGCATGACATGACTCTAGCCTCCAATAGGTTTAAGATTTCATGAAGAAAATCGATGAATAGATTAACTGTTAGGAAGATCATCTTCTACAGGTTGTTTGCCTATTCTTGACTCTCTTAGAGATAATTGGCATTCTATCTACTGACCTATGAGATTTGCTATGTTTACGCGGCTATTTACTTAGATGGCATGAAGTTCACTAATCTCAGTGTGAAGTTGGTCTAAAGACTGGCATATTTGGTTTAAGGTCACTTGGAAGGCTGTTTGAGTATTTTTTATGGATTCAAGTTTTTTTTTCATGGCAGTATATGTGTCTTTCAGGTTACCAATAGTCATGATGGCAAGAAGAGATTTAATATTAGGCTAATTACTTATATATACTGAAAATTCTAGCTATGATGCTCATAATAGTATTGTAGGATTAACGTAATGTCTATTTTTCTAGTGCGTATGATGGCAAAATATGTAGACATGTTTGATGCGTGCAACAACAAATATGTGAGAAAATAATGACCCTAAACAAATATAAATTATCCAAAGATTTAAAAAATTTAAAATTTTAATGAAGAGATTGTACTTTTCATCAGATAAAATTAAATACTATCTTGTGGCACTTGCAAGTTGAAGATAAGGAAGATCCCCTTTTTTTTCATGGACCAGGTCTACGAACCTAGCCTGTGGACCGACGGTATATAAACCATTTTTTTCGGTCTATGGACTGTTGGTCACACGCAATCTATGGACCGCGTTGTTTTCTAAAGAAGGCTTCTTCTCTCTTTTTTTTTTTTTCCAATGCCACCTGGGACTCCTATGACCATCGAGGGCAGGGAAGGGGGCGGCGGCCTTCAGCCGATCGACGATGCGACGAAACGGCAATGGTAGCGAATGGCCGGCAACGGTGACAAAAAGAAGTCGTTCAAAGCTTCTCACCCAATCGAGACTCCTAAGGCTGCGACAAGGATGATGTCAATGACGATGGGGAGAGGAATATGGTTATTGAGGCGGCATTAACGATCAACAAAGCAGCAATAGCGGACGGTGGTGGAGGCGGCGTCGACGGTGAACAGGAGAGGGAGATCGGAGGCAAAGACTGGCGACAACGAGGAGCGGTCTGTGGTCTGACAGAGAAAGAAAAAAAGAAAAAGGGAGGGGGTGGTGTTTGGGAAGAAGACCTACGGGATGGGTCCGGCGAGCAATTCGACAGAGAAAGAAAGAAAAAAATAAAAAGGAAAAGAGGGAAGGGGAACGGCGAAGGCCGCGATGGGCGGAGCGAGGTCGTCGTGATGGACACGAAACGACAGCCAGAGGCAGGACATGGAAGAAAGGAAGAGAGAGAGATAAAGAGGGGAAGGGAGAATGGCAACATAGAAAAGTGGAGGATTTCTGCAACGCAGAAAGAAAGAATCGTGGAATCAGGAAAATGGAGATCGGAGACCGTGAAGCTCTGATACCAAATTAGTGTAAAACCACAAGCAAAAATAAAGAACAAAATTAAAATTAAAAAAGAGAAGAGAAAAGAAGAAAAATCAAAGCCTAGAATTTTCAGAAATCAAATCAATCAATAATTCAAGTCTAAGGTTCTCCATACAGGTGGAGCCTTTAAATAAAAACACAATTTGCAACCTAATAGAAGTCAAATTGCTGACTTGTAACCTAATAAAACTCGACTTACTGAGTCCTAACAAAATTAAAAGTCCTAATAAAATAAAATAAGAAAAATCCTAAATAGACCTATAAAATTAAATTAGGATTAGGGTTTCTTAGCGACACTTCCTTCTAAAATATGTGCATAAACTCTAATTCCCATCACATACACACACACACACACAAAGAGAATTATGTGCGTGTCCATGAAGGTAATAAAATGAATGCACAAATATATGTATACATATATTGACACACACATGCATGAAGGTATAAAATAAACACACACACACACACACATATATATATATACATATATTGACACACACACACATTATAACTTGATTTCCCATATCAGTGTATCCACATCATGTCGTATCCATATCCGAAATCTAGGTCTATGCTTCATAGGAAGCAAATTATGACTTGATCCATAGACGTTCATGAGATTTCCTTCCTCTTGACATATAAAATCTCTCTAATCAATAAAGTTAAGCAAACCTTCAGGTTGGTGTGAACACACGCGCGCGCACATGCACGCACGCACGCACACACCCTTTCTTTTAAGATTTCCCATATCAGTGTATCTACATCATGATGTATCCATATCTGATATCCATGTCTGTGCTTCATAGGAAGCAAATTGTGACTTGATCCATAGACATTCATGAGATTTTCTTCCTTTCAACATATAAAATCTCTCTAATCAATCAAGTGAAGCAGACCTTCAGGTTGGTGTGAGCACACACATACAAACACCTTTCTTTAAGATTTCCCATATCAGTGTATCCACATCATGTCGTATCCATATCCGATATCCTTGTCTGTGCTTCATAGGAAGCAAATTATGACTTGATCCCTAGACATTCATGAGATTTTCTTTCTTTCGACATATAAATTCTCTCTAATCAATCACGTTAAGCAGACATTCAGTTTGGTGTGACCTGGATGAGGTATTCATCAAAGTATGTCTCATTGTATGTGTCATTAGCATCACCAAGGTGCCAAAGCTCTAGTCCGAAGTTGATTTGAAAAAACGAGTTGTGGGTTCATATTTGGAGTTTGGCTTCAGACATTAGATGATGGATGGTCAATTTTGCTAGAACAGGTTGATATAAACAGACTAGTTTTTAGCATTTAGAATTTAGAGCTTTCATGGGTAAACAATCACTAGGCCTATGGCTTCTAGATCTTCAAGAATTAGGATAAATCTGAAGGATGCTTAAGATTACTTTAGAAGATGACACATGAGTAGGCTTCACAGACCTAAGACTAATATTAGAAACAAGATCCAAAGGAAAAGAACAGAAGAAAGATTTAAAACCAAAACTCAAAATGCTAAATATGAAGGCGACAACTAAATTGTGCCACCACCTCCCATAGACAAGAACCGATATCTTCAACTAGGGTTGACAAGAGTTAGTGTCTTTACCATAGAACTATCCCATGTATAAAAAGAGAGATATATGCTTAATAGTTTATTCCAAGTTTGAGCCAATATCATCACATTGATCACATGTTTATGCAAAGACTTCAAAAACCAATTATATTCTCAATACCTATGCAATGGTTTTTCTCTTTTTAAAAAAAAAAATGAACTCTATATCTTAGAGAACTATAACTCATTTTGGAGATTTCTTAGGATTGCTTATCCACTCAAACCTCAAAAGCCATCACAAGTGTACTATAAACTCAGCTGCTTCTCAATGGAAAAAATGAAGTCAGATAATAACTTTAAAAGTTAAGTGGCCGTTAAAGGTTGCATGGCTGAACCAACCCAAATATGAAACTAAAATTAAACAAGTACACCAGGAACTACCTTTAGAATGTTCAGAAGTTGTATGCTGAAATTAGTCAACAAGCAAGCATGTTTCCTTTAATTTGATAATCAGAACACAGTTTTAATGGTCAAACCAAGAATTCAATTCAACATTCCCTTTTAGTGACATCCTACAGTCCATTTTGGTCAATCTACTAAAATGCAAAAACCATTCAAACTGGACCATTAAATCTTTGATCCATCTTATGACTTTTAGTTTAATTTGCTGATCTATACTTGCATCAGTGGAGGAAAGGAAAATCTACAAGTAACTAGAGTGATTACTGCTTGTCAACTGGTCACACATTAGAGGCAGCCTCAAACTTAAAGTCTCAATTCTCAAATTCTTAGCAGTGGCATGGTGGCAAAGGATTTGATTTCTCCCTCTTGCAGACCTAGCATCCTTTCCTTTCCAACTTGTTGAAATTTACAAAGATTGATTGTCCTCTTTATAATGCATGAAATATATATCCATGCTAAATATATGACCATAGGCCAGAACTAGGGATTTTATATATCGATTGACTGGTGAAAAACAAGGATATGAGAATCTAAGGATGGACAGAAGTATTTAAAAAATGTTTTGAACACATTTTCCATTTCAAATGAACTGACCCATGACGAGGATTATCTGAGCATGGGTATTAGACACAAGCACTACACCAATGATATTGTGATACAACGACTGCAGGAAGATCAACCACAACTCTCAAAAGTCAAAATCATTCAGTTGATGAACAACTTTGCATGATTCAATAGCAGCAAACCACACCAGATCCACTAACCTGCTCAAAAGAACATACTTCCCAACGGTAATTTCTAGTAAGCTGCCAACTTCAACTACATGTTTATTGTTTGAATCTTCCAGCATTTCCAGCATTCCCTCGTAAGCATACTATACCATTTCTGATCCATTTTCTTACAAAAGCACTAAAAGGAAGCAAAGTTCATGCTTTCTTAGCCCGTGCTGCAAGGAAACCTAAATTAAACCTCCTTTTACCAGTTCTCGCTCATGATTCCAAGGAACCAACTCCGAGTAGATAAGATATTTCGAAAATCCAAATGCATTATAGGGTTTATCTATAAAAAAACAAGCAAAAGTAGTGGCAAACTGCACAAACCCGTTCACCATCTCTCAATCCCAAAGCCTATTTCTCACTCGAACTAGATGGGATGAAGATTCAGTTCAAGAAACATAATATATCTTCAAATAATACAGTTTTTATAATTTTCTTTAAACAAAAAAAAAAAAAAAAAACCTTGGTATCGAATAACTCCTCAAGTGCTTTCTTCTACCAAAAGAAAAACTCATTTATCAAAACAATCCGCAATGAAGAAAGACAAATCATCATAATCGCAAAGAAACTACTAAGTCTCCTCCTTATTAGCAGCAAGAAAATGATCTTGATTCCTACCTCCGGCTTGGTGAAGATGCCGATATCACCGGTGAGTGGCTTGGCCTCCACGACGTCAATGATGACATTGGAGGTGCCGGGAAGCTCCGGGGGCCCGGCGTCGAGCGTGATGCTGACCGAATCGAAGACCTCCAGCCGGCGGAGCCGCTCATTGGCGACGCCGGCGGCCTGGAGGAGCTCCTGCATCGTAGACGCCGACCGGAAGGCGTCGAGCACTTCGGCCTCGATCACAGAGTCCTTGGTTTTGGCGTTCCCCCTGATCACCACATCGTGGACCCGGAGCCTCACGGGACCGCTCGATAGCCGGCGGAAGAGGCTCTGTACCTTCTCCCTCTCCGTCGGAGGGCCCCCGCCGCCCTTCCCTTCTCCTTCCTCTTCCTCCTCTTCTTCGTATTCTTCTTCCTCTCCGTTCTCGTCATCGTTTTCTCCTTCTCCTCCTCCATTGCCAGCTTCTTGGGGTTCCTTTTCTTCCTTTTTCTCTTCACCGGTAGGGTTTTGATCTTTCTCTGAGGGGTCTGCCATGAGAGTAAGAAGAAAAGGGAGAGGTTCTTATTTGAAGAAATGAAAAAAAGGGAGAGGTTTTAGGTGTATCTATTTGCGAGGGTTGGGTTGGTGCTTTAGGATAATACATTCTGCATCACGACACAATCAAACCGAGTAGGGTCGAATCTCGAACTCAATTTAATTTAAAATTTTAAATTTAATCAAATTTTAATATTTCAAATTTAAATTTGATTCGATAAAAAATAGAAAAGATTCATGATCGACTTGACTCGATTTGAATATGAGCTCGAATTCAAATTCAAAATCAAACATTATCTTATTAATAATATATATATATATATAAAATAATATTAATTTTATTTATAATATATATTAAAATATATATATATATATATTTTTTAATATATATATTATAAATAAAATTAATATTATATATATATATATATATTTGATTAGATTTATGAACTTTCGAGTCGAATATCCTGCTACTCGAGTTCGACTCGAAAAACTACTCGAGCTTAACTCGAATTCGATAATAATCGAGTCGAGTCGAGCTCGACTCGTTTGCAATTTTAATATCGCTGTGGTGATTGAAAAAATTATACAAAGTCTCATCATTTTTTTTTTATATTTGAAGCTGTGCACTCGTGAATCACTATGAATGATGTCCGTGGAGCTACACCGTCCGTGGTGTAGAAAATATTTTCTTTCTTTTATACCTTGCTTGCTTCATGGGCTAAGAAGTAGCAACATGGGTTTAGACATGAGGCGTATTAAGGCGTTCTGGTGGCCCATGCCAATGAAAATAATCGGATGGCACGCACTCTTCTTTTTCTTTCTAAAATAAACTATAATTATTCTTTAAATATTTATATTTATTATATTTATATTTAATAATCTATAAAACTTATAATTACTTTTAATTAAATTAATGGTACTACTAAAACTGTTTACCTCACATAAAAAATCAAAATTATCCTTGAATAGCAAGGAGGATGTGCATATTTTCTCATATTTTTAGATAATTGTTACATCATTCAAGGTATTTTTTGTTATATTTGAAAACTTTTCTGATATTGTATTTATCTCCCGCTTAAGATTAATGGTTTGTCTAATGTTCGTTAAAATGTCAAATAAAAATAAAGCTTACGAGGTAAGTGAAGGTTTTCAAGTTACTTGTAAGTATAATTTATCTCTAATCTTATGGTATTTTTATTTTTATTTTTTAAGAAAAGAATGGCATGCTTTTTAAGCACATGGCCATGTATAAGTTCGAACCTTTTTCAGTCTGCGGTTCAACCAGTCATGCTCAAGTTGAATTTCAAATCAAAACTCATTTATGATTCACATGACAGGTCATGATACAATGAATCTCCCATCATATGTGGATGGCATGCTAATGGCCATTGATTCCAGAGTGATCTCTCTAGTTTAGCCTGACCTTGAATAGAATTTTAAGAAGAGAGAAGATGGGTTGAGGTCAAAAACAAGTATACTAACAAACAGATTTTAATATAAAACCTCTCTTTTTTTTATTTATTTTTGATATAAATGGACATTCACATGATTCTTGTATGAGTACAATCCAAAAAGTTAAAGTATAAAATATCACATAGAGCTCTAGGACACTTCAATCAGCAGCACTATTCGCCTTCTGGTAGACGTGCCTAATAATCATCATAGAGAAATGACAAAGAAACTCTCAAATATCATGAATCAATGGATGGACCGTAAGCTACTCCGCAACACCCCAGATCCAAATAATGACAGCAGTTGAGTCACCCTCTACAATGATCCTCTCCGCACATAACCTCAATCACGTAGGTAATGCTCATTCAGATAGCTTGAAGCTCCGCACCAGGCACAAATGGCTCAAAAAGGGGAGACCCTCCAGCTGCTAGCATCCTATCCTTCGGATCTCGAAACACATAGCCTGCACCATCGTTATCCTTTCTAACACTACCATCAAAGTTGATCTTGATGAAGCCCGAGGGTGGAGGCTCCTATGAGATAAAAAGCATCCTACGGACCGCTGCAGGAGCAGCAAAGGAGCCCTAGAAACTTGAGTCATCAAGAGATTGTCCAGCAGTATCATAGCAGTAGAACTCTTCCACCAAAAAATAGGCATGCTCAAGCACCTGATCAGCAGGAATGACCTCAGCATCAAAGACTAAGCTATTCTTCGAAAGTCAAATCTGATAGACGATGTAGACCATCCTCCCAGACGAGCCATGGCGGACCTCACTAAGAAATAAAGAGAGCTAAGAACTAAAGGATACGTCCCAGTACAGGCCACTAATTATCTGCCAGATCAAGCATGCCCTAGGGCAATGAAGGAGGGCGTGCTCTATCATCACATCCTCCATTCTGCAGCTCAGGCAAGTGGTTGGCACATCCATGCCCCTGTGTGATGCCCTAGTCCAATTGGGCCTAATCCATTTAATTTCAACCCCACCAACATAGATCTAAATGCAACACAAAAAAAAAAGAGAAGAATCCCATGCTGGGAATACCGTGGAAAAGGGAAGAGAGTCCAAATAGGACTCATCTTTTGTTCATCTCCAAATTCACCGAATAATGCCCAACTTTGAGCTGGATTTTATCACCCTCTCGGCACTATTTAAGAGCCTTTCTACACTCTCTTTGATTCCCTACCAGAAGAGCCCAGATTGAATGGTGATCGCTGTCGATTTGTCGAGTTTTTCATGGATTATTTTTCGAACGCCATAGCAAGTTCTCACCGGAAGAATAAAGTAATGCCTTCTTAATCTTTTAAAAGATTTTCTCCCCATCCTTCCTAGCCCATAGAGTATGGATTTCTACCGACAAACCAATGGATTTCTTTTTGAAAAATCAAGTCTTCAAATCCCCTATTTTTGCTAATTTGTTCTTTGGATTTTTCGATCACCATTGACTGTCACCGGTCACCACAGCATGGTGGTTGTCATTGTCGAGGACTGCCCCTCCAGCTATGGGCGGTGATGGCCGGGAGGAGACCCCCCTTGGTACCAAGAACAAGGGGAATGAAACCCCCTATTCCGTGAAGAAGGAAAAAAGGAAAAAAAAAAATAGAGGATGCGTGGGTCCTCTATTCCGTGAAGGCAAAGGCCAAAAGAAAAAAAAAGAAAAGAAAAAGAAAAGAAAGAAAGAAAGAAAGAAGAAAAAGGGAAAAGGAAAGAAAAAAGAAAGAAAGAAGAGAGATAATCTCTATCTCCCAACTTGAGTTTGAATCCTACCTTCTCTCTCTAGAAAATTCATTTTCTCCCTCTACCTCCTCTCTCCTATTTTCTCTCTCTAATATGATTATTGAATTTTGAAAAAAAAGGAGAGAAAGCAAGAAAAGAAAAAAAAAAGAAAAGAAAGAAGAAGATTTTTTCTTTCCTCTCTCTTTCTCTCTCTTTTTTTCCTCTTTATTTTCTCTCTCTATAACTTTCTCTCTATATTGCTTATGTTTCTTCATAAATTCTCTCTCCTAGGATTTTCTAGATTTTTAGAAAGATTGATGATAATTTTGAATGATCCTAGTAAAGGAGGTCCCGATCTGTCGGACAATGTACTGGTACCCACCTTAGCCAGACCAAATGCTTTAGATTTTATTGCCCATGATTTTATTAAATTATTTATGGATATAATTTTATCATAATTTGATTTAAACTATCTTGATTTAATTTATTAGATTATCGAACTATATCGTCTGATTAGTTTCAATTCATCTTCATAGTTTCTTTCTTCTCTGACTTTATCTTTCTACTTGATTTGGAAATATAATAAAAGATTTTAGATCTTACCACTTCAAATTTAATTTGATGCAGATAAATAGACTTTAAACCATCTATCTCCTAGTTTGATCAATGAGGTTAAGATGGTCAGACTGATCCAGACCATTAGATGTGACTATCATCAATCAGTCTTTTCATATTAGTACGTTGTACTCTTTTTAATTATTGAAATTGATCATCTATAGGATTATAGATATTTGATAGCGGGGTACTGTGACATAATCTATGAATAGAAGATTTTAGAAAAAAATTACAAGAATGATATGGATTTATTGAAATATGTATGAGGTAAGTAATGTTTCATCTTTTTCTAGATTTATTGATAAATTATAAAATATTTATTTGACATGATTTATGAAATGATGCATGAATTTGATGATAATATTTTATTATTAAAAGTATTTTATTTTTAAAATATTATGATGAAATATGATTAAAAGTATTGATCTTATTATATATTACACTTGATTAATTTTGATACCACATGATTATATGCATTCTTAACGAACTGAAATAAGAAACATGAATTATGAAAAAAAATATGAATTCAAATGATTTGAATTCTCAACCTGACTGTGTGGAGGATCCCATCAATGGAGGCTAATATGCTGGTAAAGATTTAGTCCTAAGAATTTATGTCGTCAGTAGATCAGCGGTTCCGAAGGACTTTGCTGCTAGATGATTCGTAGCTCACCGTAAGATGATATGCGGTATTATGACCCTACCATATGGATAACATGGTCATAGCACATGGCTGATGAGATTGATTGATAAAAAGAATAAGAATGATAGAAATGATAAGAATGACTGATAAAAATTTAATAATTTAAAAGAAAACTAATTTTTTTAAAGAAACTCAAAAAGATTGAATTTAAAATGATAAATATTTTGAAAGTACTGCATAATAGAAATTAATTTCAAACTGATGAACTTTATATATTTATTTTCTATAAGTGATGATTTATTTTATTTGTCTGATGAAATTTAATTAAAATGATCATTACTTACTGGGCTGTCATTATCCCTATTTTATTATTTTTATAGATCTTGAGAAATAAGATGATATAGGAGTATGTACAGGAGAATGATTAGAGACAGACAGGATGATTAGAAGCAGAATATTGATATTTTTATTTTAGATAAAAATTTTATTAAAATTGATGTAAGATCTTTTAAATATTATTAATTTTTATGAAATATTAAAATTAAATTTTAATTAGTTAAAATTTTAATTTAATTTATTGATTAATTATTTTGCTATTGCTTCATGATACACTAGTATAAAAAGAGTCTAAGACAGCGCATACTATTACAGCAGTTTTCGAAATCACTGCAATAGAGTCTACGACAGTGGTTATAAAGAACCGCTATTATAGGACCGATCTATAGCAGCGATTACAAAAAATTACTACCATAGTCTGATCTATGGCAGCAGTTCTCACTGCAATAGAGTCTACGACAGTGATTACAAAGAACTGCTGTTATAAGACCGACCTATAGTAGCGGTTACAAGAAACTGCTGCCATAGTTTGACCTATGGCAGCGGTTCTTTTTAACCGCTGCCATAGATTCAATTTATAATAGCAGTTCTTTATAACCATTGCCATAGGTCCGATCTATAGCAGTGGTTAGAACAACCGCTGCCATAGGTCAGACCTATAGCAGTGGTTCCTTATAATCGTTATAATATATATATATATATATATATATATATATATATTATAAATATTATATAATTTTAAAATTTAATATTCATCTTCATCATTCATTATCTAAATAATTATCATTAGAGTATCATCGTAAAGATCACCTCGATCTAATGGTCCTGCTTCATCAATAAGAAAAATTTGATTTTGATGATCACGAACGACGATGTGATGATCTGATAGATAAAGATCTTCGATAGATCCAAAAATCTACAATGATGATCTCAGTTATGTTTATAACATACTATCAAAGTTTTACTTCAATCAGATATCGTTATCTTGGTTAATTTAGTGTAGGTTAATTTTGGCCATTAAATGATAAACGAGTGATCAAAGGATCGGATGGTGTCCGATTATGAGATAATTTTTTTTATAAATAATCTTGGCTACTACTTTAATTATTTTTTACGATGGTGATTATAAAATTTAACTCGTGAGACTAAAAATGATCTAAAACTATACGTCGTCTGATAACCATTCTTGAACTCCGTTGGTTGTTATATGCATGTGCTCATACTTTTGCAATATCTACTTAACATGAATAGTTCATATAAAAATAATTTAAATTTTACTATTATCATCATATAAAAAATAAAAATTATTTAACTAAAAAATTATCTCATAATCGGACATCGTTTAATCCTTTGATCATTTATTTCTAATTTAACGGTCGAAATCATTTCGTACTAAATTGATATGATAATGATATTTGATTGAAGTAAAATTTTGATAGTATGCTACAAATATCATCAAGATCATCATTATAAATTTTTGAATCGATCAGAGGTCTCCATCTATCAATCATTGCATCATCGTTCGTGATCATCGAAATCGAATTTTTTTTATCAATGAAGCTAGGGCCATCGAATTGGGATGATTTTTTATGACGATACTCTAATGATAATTATTTAGATAATGAATAATAAAGATAAGTATTAAATTTTAAAATTATATAATATTTAAAAAATATTTTAAAAAAATTATTTTCAACCTACGATAGCGGTTACTAAAAATTGCTGCTATAAATCTATGGCAGCGGTTATGAAACTGTTGTCGTAGATCTATTATAGTGATTTTCAATAACTGCTGCCATAAATTTATAACAATGGATCAAAAATTACTATCATAGGTTAGGTTAAAAATTTTTAATTTTTCTTTCCTCCCATGTGCGCGCTCTCTCTCTCCCCTACTCTCTGTCATCGGTGAGACTCCACGCATCCCACTGCCATCCGCCCCCGCATCCTCGGCCGCCACACGGTCGTCCACTCCTTGCCCTTCCCATCCCCGACCGCTGCAACCCACCCTCCCCATCCCCGATCGTGGTCGCCTGCCCCCCGTCCTCCCCATACCCAATCTCCCATCGCCCGCCTCCCCATCCCTACCACGCCCGATCACCCACCCTTGCCCTCCCCATCCTCGGCCACCATTGCCGCCGCCCCCGCCCTCCCCCCATGCCCGACCACTCATCCCCCACCCTCCCCCATCCCCATCGCTCATCACCTGCCCTTCCCATCCTCGGTCGCCGCCCGACCGCCCACCCCATCCCCTCTAGGCCACCTCTCCCTCTCTCTTTTTCCTCTTTCTCTTTCTCTCTCTTTTCTCTCTATCTCACTATCTTGCTCTTGTTTCGCAAGTTACCTCTAGCACCGTTGTCTTCCTCTAGCGTCGTCGTCGGTGACCCTCAAAGCTTTCGATGCGACTCCCTTTCTATAGTCGTAGGTATATTTTTTATTTTAATTTCATAGTATTATTTATTAATCATTAGAATAGACCTGTCAATGGATCGGATTTGGGTCGAAACTTAGATATTCAGATCTGGATCTGATTTTAATTAATGGTATCGAATCCAAACCCAAATACCCAACGAGTCTATACTTGAAGTATTAGACCTAGACCCTAATGGATCCCGGGTATTCGGACCCAATTTCAAGACCCAAAACTAAGAAAGGGAGAGGGAGAGAGGGAGGGAGGGGGTCTGGCCTCGCCGCCTTCATCGATGAGGGAGACTGAGAGAGACAGAGGGAGGGAGGAAGGGGGTCCGACCTCGCCGATATCATTGGAAGGGAGGAGGTTCATTGTAGAATTTATTGGATAACATTTTCTGGATGTTTATATCTTATTGCTTTTGTTTATTGCATTGCATAATGATAGACCCATCAATTAATTAGTGTACATAATGATAGGTCATGCTGTGCTATACCATGCCTTGGGCCGTGCCGTATTGGTAGGCTATGTCGGGTCGGGCCGTGTCGTGTCAGTTGTTCGTGCCTTAGGCCGTATCATGCCCATAGATCGTGTCATGCCGATAGGCCATGCCATAGGCCGTACTGACCGCTAAGAGAACTCCTATCTTGTTTCTTTTCTTTATTGCATTGCATAGCGATAGATTCGTCAATTGATTAGTGTACATAATCTTTGGCATCCATATATTTATATGTAATTGTACAGATGGTACCTAGGCAATATCTTTGATTATTATTCAACTTGTTATATTGGTTAATATTTATTAATGTTGCAGGTCACGATGGCATCGAAATGCCATCTAGCTTTCATCCCTGCCTCTCGACGGATTATGCGGAGTTCAGCATCTGAGGAGCAGTCGAAACATACTCCATCCACCTCCACATCAACTACTCAGGGATCTCCACCACCGACATCTACTCTACCAGCGGCATCTACTCCATCGACATCTGAGCCTCCATTATCATCCACATCTCCAACATATGCTACTCTACCGACATCTGAATGTACATTTTTATTATATTATTTATTTATTTTTTATATAATATTTATATATTTATATATTTGCATAACATATTTTTATTGCAGGTGCATCATCTAGTAGAACATTTCACAGTCCCACACATATGGCGCATGTATGGAACCGCCAGTATTAGGTAATGGTATAGTATGATTCAGAGGGAAGGCCAGTAGGAAAGACCGTATGGGAGATGCATTCCTTTTTTGGAGTGCTTATGAGACAATTAGACTGAAGAAAATAGTGTAGGATTTGCCATACTACTTTCAAAAAATATTTCAAAAATAGTAATGATGTAGCAAAAATAATTAATCTAATTAATTATCTACTGATCATATTAGATTTTTTAATCTTACATATTAGGATCAAAACATAATATGCATGCATACATCAATAGATCTGAAAATAAAACTATGTAATAAACTATTTACTACATCTACATGTTCAGAATATAATATCTTTTCGTGGATAGTCGATCACCATAATCTGAGTTCATCGAATAATACTCTGATATCATGTCATAACTGCACATGTGTTCGGTCTCCACGGTTGGTCCACACTGAGCTCCTGATCCTAATCAGCCCCGCTAGAGTGCTAGCTCCTCGCCGGGACCTTCGATGGCTGATAATGATCGATCCGATCGATCATATACTTTCTAATTTTTTAGATATTCTAAAAAATTAAAATATAAATAATTAAGGATAATGAAGATATGTTTCAAATATGGTGGTGATCCGATGCTCACAGCACTCGATCTCTCCACCTGAACCCAGATTCTCAAATCTAGGATTTCACTCGGCCCAAAAATCCTGACACACTAAAAATCCTATCACGCCCTCTCTGTGTGGAGTTTTTCTATGAAATAAGTTTTTATAAAAAGATAACTTTCATATCTATAATCCTTATTTAGATTATATCTAAAAATAGGATATTCTTAGAGGTGAAAATCATAAGAAAATAGAGGCATAAAGAAAAAAAAAATGTTGTAAGATCCTATTTATCTTTACTCCAAGATTTTTTTCATCTAGAATTGATGCCCAAATACTCTAAAATTTTTATCACATAATTCTAACCCCTTCTCCTATACACATAAAAATTATCATAATTTATTAACATGAATACCATAAGAAAACTATATGAAAAATGATAAGGGTCGAGTGCTTGAGAGGTTTTAAACACTCACTTGATTTCAAAAATCAAATGAGCCTCTTATCCTTATCCAATGCCTCCTCCCTTATGTTTAACATGCAGAAGGACTCTCCTTCTGCATGCATATTTTTATTTCTTAAAAAATATTTGACAAACAAAAGGGAGGGCATGGGATGCAGAGTGGAAAAGTCAAAAATGATGGACACATGGGAGACTTTGAATTCAAACTTCATTTGACTTGGTCCTAATTGGTTTCAACCAAACCAATTAATCTAGACCCAATTAAATTAGGTTAAATCCAATCAAATTAGGCTTAGCCTAATTCAATAAAATTTTAATCAAATTAAAAATTAATTATATCTACATCCCGATCAAATCAGGGTCAAAACTCCCATAGCGATTAGGTCATCTCATGACCTAATCGGATCAAATCCAATCGAATCAAATTCAATCGAACTTGATCAAATCCTCATCGCTCAATCAAATTGAGCTAATCAGTAATCAAATTGCTAATTAATCCTCCAAAAATATCTAAGTTCAAATCGAATGGATTACTAGGCAACAAAGTCCAATCAATATGAAACTCTTGAAGAGTCCTAAATCAGTAGAACTTTTGAACCCAGTGTCTCAAACGAATCAAACTCACGATCATAGAGTCTCAGACTAGTAGAACTCTTGATCAGAGAGTCCCAGATAAGTAGGACTCAGAGTTCCAATCCAGTATGATTCTTGCTCATAAAATCTCAGTCCAGTGGAACTCTTGACCATAGTATCCTAGATTATTAGGACTAATGATCAGAGAGTCCCAGATAAGTAGAACTTAGAGTCCCAATCCAGTAGGACTCTTGATCATAGAATTTTAGTCTAGTGGAACTCTTGACCATAGAGTCTCAGACCAATGGGACTTTTGATCAGAGAGTCTCAGACAAGTAGGACTCAGAGTCCCAGTCCGGTAGGACTCTTGGTCATAGAGTTTCAGTCCAGTGAAACTCTTGATCACAAAATCCCAGACCGATGGAACACTTGATCAGCCATCAGATCATATAGTAACTCCTAATGTGTGTGACCCCACAGGTCCGAACCTAAGTCGATAGCATAGAAACTAATTTCTATACTAATCGAAGTGACCATCTAGCAATAGTACCCGACGTCTGGATAGGTCGAATAATCATAATCGCAATATTCAGAATCTATGCAAATATGGTTACTGTATAATTCATTTCCATAACCTCTATGTAATAGATGACTCAGGGTTAGACTATCAATCTTAGAAAATACATCCATGTCGTATCTCAAAGCAATTAGTCCCGTGACTCCTCACTAAGACTATCCTGACCAAGGTTTTGCTAAATTGAAACACAATTGAATACAACTCCTAAAATCAGGAGTGGTCAATCCCATCTTGATACACGCACCGACTCCATAAGTACTTAACTATGCCCAAAAACCTTCCATCACTGAATTAAAAATTCAGATAGTCTGGCACCAAAACACAGTGAGTTGCTTGGAAGTCACCATGATGATCTCAAGTCGAAGGAACATTTATACCCATATTCCATCTAAGCTAATCTTGATAGAAGAAAAGGTCTGGAGTTGGTCACGTTCAGTACAGTATACCCATACATCTTACTTGCATGCCATATCAGTATCTCAACACTCCTTGGTTATGAGGACAACCAACCTATATGGCATATAATGACCTATACTTGATAAACGTTGTCGTCCTAAGTAACAATGTATTATTTGGTCATGAACTATTTAAGGACTAAATGACAAATTCTTCTTTGCCGAATCTAGATAGTCCTAAGAACTTCATTACAACACAAGAGTTCATTAGAAAATAATAGAATTTATGATGAAAAATGCTAAAATAATTTTTATTAATTTATAATTCATATATAATTATAAATATATGGTCCAACCATCAACAGACTGATGATTGACTTTGGAACACATTCCCAATAATCTCCTACTTGGACTAAAGCCAATCGATGGAGTATCTAATATCTATCTTCGACTTAAAGTCGTCGAACTCCTTCACCGCAATAGCTTTAGTGAATGGATCGGTCAGATTCTTCTTTCCATCGATCTTCTGAAGGTTGATGTTACCTCGATGCATAATCTCTTGGACAAGATGGTAGCGGCATAGAATATGCTTCGTCCATTGGTGTGCCTTTGGTTCCTTCGCCTGAGCAATGGCTCTAGAGCTATCGTAATAAAGCAGAACTGGACCATCAAGAAAGGATGCTACTCCAAGCTCGGTGATGAATTTTCTTAGCCACATCGCTTCTTTGGCAGCATCTGATATAGCGATATACTTCACCTCATAAACTGAATCAGCCACAGTGTGCTGCTTGAAGCTCTTTCAGCAGACGACCCCATCATTAAGGATAAATATATATCCTGACACACTCTTGCTATCATCATGATCGAACTGAAAATTGGAGTATGTGAACCCCACAAGTTTTAAGTTTGATTCACCATATATAAGCCACTGATCCTTAGTATTTCTTAAATACTTCAGGAATATGTTTTAACAATCTTTCAGTGATTCTTCCCTGGATTAGATTGGTATCTACTCACTACACCTAGTGAGTATGCCATATTTGATCGCATACATATCATGGCATATATTATAGAACCCACTACTGAAGCATATGGTATTTTATTCACACGCTCTCTGTCTAGAGATGTTGTTGGACAATCCCTCTTTAAAAGAGAAATTCCATGACCTATTGGTAGATAGCCTTTTTTGGAATTTTTCATGCTGAACCATTTCAGCACAGTATCAATGTACGTGGACTGGGACAATCCAAGCAATCTTTTAGATCTATTTCTATAGATCTTCATCCCTAGGATGTAGGAAGTTTCTCCTAGATCTTTCATGGAGAACTGTGATGACAGCCAGATCTTTATTTCTTATAATGTAGGGACATCATTTTCGATTAAGAGAATGTCATCCACATATAATACTAGGAATACTATTGCTGGACCATTAGCCTATTTGTATATGCAGGGCTCCTCTTTGTTCTTAACGAAGCCATACGTTTTGATCGTTCTATCAAATTATATGTTTCAACTCTGAGATATCTGCTTTAGTTCATAAATGGACCTCTGAAGCTTACACACCTTAGACTCATCTATGAACGTGAAACATTCAGGTTGTATCATACACCTCTTCATTCAGCTCTTCATTCAGAAAAGCTATTTTCACATCCATCTGTCAGATTTCATAGTCTAGATGGACAGCTATGGCAAGCATTATCTAAATAGATTTGAGCATTACCATAGGAGAGAACATCTCGTCATAGTCAATACCATAACATTGACAATATTCCTTGACAATCAGATGAGTTTTATAGGTCTCCATATTTTCGTCTGCAACTTTTTTTCTTTTGAAGACCCACTTACATCCTATAGATTTTATCCCTTCGGATGGGTCAACCAATGTCTATACATCATTGACCTTCATGAATTTCATCTTGGATTTTATGGCCTCAAGCTATTTCTCAGAGTTGGATCTCTGCATTGCATCTATATAGGTGATTGAGTCCTAATCATTCTCATCGAGTTCAATAGGATTCTCGTCCTCGATCAAAAAATTATAGTATTTATCCGATTGACGTGGTACTCTACCAGATCTTCTTAAGGATGCTTCTACAATGGGTTCTGAATCTGATCTAATCAGATCCAACTCAGTTCAATAATTTATGTCCATTCTTCCACCTATCATACTTCATCAAGTTTAACCTTGGAGGCATTAGTTCCTTCACCAAGAAACTCCTTTTCTAAAAAGACTGCCTTAAGGTTGATAAATACTTTTTACTCATCAGTAAGGTAGAAGTAGTACCCTTTGATTTTTTTTGGGTAACCTATAAAACTATACTTATCAGACCTAGTTCCAAGCTTGTCTGTCATCAAATGTTTGACGTAGGCTGGACACCCTCAAACCCTAAGGTGTGAAAGCATTGGCTTACGCCCTGTCCATATTTTATATGGTGTTTTATTAACAGATTTACTCGAAATCCTATTTAGAATGTAACAAGCTGACTCGAGCACATATTCCTATAGGAAGATCGGCAAACCAATAAACTCTATCATAGATTGAACCATGTCCAACAAGATCCGATTTCTTCTTTCAGATACACCATTATATTATGGTGTTCCAGAAGGGGTCCATTGGAAGAGAATCCCGTTCTTCTTAAGATATGTCAAAAACTCATTGAAAAGGTACTCACCCCCTCGATCAAATCGAAGAGTTTTAATACTCTTTCTAATTTACTTTTCTACCTCATTTCGAAATAGTTTGAATATTTTAAATGACTCTGACTTATGCTTCATTAAATAGACATACCTATACCTCGATAGGTCATCTGTGAAGGTTATGAAGTAGAAATATCCACATCTGGCACTTGAGCTCATGGGTCCATATACATCCGAATGTACTAAACTTAAGAGTTCAGTGGCTTGTTCATCTTTTCCAATAAAAGATGATTTGGTCATCTTACCAAGAAGACATGACTCATAGGTCGGAAGTGACTCACAATCACTAATCTCAAGAATTTCTTCTTGAGCTAATCTGTTAATTCTATTCTTATTAATATGACCTAGCCTACAGTGCCAAAGGTAGATATCAGATACATCATTAATTGTAGGACGTTTATTGGAGGATTGAACCACGTTAATAGGCATAAAAAATGAATAAATTCTGTTATTCAATTATCCAATCAAAATTATAACACCATTCAAAATAACATTATAAATTTTTTTTATTGATATTTCAAAATCATTCATGGTCAAAAGGCCTATAAAAATGACATTCAATAAAAAAGTTGGACAATAATAACATTCATTAAGAATAACTTTATTTGAATTGATTACAAGATTCATGATTTCTAAAGCTAGAATTAGAACTTGTCTTCCATCTCCAACGTTCAAGAACCTCTCATCTTGATCAAATCTCCTACTGATTTGCAAATCCTGCATAGAATTACAAATATGATAAGGACTTTCAGTATTTAATACCCAGATAGTAGAATCAAATAAAAAAAAATTATAAGATATTATCATATAATTATCTTGCCCAGCAATCACTTACTTCTTCCTTGATCTGTTCAGATTTAGGAAGGCAATGTATAGAGGACAGTTCCTCTTCGAGTGCCCCTGCTTCTTGTAGAAGTACTTTACTTGGCTCTGATCGGGCTTGTACTTCTTGGTCTAACCCTGTGCAGTCGTCCCAGCATGTAGTCGCACCTTCTTATTTTTCTTCTTTTTGTTCTTTTTTTCTTTCTTAAATGGTCGATGACCAGAAGAAGATCCTCCCACTACATTCATCGTCTTCTTATGGAATTGGTGATCCTTCTCAAAGTTTTGCAGCAATCCCAACAAGCCATGGTAGTTCACTACAGGCTTTATCATTCTAAAATGAGTTAGAAAGAGGAGAAAGAACTTGGACAAAGAATTAAGGATCGCATCCTTACCGAGCTGCTCGTGCAGGGGAAAGCCCAACTTGCTAAGGCCCTTAATCATCTCGATCATGTATAATACATGATCGATGACTAAGGCCTCATTCCTCATTCGAGCGTTGAAAATGGTACAACTTATTTTATGCCTTTCAACGTCGTCCGACAAGCCAAAAGAGTCATTCAATATTTGAAGCATCTCCTGTGGCTAGGTATTTTCAAACCTGCAACTGAACTCGTCATTCATTATCGCCAGCATTATACATAGAACGGTGGTACGGTCATTGAGCCACTTCAGATAAGTATCTTGGATTGCTCTCTTAGCATTCGGGGCTGGCTCCTCAAGTGCTCGATCTATTACCACATAAAGGATCCGCTCATTCTTCAGGATAATTTTTAACTTACGATACCAGCTATCATAGTTGGGTCCCATTAATTTACCATGGTCTAACAATAACCAGAGTGATAGATTAATGGTCATGTTTGCACAAAAAGAAAAACTAAATCTAATTAGTATATAAATTATTAATCCTATAGATTTGGATTTTAGTCTAAAGATCCTTCCACTATTTTAAATGAATTAGTAGCCTCTACCTTCAATTCGAGGAATTACTCTAATTTCTTAGTGGGTACTAGAATCTACATAGACTACACATAAGCTCAACTTTGGTTGGTCAACCCATGTGCACCTATGGATATATTCAAAATCAATTATTTCTCTAAACAACTTCTAGTAATATTGATTTTGCCCCGTAGATCTAATCAGTAGGCTTTGGCCTCCACTGAAAAATATTTGGTTAGGTCCAACCATTAACATGACCACATTTGATCTTATCCAATCAATAAATAATCAGGCCCGATTTTGGTTGGCCAACCTAACCACCATCAGAAAGACTTAATCAAATTATCATTTTATAAATGATAATTTCATTAGTCAATAATCATCAGACCTTTGGGCCTCCGATGATCATTATACTAATGAACCTATTATCACTTAACTTAATGGAAGGCTATGATTTAGTTATCTATATAACTATTTTATTTTTAAAGACTTAATAATTTTAGAGGATTTAGTTAATCAATTTAAAAAAATTTAGCGAGCCAATTTCGATCCTCCCGCTGACTTCACTAAGTCAGAAAAGAATCTAATCTAGGCTGGCATTAGAAGCACCTAAATCAATCAGACTGATTTACCTAATAGATATGGATGAGTCCAAATCACTAAGTGATCTAATCAAAATCTAACTCACCAAGATAGCCAGATAAGCGAGATCAGTAAAAAAATTATGCCATTAACTCATCAAAGACTGAATCAGTGCGAGTAGCTCTCAATTAAAAATCACTGATCAAACTGCCAAACTTATCTTAAACACCATCCAATTCATTAGTTTTAATTTGACCAACCTAATAATTTTGGATTCGACCGCATAGCCTTGAATCAAGTCCGTTTGATCCTTGTTAAAGGTATGGACTTGACCAACTACAACTATTGTAATCGAGTCTATAGAGTTCTTGACCTAATCTAAATTAGTATTTAATTAGATTTGATCAATTACTCTAAATTAATCCATCTTTTAACTAACTTTAGATCTAACCCAATTTATGGACCTAATTCAGCTAACCCAATAATCCATAAGTTTATGATTAATGACTTAGAGTCTTAATTCATAATTCTAGATACTAAATCATTATACTTAATTTTTAATTAAATTTATGGGCTGAAGATTAGAGTTTGATATTTTAAAAATATTTTTAAATTTAAAAGATTCTTTATAACTTAGCATTGTTCACCAATTGAGTCGACTCATTTCAAAATCATCTCAATTCATAAACAACACTAGTTGTAAGATTTAATTTGAAACTATGTATATTACATAATCATAAAATTATGAATAAAACTTTATCTAATTATGCATTCATGATCATAAATTAGATTAAAATTTAATATAATTAAATCATAAAAATATGAGATCAAATCTAGTAATTTTATGATTAACGATATAGATCAGCAACATACCAGGACAACCATTTTACTGTAGGAGGTAAACCCTACAGCAGGATAACCTACAGTCCATGCGATCTAAATTTTAATTTTTTAGATCTAATTACTCTAATTATTAGATCAATATTTATATCAAATCTAAATTATTAATCTAAATATGCAAGCATATCATGTTTAAAAAGTCTTACTCTGATATCATTTGAAGAAAATAGTGCAGGGTATGCCATGCTACTTTCAAAAATTATTTCAAAAATAGCAATGATACAGCAAAAATAATTAATCAAATTAATTATCTACTAATCATATTAGATTATTTAATCCTATATATTAGGATCTAAACATAATATACATGCATACATCAATAGATTTGAAAATAAAACTATGTAATAAACTATTTACTATATCTATGTGTTTAGAATACAATACCTTTTCGTGGATAGTCGATTACTATAATTTGAGTCCATCGAATAATACTCTGATATTATATCATAGTTGCACATATATTTGACCTCTACGGTTGATCCATATGGAGTTTCTGATCCTCATCAGCCCCACTGGAGTGCTAGCTTCTCATCGGAGCCTTCGATGGCTGATCATGATCGACCATATATTTTTTATTTTTTTAAATATTCTAAAAAATTAAAATATAAATAATAAAGGATGATGAAGATGTGTTTCAAATTTGGTGGCGATCTGATACTCATAGCACTCGATCTCTCCATCCGAACCCAGATTCCTAAATCTACGATTTCACTCGGCCCAAAAATCCTGACACACTAAAAATCCTATCATGCCCTCTCTATATGGATTTTTTTTATAAAATAAGTTTTTATGAAAAGATAACTTTTAGATCTATAATTCTTATTTAGATCATATCTAAAAATAGGATATCCTTAGAGATGAAAATCATAAGAGAAGAGAGGCATAAAGGAAAAAAATGCTGTAGAATCCTGTTCACCTTTACTCCAAGATTTTTTTTTGTCTAGAACTAATGCCTAAACACTCTAAAATTTTTATCACATAATGCTAACCCCTTCTCCTACATGTACAAAAATTTTCATAATTTATTGACGTAAATACCATCAGAAAACTGCATGGAAAATGATAAGGGTCGAATGGTTGAGAGATTTTAACCACTCACTTAATTTTAAAAATCAAATGAGCCTCTTATCCTTATCCAACGTCCCCTCCCTTGTGTTTAACACGTAGAAGGACTCTCCTTTTATGTGTATATTTTTATTTCTTAAAAAATATTCGATAAATAAAAGGGAGGGCGTGGAAAGCAGAGTGAAAAAGTCAAAAATGATGGGCACATGGGAGAATTTGAATTCAAACTTCATTTGACTTGGTCCTAATTGGTTTCAACCAAACCAATTAATCTAGATTCAATTAAACTAGGTTAAATCCAACTAAATTAGATTTAGTCTAATTTAATAAAATTTTAATCAAATTAAAAATTAATTAGATCTACGTCCTGATCAAATCAGAGTCAAAACTCCCATAGCGATTAAGTCATCTCATGATCTGATCGAATCAAATCCAATCGAATTAAATTTAATCAAACTTAATCAAATTCTCATCACTCAATCAAATTAAACTAATCAATAATCAAATTGTTAATTAATCCTTCAAAAATATTTGAGTCTAAATCGAATGGGTTACTGGGCAATAAAGTCCTATCAACATAAAACTCTTGAAGAGTCCTAAATCAGTGGGACTCTTGAACCCAGTGTTCCAAATGAATCAAACTCATGATCATAGAGTTTTAAACTAGTAAAACTCTTGATCAGAGAGTCTTAAATAAGTAGAACTCAGAGTCTCAGTCCAGTAAAACTCTTGGTCACAGAGTTTCAGTCTAGTGAAACTCTTAATCATAGTATCCTAGATTATCAGGACTTATGATCAGAGAGTCCTAGATAAGTAGAACTCAAAGTCTTAGTTCAGTAGGACTCTTGATCATAGAATCTCAGTCTAATGAGACTCTTGATCATAGAGTTTCAGATCAATGAGATTCTTAATCAGAGAGTCTCAGACAAGTAGGATCAGAGTCCCAGTCCAGTAGGACTCTTAGTCATAGAGTTTCAGTCCAGTGAGACTCTTGACCACAGAGTCTCAGACCAATGAAACTCTTGATCAGCCATCAGATCAGGTAGGAACTCCTAATATATGTGACCCCGTAGGTCTGAATCTAAGTCGATAGCATAGAAACTAATTTTTATACTAATCGAAGTGACCATCTAATAATGGTACCCAACATCCGGATAGATCAAATAATCGTAATCACAATATTCAAAATCTACGTGAATATGGTTACCATATAATTTATTCCTATGACCTCTGTGTAATAAATAACTCAGAGTTAGACTGTCAACCTTAGAAAATACATCCATGTCATATCTCAAAGCAATTAGTCCCGTGAGCCCTCACTAAGACTGCCCTGACCAAGATTTTGCTAAATTAAAACATAATTGAACACAGCTTCTGAAATCAAGAGTGGTCAATCCCATCTTGATACACGCACCGACTCCATAAGTACTTGATTGTGCCCAAAAATCTTCCATCACTAAATTAAAAATTTAGATAGTCCGACATCAAAATACAGTGAGTTGCTTGAAAGTCACCATGATGATCTCAGATCAGAAGAATATTTATATTCATATTTCATCGAAGCTAATCTTGATAGAAGAAAAGTCTCGAAGTTGGTCACATTCAGTGCAGATGTACCCATATATCTTACTTGTATACCATATCAGTATCTCAACACTCTTTGATTATAAGGACAACCAACCTATATAGCATACAATGATCTATACTTGATAAACGTTGTCGTCCTAAGTAACAACATATCATTTAGTCATGAATTATTTAAGGACTAAACGATAAATCCTTCTTTGTCGAATTTAGATAGACCTAAGAACTTCATCACAATACAAGAGTTCATTAGAAAATAAAAAAATTTATGATGAAAAATATTAAAATAATTTTTATTAATTGATAATTTATATATAATTATAAATATATGGCCCAACCATCAACAGACTGATGATTGGTTTTGAAACACATTTCCAACACAGACATATTTCCGTAGAGCCCAGAGACTGGCGATTGATGGATGATACTATCAAAAATCGGATATGAAAGGAGATATGGGTAAGTGCATCTTAATTATATTTATGTATTTTATATATTTATACTATGTTTGATTAGAATAATTTTATAACTGACTTTTGATAACTTTATGCAGAGGAGGTACTACTTTTCTGATCACGAGAGGGCTCGAGATATCCGATTGAAGAAGATCGGAGAGTTATATTGGAGCTATAAGGTCAAGCTCCATAGAAAATGGCTCGAGCATCGATGAGATACTCCAGAGGAGCTTGTTTCTTGAATACAAGACTGTCCTCCGAGTCAGTGGGAGAGGATGGTTACACATTGAAGAAGTCAGAAGTTCAAGGTAAAATTACTAACTTTTAAATTTTTTAATATACATAAAGTTATATTTAAATATTTTTTAAATATTTATTATTTATTTGAATACTTGTTAGACTATCTTCTATCAGAATCAGAAGAATCGGATAACCTAGGAGTAGACGCACACTCTCGACCATGAGCCTATGGCCAGTCATATGCATAGAGAGGTAATGAATTCTAAATCTTAGTAGATAAATTAAATTGATATTTCTTTCATATTTTTGATAAACTGATCCATTGTTATAACTGATGAGAGATAGAGTGATGTCTGGTCGTAGGAAGATCTTTCAATCCAACCGTACGAACAAGAAGGGCAGGCTAATGAACGCTACAATCGAAAGAATTTTTATAAGTATTAAATATATTAGTATATATGATTAGTATTATAGCATCTATTATAAAATTTTATTTATACTTATAATTATAGGATCAGTTAAATGCGCTCGCGAGCGAGGGCCCGGATACCTTTGGCTCTCATGACCATCTATCTCAGGTCTTGGGGCCTAAGCACTCTAGAAGGATCCGATGTAGGTCCAGACATACACCGATCAGCCATTGGTTTGAGGTGAGCGTCTCTTCATAGGCTTCTGATGTTGTTAGTCAGGATGAGCTTAAGGCAGCATTGGCACGGGTAGATCATGCTGCGATGTGGGCATATCGGGCTAAGGAGCGTGCATCTTATCTGGAGGGCATCATGAGAGACATGGTATCGATGCTCAGCATACATTTTGGAGATGCCTTTACGGGCTTTGAGGATGTGTTGGTGCATATTCCAGCTCCTCTAGCTCTAGCTCCAACTCTAGCTCCGCCTCCAGCTCGTGCTCCATCTTCCAAGGATGACGACGATGTAGATTTAGAAAACTTTTGATGTATTTTTTTAAAAAATATTATAATAAATTTTATTCGATAATAAAATTTTAATATTTTAAAAATATTTTTATATTTATAATATTTTTTATATTATATATTCCTATATTTATTAGATAAAATATATAAAAAATTAAAAATTTTATATTTTTTTTTAATTATTCAGAAGCTATGACAGCGATTTTACAACCGCTGTCGTAGATGTGCCAACTGCTGTCGTAAATAATATGTCAACCATTGTATTAGATCTATGACAGCGGTTACATAATCGCTTTTATAGATAAGGCTATGGTAGGAGTTTCATAACTGTTACCATAGACTGTCTATAATAGCGGTTTAAAAATCACTGCAATAGGGTCTATATAGCAGCGATTTCAATAATCACTGTAACAATTACTGCCATATATCTACGATGATGACTGTAGTGGCAGCAGTTAGCTAACCACTATCATAATCTATAGCAGTGATTTTTTAGGCTACAACAGCGGTTACAAACCACTGTCATAGTCTAATTTTGTAGTAGTGATAGCATGATGAGATGCCTTACATGCTTGTAGAAAGAGTTTTCTATAAGTGTGCGACAGTTATCATGACCTCTAGCTTATGATTTCAGATCGAGAGCATGATAATTAAAGTGGTATCAGAGCATAAGTGGATAAATTATGACATTTAGAATCGAACATAGGATGAGTGTAGGTGGAAAGACACTAGAGATATTGGGATATTGATCAATGATAATTACAGTATAAGTTATCTTCATAATTTTTGACTAAGCCTTATGATTAATAATAAAAAGATCACTTAAGGATAATTATTCAAAGAATTTGGTATATAATTGATAATTAATGGATCGTATTTGGATTTTGATATAAAGAAGTCACAAGAGGATTGATCATGAAATTTCGATTATCATTTTGATTTTTAGTTGTTAAAAATGAATTGAAAACTCAAATTCGATGTGGGAGTAATATTATGATATTGCTCTTAGTTAAGAAGTTGATTATCCATGGCAAGGTAAAGATTCGATGATAAAATGTTATTTCGGATTGGACTATGAAGGATTTTTATGATATCTGATTGAATTATTTTTCAAAGTTGAACTTAATATATAGATCTTGTACAGATCAATGTGTATAAGAAAAGTATATTTGGGATTATTAAAAAATTTAAGTCTTATCTTAGAAGAGTATTAGAATATTTTTCTTATTAATTTTACTTACCAAATTTTGATTGACTAAATGAATTGATGTGAGCATTAAGATATGATTCATAAAGGATTAGCAAACCTAAGTGATTGTTTGAATGTGATATTGGACTCAACGATTAATTAAGATGGTTGTGCTCTAGGAAAAAGTAAGAACGAAAATCAGAAGTTAATCTTTGGTTTCAATTGAAATATGAAGTTATAGATCTTTTCCATTTATAGGATAGAGGAATGATTTGATCAAAAATCATTTCATGAATCTAAGAAATTTTGATTATTAGATCAGAGTGCACAGCGAAAACATGGTGATCTTGATTATTTTGAGCAAGTCAGGAATGTTAATTCTTTGAGTTAAAGAATTATGATAGATGACATAATTAGATATCCTTAATACAAGAAATTTATTTGTACTAGAAAGAATAATGTTTTTGAAATTCTAGATTATTTTGAATATCGTTATGTGATTTTCAAAAGGAAGTGCTCCTATCGACCATGTTAAGAAAATTTTTAGCATTCCAAGTCTTGATGAGTGGATCCTTGATTTTTAATTTTAAAGTTGCAATATTTAGAAATATAATTTGTGTGTTCTAGAATTGAATCTTATGCATCTTTATCTGTTAGAAAGAATTTGAGATTGTTTATTGATTCTTAATTTTGATCTTAGATTTTTATACTCAATGATCATTTACGGAGAGTATAGTAAAATTTGTTTATTATCTTATGATAAATTGATCAAAATCATGAATAGTTAAGGATTTGGCAAGAAACATGATATCTTTATTTTGAATTAAGATATCAATTTTGTTTCCAAGAAATGAATGGTTCTAATTTAGATTTACTTTTGAGGTATTGACTTTTTCCTTATGAAATAATTTAATGATGAAGTTGCATTGAGAATTAGAATATCAAATGTTCAAAGATGAAATTAGAATGGTGAATCTCTAACTTTTGGAAGCATGGATGAGAGGAAATATCTTTGATTCTCGGCTGATTGGAATATCAATGTATGGTTTGTATTAGTATGATCTCTTATCTTATGATGGGTTGATTAATTAAGAGTAATTGATATTTTAACAAAAAAATAAAATTCATATTCAGAATTAAGATGATTGATTTTTTTTCTTCCATTTACAAGAGATGGGTTTGATATCGATCATCTATAGGAAGAATCAAGTTTTGAGGCATTAAACTTTAATGAGATCATGATTGTGAAATCCTAAAGTTCAAAATCTTTGATAGAAAATTTCAGAATGAAATTTCTTTTAAGGAGGGAGAATGTGATGCCCCAATCCAACCGGGCCTGATCCATTTTATTTCAACCCCCACCAGCACAAATCTCAATGCAGCATAAAAAAAAAAAGAAGAAGCCCATGCTGGGAATACCATGGAAAAGGGAAGAGAGTCCGAACAGGACTCATCTTTTGTTCCTCTCTAGATTCACTGAATAATGCCCAACTTTAAGCAGGATTCTATCACCCTTTCGACTCTATTTAAGAGCCCTTCCATCCTCTCTTTGATTCCCTACCAGAAGAGCCCAGATTGGATGGTGATCATTGCCGATTTCTCGAGTTCCTCATGGGTTGTTTTCTGAATGCCGTAGCAAGTTCTCACCAGAAGAATAAAGTAATGCCTTCTTGATCTTTGTAAAGATCTTCTCCCATCCTCCCTAGCCCATAGAGCATGGATTTCTACCGACAAACTAATAGATTTTTTTTTAAAAAAATCAAGTCTTCAAATACCTTATTTTTGTTGATTTGTTCTTTGGATTTTTCCATCACCATTGATCGTCACCGGTAACCAGGGCATGGTGGCTGTCGCCATTGAGGACTACCCCTCTAGCTATGGGCAGTGATGGCCAAGAGGAGGCCCCCCTTGGTACCAGGAACAAGGGGAATGAAACCCCCTATTCCATGAAGAAGGAAAAAAAGAAAAAAAAATAGAGGTTGCATGGGTCCTCTATTTCATGAAGGGAAAAAGAAAAAAAGAAAAGAAAAGAAAAGAAAGAAAGAAAGAAGAAAAAGGGAAAAGGAAGGAAAGGAAAAAGAAAGAAAGCAGAGAGAGTCTCTATCTTCCAACTTGAGTTTGAATCCTACCTTCTCTCTCTAGAAGATTCATTTTCTCCCTCTACCTTCTTTCTCCTATTTTCTCTCTCTAATATGATTATTGAATTTTGAAAAAAAAGGAGAGAAAGCAAGAAAAAAAAAAAGAAAGAAGAAGATTTTTTCTTTCCTCTCTCTTTCTCTCTCTTCTTTTCCTCTTTATTTTCTCTCTAGATTGCTTATGTTTCTTCATAAATTCTCTCTTAGGATTTTTTAGATTTTTGAAAAGATTGATGATAATTTTGAATGATCCTAGTAAAGGAGGTCCTGATATGTGATTATCGGACGATATACAGGTACCCACCTTAGCCAGACCAGATGCTTTAAATTTTATGGCCCATGATTTTATTAAATTATTTATGGATATAATTCCATCATAATTTGATTTAAACTATCTTGATTTAATTAATCGGATTGTCGGACCATATTGTCTAATTAGTTCCAATTCATCTTCATAGTTTCTTTTTTCTCTGACTTTATCTCTCTACTTGATTTGAGAACATAATAAAAGATTTTAGATCCTACCACTTCAAATTTAATTTGATGTAGATAAATAGATTTTGAACCATCTATCTCCTAGTTTGATCGATGAGGTTAGGATGGTCAAACTGATCTAGACCATTAGACATGATTGTCGTCAATCTATCTTTTCAGATTAGTACATCGTACTCTTTTTAATTATTAAAATTGATCATTTATAGGATTGTAGATGTCTGACAGTGGGATACTGCGACTTGATCTATGAATAAAAGATTTTGGAAAGAAATTATAAAAATGATATGGATTTATTGAAATGTCTATGAGGTAAGTAATGTTTTATCTTTTTTTAGATTTATTAATAAATTATAAAATATTTACTTGACATGATTTATGAAATGATGCATAAATTTGATGGTGATATTTTGTTATTGAAAGTATTTTATTTTTGAAATATTATGATGAATCATAATTAAAAGTATTGATCTTATTATGTATTATACTTGATTGATTTCAATACCATATGATTATGTGCATACTTAACTAACTGAAATAAGAAACATGAATATGAAAAAAAATATAAATTAAAGTAATTTAAATTCTTAGCCTTATTATGTGGAGGATCTCACCAATGAGGACTATTATATTGGTAAAGATTTAATCCTGAGGATTTATGTCATCAGCAGATTAGCGGTTTCGAAGAACTTTACTGTCAGATGATTCACAGCTCACCATAAGATGATACATGATTTTATGATCCTACCATAGGGATAATGTGGTCATAGCTCATGGCTAATGAAAATGATTAATAAAAAGGATACAAATGATAGGAATGATAAGAATGACAAGAATGATTGATAAAAATTTGATAATTTAAAAGAAAACTGAAGTTTTTAAAAAAACTTAAAAAGATTGAATTTGACATGATAAATATTTTGAAAGTACTGCATAATAGAAATTGATTTCAAACTGATGAACTTTATATATTTATTTTCTATAAGTGATGATTTATTTTATTTACTTGATAAAATCTAATTAAAATAATTATTGCTTACTGGGCTGTCATTATCCCTATTTTATTATTTTTATAAATCTTAAGAAATAAGATGATACAGAAGTATGTACGAGAGAGTGATTAGAGATGTCAAACAGGATGATTAGAAGCAAAACATTGATACCTTTATTTTAGGTAGAAATTTTATTGAAGTTGATGTTAGATCTTTTGAACATTATTAAATTTTATGGAATATTAAAATTAAATTTTAATTAGTTAAATTTTAGATTTAATTTATTGATTAATATTTTATTGTTGCTTCATGATAGCATAATGAGATGCCTTACATGCTTGTAAGAAGAGTTTTCTATGAGTGTGCGGCGGTTGCCATGATCTCTAGCTCATAATTTTGGGTCGGAGGTGTGACACCCTATCTTTGAGAAGAGACCGAGTCGAAAGACAGACCCAAGCGACCTTCCATAAGAAGAGTTTAATCCTGGGGTGGACAAGAGATCCAGACCACCTCAATCATCCTCTTCGACTATAAAATCTATCTTTAAAAATTAAAGCTGAGAGAGAGAATCTTTTCTTCTCACTACTACAGAAATGGGCTATGGCAGTGGTTTGTAACCACTGCCACTGTAGTCGTTGTCATAGATCTATGGCAGCGGTTGTTGCAGCAGTTATTGAAACCGCTGCTATATAGATCCTATTGCATTGATTTTTAAATCTCTGTTATAGACAGTCTATGGTAGCAGTTATGAAATCGCTGCCATAGTTTTGTCTATAAAAGCGATTACGTAACGGCTGCCATAGGTCTAATGCAGCGATTGACACATTATTTATGGCAGCAGTTGGTACGTCTACAGTAGCAATTGTAAAACCATTACCGTAGCTTCTGAATAATTAAAAATATAAAATTTTTAATTTTTTATATATTTTACTTGATAAATGTAGAGATGTATAATATAAAAAATATTATAAATATAAAAATATTTTTAAAATGCTAAAATTTTATTATCGAATAAAATTTATTATAATATTTTTTAAAAAAATACATCAAAAATCTCCTAAATCTACATCGTTGTCATCCCCGAGAGATGGAGCATGAGCTGGAGATGGAGCTGGAGCTGGAGTCAGAGTTGGAGGAGCTGGAGCTAGAATGCGTACCAACATATCCTCAAAGTCAGTGAAGGCACCTCCAAAATGTGCACTGAGCATCGATACCATATCTCTCATGATGTCCTTTAGATGAAATATGCGCTCCTCAGCCCAATTTGCCTGCATTGTAGCATGATCTGCCCATACCAATGCTCCCTCAAGCTCCTCCCGATTGACGATATCAGAAGCCTATGAAGAGACGCTCGCCTCAAACTAATAGCTGATTGGCATATATTCGGACCTACGTCGGATCCTCCTAGAGTGCTCAACTCCAAGATCTGAGATAGATGGTCATGGGGGCTAGAGGTATCCGGACCCTCGCTAGCGAGTGCATCTAACTGATCATGCAATCGTAAGTGCAAATAAAATTTTATAATAGATGCTATAATACTAAACATATATACTAATATATTTAATACTTACAAAAATTTTTTTGATCGCAGCATTCATCGACCTGCCCTTCTTGTCCGTACGGCTGAATCGAAAGATCTCGCTATGGTTGGGCATCACTCCATCTTTCATCAGCTATAACAATGAATCAGTTTATCAAAAATATGAAAAAAGTATTAATTTAATTTATCTACTAAGATTTAGAATTCATTACCTCTCTATGCACACGACTGGCCATAGACTCACGGTCGAGAGTGTGTGTATACTCCTGTACTGCCCGATTCTTTCGATTCTGATGGAAGATAGTCTAACAAGTATTCAAATAAATAATAAATATTTAAAAAATATTTAAATATAAATTTAATCATATTAAAAAATTTAAAAGTTAGTAATTTTATCTCGAACTTCTGGCTCCTTTAATATGTAACCATCCTCTCCCACTAACTCGGAGGATAATTCTATTTCTAAGGAACAAGCTCCCCTGGAGTGTCTCGTTAGTGCTTGAGCCATCCTCTATGGAGCTTGACCATGTAGCCCTGATACAACTCTCCGATCTTCTTCAGTTGGATATCTCAAGCCCTCTCATGATCAGAAAAGTCATACCTCTTCTGCATAAAGTTATCAAAAGTCAGTTACAAAATTATTCTAATCAAATATAGTATAAACATGTAAAATACATAAATATAATTAAGATGCACTTACCTATATCTCCTCCCACATTCGATTTTTGATAGTATTATTCATCAATCGTCAATCCCTAGGCTCTACGGGAATAATATCTGACCGCCTTACAAGCACTCCAAAAAAGGAATGCATCTTCCATACGGTCTCTCCTACTGGCCTTTCCTCCGGATCATACTGTACCATCACCTGATGCTGGTGTTCCATACATGCGCCATACGTGTGGGATCGTAAAATATCCTACTGGATGATGCACCTACAATAAAAATACGTTATACAAATATATAAGTATATAAATACTATATAAAATATAAATAAATAATATAATAAAAATATACACTCAGATGTCGATGGAGTAGCATGTGTCAGAGATGTGGATGATGGTGGAGGCTCAGATATCAGTAAAGTAGATGCCGTCGGTAAAGTAGATACCAACGGTGGAGGTTTCTGAGCAGTTGATGTGGAGGTGGATGGAGTATGCTCCGACGGCTCCTCAAATGCTGAACTCCGCATAATCCATCGAGAGGCAGGGATGAAAGCTAGATGGCATTTCGATGCCATCGTGACCTGCAACGTTAATGAACATTAACCAATATAACATGTTGAACGATAATCAAAGATATTGCCTAGTTACCATCCATACAATTACATATAAATATACGAATGCCAAAGATTATGTACACTAATCAATTGATGGGCCTATCGCTATATAATGCAATAAATAAAAGCAATAAGATAGGGATTCTCTTAGCGGCCGGAGGTTCTCTTAGCGGTCGGCATGGCCCATGGTACGATCTACCAGTATGACACGACCCAAGGCACAAACTACCGACATGGTATGGCACGATATAGCCTACCGATACGACACGGCATAGCACGACCTGTCATTATGTACACTAATCAATTGATGGGTCTATCATTATGCAATGCAATAAATAAAAGTAACAAGATATAAACATCCAGAAAATGTTATTCAATAAATTCTATAATGAACCCCCTCCCTTCCAGTGATGCCGATGAGGTCGGACCCCCTCCCTCCCTCCCTCTCTCTCTCTCTCTCGGTCTCCCTCACCGATGAAGGCGATGAGGCTGGACCCCCTTCCTCCCTCTCTTCCTCTCCCTTTCTTAGTTTCAGGTTTCGAAATCGAATTTGGATATCCAGGATCCATTAGGATTCGAGTCTGGTACTTCAAGTACGGACTCATCAGATATTCGAATTTAGGTCCGGTACCAGTAATTAAAATCGAGTCCAGATCTGAATATCCAGATTCTGATTCAAACCCGACTCGTTGGTAGGTCTAATCCAGTGATTAATAAATAATACTATAAAATTAAAATAAAAAATATACCTACGATTATAGAAAGTAGGTCATACCGAAAGCTTCAAGAGTCACCGATGATGATGCTAAAGGAAGACGATGGCACTAGAGGTAACCTACAAAATAAGAGCAAGATAATGAGATAGAGAGAGAAGAAAGAGAAAGAGAAAGAGGAAAGATAGAGGAAGAGGGGGCCTAGAGGGGATGGGAGGGTGGGGGGTGGTAGCTGGGGAGGGCAAGGGTGGCGATCGAGTGACGGTCGGGGATGGGAAGGGCGTGCAATGGGCGATCGAGGATGGGGAGGGTGGGGGGCAGGCGGCTACGGTCGGGATGGAGAGGGTGGGCCTCGAGTGGCGATGATTGGCGACGGCGGCGGCAGTCAAGGATGGAAGGGAAAAGGGGTGGGCGATCGAGAGGTGACAGGGGATGGTGAGGGTGGGGGACGACTGTCAGGAGGGCAAGGGGTGGTGCGACGGTCGAGTCGAAATGGGCAGGGCGGGGGGGCAAGCGACCGTGGCTGAGGATGGGAGAGGCGGGGGTGGCGGCGGTGGTCGAAAAATGGTAGGGCAAGGGTTGGGCAGTCGAGAGGCGACAGGGGATGGGAGGGCGGGGGGCGTTTGATTGGGGAGGACAAGGGTGGGCGGTCGGATGGCGGTCGGGGATGGGAGGGTGGTAGATGGGCAGCTGGGGATGGGAGGGCAAGGGGTGGACAGTCGGGGTGACGGCAGGGGATGGGAAGGGTGGGGTGCGGCGATCGGAGAGGGCAAGGGGTGGGCGGCCGGACGGCGGTCGAGGATGCGAGGGTGGGCGGCGGTGGGATGTATGGAGTCTCACTGACGATGGTGAGGATGGGAGAGAGAGAACATATGCACACGAAAGAAAAAAAAAATTAAAGATTTTTAACCTAACCTACGGTAGCAGTTTTCGATCCGCTGTCATAAATCTATGGCAGTGGTTACTAAAAATCGCTGTAATAGATCTACGATAATGGTTTCATAACCACTGTCATAGATTTATAGCAGCGATTTTTAGTAACCACTGTCGTAGGTTGAAAATAATTTTTTAATATTTTTTTAAATATTATATAATTTTAAAATTTAATATCCATCTTTATCGTTCATTATCTAAATAATTATCATTAAAGTATCATTATAAAAAATAACCTCGATCTGATGGCCCTAGCTTCGTTGATCAGAAAAATTTGATTTCGACGATCACAAATGATGATGCGATGACTAATAGATGGATACCTTCAATCGATCCAAAAATCTATAATAATGATCTCGATGATATTTATAGCATACTATCAAAGTTTTACTTCAATCGAATATCGTTATCATGTCAATTTTATATGGAATGATTTTGATCGTTAAATTAGAAACAAGCGATCAAAGTACTAAATAATATTCGATTATGAGATAATTTTTTAGTTAAATGATCTTTGTTATTATTGGTACAGAATTTGGTTGACACCAGATCAAGCTGGAGTCGAGAAAAATGAGATCGCCATCGATGAATTATAAAATAAAGTCCCGACCGAAGTCGGTGGTGGTGACTCCGGTAGGATCCTCCGATTGTCAAGTTAGCTCTTCTGACCAACAGAAATGGAGTGCTCAAAAAAGAGTTTGGTAGAGGTTTGAGAAGAAGAAGAGAGCTTAGAGAAAATATATCTAGAGGATTCCTTTTTATAGACGAAGCTTGTTGTAACAGTCGTAATCATCCTGATAAATGTCAATCATAATCGTTGTGATAAATGATAATCGTAACTATCCTGATAAATACCAATCATAATCATCCTAATAAATAATAATCATAACTGTCCTGATAAATGATAATCGTAACCGTTTAGTAATGGGATCATCTGTAGGAATCCGACTGCTAGAGGAGTCCGAAAGGAGTTTGGCTCCTGAAGAAATCGGACTACTGAAGGAGTTCGAAAGGAGTTCGACTTCTGAAGAAATTCGACTGCTAAAAAAATTTAGAAGAAGTTCGACTTTCGTAGAAGTCCGACTGAAGAAAAAATCTAGAAGAAGTTTAGCTCCCATAGAAGTCCGACTGGTGGAGGAGTTTGGAAGGAGTCCGACTCTTGGAGAAATTCAACTGCTGGAGGAATCTAGAAGAAGTTCGACTTTCGTAGAAGCCCGACTGTTGGAGGAGTTCGGAAGAAGTTCGGCTCTTGGAGGAATTCGACTGCTGGAGGAATCCTAAAGGAGTTCGACTCCGATAGAAGTTCGACTGAAGGAAAAATCTGGAAGGAGTTTGGCTTTGGTAGAAGTTTGACTGCTGGAGAAGTTCAAAGGGAGTTCGGCTCCTGAAAGAATTCGATTGCTGAAGGAATCTAGAAGGAGTTCGACTCTCATAGAAGTCTGACTGAAGGAGAAATTCGAAAGAAGTTTGGCTCTCGTAGAAGTCCGACTGCTGGAGGAGTTCGAAAGGAGTTTGGCTCCTGAAGAAATTCGACTGCTGAAGGAATCTGAAAGGAGTTCGGCTCTTGAAGAAATTCGATTGCTGAAGGAATTCAGAAGGAGTTCAATCGTTGGAGAAGTTCGGTTGGGTTCGACCGTTGGAGGAGTTTGATTGGGTTTGACTGTTAGAGGAGTTTGGTTGGGCTTGACCGTTGAGGAGAAAATTTTTGATTGAAGATCTTCCATGATTATCGGTTGCATTAGGCTAAGCGTCAGACTAGACTTCGACGGAAGTAGGATTTATCCCTAATAATAGTCCCCCCACTCTCGAGTTCGAAACTTGAAGAAAGGGAGTACAAAAAGGGTGATTATCGAAGTCCTCTTTAGGGCTCTGTACCAGTTCAGGTTGAAGTTCGGAGGAAATTTTATCTTCAGTCGAGGTTGACGTTGAAGTTGAAGCCTAGGGGAGATCTTGTCTCCAGCCGAGGTTGACATCGAAATTAAAGCTCGGGCATAATTGGACCATTGTTGGGGCCTTTCCTCTCACCTCATCTAAAATGAATGAGGCTTTCAACTTTGCTCACGTTAAGACGAGGTTCTCCTCCTGTTCCTAACGGACTATGGATGCACATAAGGGCCATTGTCAGGGCCTCTCTCCCATCTCGTCTAAAATGAACGAGGTCTTCGACTTTGCTCATATTAGGATGAGGTTCTCCTCCTATTTCTAATGGACTGTGGGGGTACATTAGAGCTATTGTCAGGACATCTTCCTTCATCTTATCTAAAATGAATGAAATTTTTGACTTTGCTCACGTTAGGATGAGATTCTCCTCCTATTTCTAATGGATTATGGGGGCACATTAGGACCGTTGTCAGGACCTCTCCTCCCATCTCGTCTAAAATGAATGAAGCCTTCAACTTTGCTCACGTTAGGACGAGATTTTCCTCCTATTTCTAATGGGCTATGGAGGCACATTAGGGCTGTTGTCCGGACCTCTCCCTCCATCTTGTTTAAAATGAATGAGGCCTTCGACTTTGCTTATGTTAGGACGAGGTTCTCCTTCTGTTTCTAATATGGCCACTTTTGGTTGCTTCTTTCCTGTCAACACATAGTTCTTGCAACAAGAAATAATAATGTTGAAATGAAGGTATTTTATTGAAGAAAAATTACTGGTAGTACATCCTCAGATTTTTTGAGTTTCAAGATCGTGGAAGCATTGTTCCTTCAAGCTCCTTCAGGCGATAAGTTTTGGACTGAACAACCTCCTCTACTTCATACAAGTCTTTTCGATTTGGGATAAGCTTTTTCTAGCTCTGAGGTTGAGAGATGGCAACTCGTCGAAGTACTAAGCCCCCATAGAGATGACGTTGATGATGTCAAAAGGTGGCCGATCTTTTTGTTATTTCTTCCTCATGGATTCTAGCTGCGGTAGCACCTTTGGCTGATTTTCTCTTACTTCAGACCGACATCTATGGAGCGTTGAGAGGGGCATAACTGTGAAACCTTCATGGGGAAACTTCTCTATGCCCTTTCGTCATGACTTCTTTGATGATGAGCTCGAGAAGGAGTTCGGGCTCGCTTGTGCTCGGAGGAAGTTCGTGAGCGCGGCCAAACTTGACTCAACCCTCCATCGGTGGTGGGTCTATTAGACTCGTCCGCCCGCTGCTCTCCTATGGCTTCTTCATCCTTTAACTTGAAGGCTTTTTTCGCATGGGCATATCTCTCAGTTTGAGCCAGTAGATCAGCAAAGTTTCTGGGATACTTCTTCTTCAGGAAGAATAGCAAATCGTTCTTCTAAAGGCCATCCTTGAGTACGGCCATTGCAACAGATTGATCCAGATTTTAGACCTCCAAAGCAGCAACGTTAAATTGAATGACATAAGTCTGGATGGATTCTTCTTCCTTCTGCTTGACATTCATCAAAAAATCCAAACTTCGGCGTGGACGTTGGCTGCTGACGAACTGAGCCGCAAATTGATGGCTCATCTGATCAAAAGAGAAGATCATACCTAGCTCCAACATCGAGTATCAATTTTTTGCCGCTTCTTTTAAGATAGATGAAAAGGCTCGGCATAATATGACGTCTAATGCGTCATGAAGTAGCATCATGGTCCGAAAGGCCTCCAGATGATCAATTGGATCAGAGGTTCCATCGTAGCTTTTAAATTGAGAGAGCTTGAAGTTCGGTGGAACGAGTACTAGCATAACTTAGGAAGAGAAAGAAGAATCGGTGCAGACGTCATCATAACAAGTCGGGATGACATGGCAGAGTTTCTCAATCCGTCAGTCTATCTCTCATAGTTTGTGATCGAGGACGTCATCTCAATCGTAGACCTTGGAGGGTTTCCGACTATAAATAGGAAAGGTCTCCTCCAGAGGAGAACCATAATCCGAACATGAATTCTCTACTCTCTATTTTTCTTTTTTAGGGGCGATGGGTCTGCTAGCCCAAGTGCTCTTCCTTAGGATCGATTTTTGACATCCTGATGGTGGGTTTTCTGATGGAGTCACCATTGGAGGCTGTCGCATGGCCTGCACCATCTCGATGAGGCTCTGAACCTACTGCATCAGCGGGTTAAACTGCTTTGAATTTACCATGACCGTCGATGGAGGTGGAGATTGAAGTTCCGATGATGGAATAGGAATGGATGGATCTGGCTCAGATCTGACGGCAGAAGTGGTAGATCTTCGGATAGTCGCCTTCTTTTAGGATATTTTTTGGGATTGAGGGAGAGGATGGAGATGAACCTTGAAGAAGAGGGTCGGCAGGATCGACTGAACATTCCTTTAAGAATAAGGATATCTCAGGAACAGAGGGCCCTTCTTCTAGCACCAATTCTATTGGTGCAGAATTTGGTTGACGTCGGATCAAGCTGGAGTCGAGTAAAATGAGGTCGCCATCAATGACCTGCAAAATAAAATTTTATCCGAAGTCGATGGTGGTGGCTCTGGTAGGATCTTCTGACAGTCAAGTTAGCTCTTCTGACCAATAAAAATGGAGTGCTAGGAAAAGAATTCGATAAAGTTTTGAGAAAAAAAAGAGAGCTTAGAGAAAACGTATCTGGAGGATCCTTTTTTATAGACGAAGCTTGTTGTAACAATCGTAATCATTTGGATAAATGCTAATCATAATCATCCTAATAAATGATAATCATAACTATCTTGATAAATGATAATCGTAATCATTCAATAGTGGAATCGCCTGTAGGAATCTAACTGCTAGAGGAGTTCGGAAGAAGTTCAGCTTCTGAAGAAATTCAACTACTGGAGGAGTTCGGCTCCTGAAAAAAACTGACTGTTAAAGAAATCTGAAAGAAGTTTGGCTCTTGTAGAAGTTCAATTGAAGAAGAAATTTGGAAGGAGTTTGGCTTTTGTAGAAGTCTGACTATTGGAGGAGTTCAAAAGGAGTCCAGCTCCTGAAGAAATTCGACTGTTGGAGGAATCCGGAAGGAGTTGGACTTTCGTAGAAGTCCAACTGCTGGAGGAATTTGACTGTTAAAGAAATTTGAAAGAAGTTCGGCTTTCGTAGAAGCCCGACTAAAGAAGAAATCTGGAAGGAGTTCGACTTCCATAGAAGTCCGATTGCTGGAGGAGTTCGGAAAGAGTCTAGCTTCTGGAGGAATCTAACTGCTGAAGAAATTCAAAAGAAGTTTGGCTCCCGTAGAAGTCCGACTGAAGGAGGAATTCGGAAGAAGTTTGGCTCCCGTAGAAGTTCGATTGCTGAAGGAGTTCGAAAGAAGTTCGGCTTCTGAAGGAATCCGACCACTGGAGGAATCTGGAAGGAGTTCGGCTCCTGAAGAAATCCGACTACTAAAGGAATCCGGAAGAAGTTCGATCGCTGGACGAGTTCGGTTAGATTCAGCCATTGGAGGAGTTTGGTTGGGTTCGACCGTTAGAGGAGTTTGGTTGGGGTTGGTCGTTAGGAAGAGAATTTTTGATTGAAGATCTTTCGTGATTATCGATTGCATTAGGCTAAGCATCAGACTGAACTTCGACGGGAATGGGGTTTATCCCCAACAGTTATAATTTTAATCATTTTATATGACGATGATAGTAAAATTTAAATCATTTTCATATGAACTGTTCACATTAAGCAGATATTGCAAAAGCACGAGCACATACATATAACAACCAATGGAGTTCAAGAATGGTTATCAAGGGACGTATAGTTTTAGATTGTTCTTAGTCTTAGGAGTTGAATTTTATAATCACCACCATAAAAAATGATTAAAGTAGTAGCCAAAGTCATTTATAAAAAAAAAATTATCTCATAATCGAACATCATCTGGTCCTTTGATCACTCATTTATCACTTAATGATTAAAATTAATCTATACTAAATTGACCAAGATAACGATATCTAATTGAAGTAAAACTTTGATAGTACGTTACAAACATAATTGAGATCATTGTTGCAAATTTTTGGATCTATCGAAGGTCTCCATCTATCAGATTATCGCATCATCATTTGTGATCGTCGAAATAAAATTTTTCTGATCGATGAAGCTAGGACCATTAGATCGAGGTGATCTTTTGAGATGATACTTTAATGATAATTATTTAGATAATAAACGATGAAGATAGATATTAAATTTTAAAATTATATAATATTTAAAAAAAATAAGAAAAAAATATATTGCAGCGGTTACAAATAACCGCTGTCACAAATCAACGTATAGCTACAGTTATAAAGAACCACTACTATAGATCCGACCTATAGCAGCGGTTGTCTTAACTGCTGTCATAGATCAGACCTATGGCATCGATTACAAAGAACCGCTGCCATAGATCGGACCTATGCTAACAGTTTCTTGTAATCGCTGCTATAGATCGGTCCTATAGCAGCGGTTCTTTATAACCGCTGCCATATACTCTATTGCAGCGATTTCGAAAACCGCTGCAATAGTATGCGCTGCCGTAGACTCTTTTTATAGTAGTGTCTCCTCTTGCTTTGAAAGTATAGGAAAAAAATAGACAATACTACCAAGATAGACAATACTACCAAGAGAGGATTTTTTCATTCGAGTTGATTAGTCAATCCCAAGAGAAAATATACCACCTGTTCCAGTTAAGTTTAATAGTTTGACTAAATTATAGATTAAAATGTGGGGGTGGGGGTGTAATTTATCCATAATCTCAAGAGGTTTTTGTATTTTTCTTTTCTTTGAAAAAAAGAAGAGCATGCTCTTTAAGCACATGATAATGTATAAGTTCAAACCTTTTTCAATCTAGGGTTTCAATTAGTCATGCTGAAGTTGAGTCTTAAATCAAAAGTTATTTATAATTCACATGATAGGTCATGATGAAATGAATCTCATATCATATGTGGATGACATGCTACACAATACACAAGATCTGTTGCATCATGGACCATCATGTGTATCATAGATTGCCTATGATTTGAGATTAGATCTCTCCAAATTAGTCTAACCCTAAACTGAATAGGATTCTAAGAAGAGAGAAGATTGGTTGGGATCAAAAGTAAATGGACTAAGACATGGATTTCAATACAAAACCTCTCTTTAAGAATCAAAACTTAAAAGAAAAGAAAGAGAAAGAAAAAAAAAACCTTTCCTTCTCCTCTTGCCTTATAATTATAGAAAAAAAATAAACAATACTACCAAGAGAAGACTTATTCATCCAAGATGATTAATTAATCCCAAGAAAGAATTTACCACCATGTAATTACTTTATTTAAGTTTGCCCCACCTCTCATGAACTTTTAGTGCTGCATACGTTTAACTAGTCTATTTCAAACTACCACGTACGAGTCACAGCGTCTCTTCTCCATGTTATTATCAGTTATAATACATGAGCTTAGAACTAGTTTGGGATAAATTTAATTTTCATAGGCAAAGTTCTAATGTTTCATTAAGATGCTAAAAGGTGGACGCTAACACTTTGCTCAATCGTTGGGAGAGCAGGGCGCTGACACCGGATCCTGAAATCCGAAATTGGTGTCCTTTTGATCTCCAAAAATCCAATGGCAGTAGAGCTTCAAACTAGATTGTTGACAAATGGCATCATAAAATCACGTATCCGCTTGCCAAGCGGAGTGTCTCTTTTTAATTTGCTTTTCACCAAATATTTCAGGCCCTTCACGGGAACTTTGCCTGCCTCCCCACACCCCCGCCCCCCCGCCCCCATCCCCCAACCACTGTCCTTGGTTCTACTTTAACCAGCAACCACTCCTCACGCTTCAGCTCCCCTAACTTGAATTCACTCACATATATATATCTCTCATGTTACCTCTTTTCGCACCCATCAATCCAATGCCTTCTTCCTCCCACATGTAGAGCTCTAAACCTGTAAACAGTTCCCATGTCATGGAAACAAGAAGCACGAGAGGGAAGCCTCTTGAGCAGCTGAACCTCCACGCACCTCTCAAGTCGACGAGGCGTTCATCCAGTTCAGTAGATACTATCAGCATGAGCCACTCCAATTCAGTGCGAGTTTCTTCCACCGAAGCAAGCCAAAGGGTCCCTTTTGTGTGGGAGAGCTCTCCTGGCGTGCCCAAGGATGCAGGAAGGACAGGGTTAAGCTCTAACAGAGACCAAGGTCCTGTCCCTCCAAAGCCACCACCTAACCAATGGCGTCCCTTGGGAGAAGATCATAGCAATAATGCCAATGGAAGACACCGCAGTCATGGAACCGATGATGGCAACGATGGCGACATTGATATGTGCAGCGATGGAACCGAGGATGGGGATGTCTTCTCGGATGCATTGGAGAAGATCTCACTGTCCGAGTCATTGGCCATTACACGTAGACTGAGCTCATGCCATACCGAACCAATGGTTAACCGAGCGCCGAGCTTCATCATGAACCGCTTTCTTCCAGCTGCCTCTGCATTAGCCAATTCTTCTGCTATCTCGAGTACTACTCATAAACATTGGAGTCGGAGAGCTCCTCCTTCTTGCTCTCATCCATCACAGAAGGAGCTGACCAAGATGCGAACCAGGCACCGAATGCATGATGCTAGGCTTCAAGTGCCATACTTCCCACATGGAGAGGATCGAACCGACGTGCCTTCGAAGGCTTGTGGGTTGATGCTCTTCTTTCCTTGGAGCCTGAAGCCCATGGTTTGCGGGTTCAAGAGCCCGGGCAGATGCCGAACCCCTAGGGCTAATCTTAGCGTTGCCCCTCGGAAAACAATCCAAGGATCAAGTGATGGACCGAGTTCCGAAGTAGAAGATGACGGTGGTGGCTATGAAGACAAGCTGAGCATCAAGGCTTGCCACTCTCCAGGATGGGGGCTGCCTTTTCTACAGACTAGTAGATTAATAAAAGGAGGAAGGAATGGTGATAAGGGGAAAGCTAAGGCATTCCGCGTTCCGGGAGAATTAGAAAGTAGGTGTGGCAGAAGCCAAAACAGAGCAGATGGTGGTGGTGGTGTTAGAGAGCGCAAGAGTGCGGTTTGGAGCCTTCCTCAGCTCCGGTCCCCTTCCGAGTCATGGCTTTCTAATAACGTTCTGGACACCATGAAGAAATAATACTAATATATATATATATATATTAGATTTTGATCAATCGAAATTCAATCTATATTCGATCGGATCTCTGATCCTTAGATTAGTGCATATCTTCGAACACGCACCTAAAAAGATACACCGACTGAAAAAAAAAAAAATGATGCATCTATGTCTGAAAAAAATTAAAAAAAAAAGGCATGATATCTAAAAAAAATTCAAAAAAAAAGCAAAAATGGCTTGAAAAAAGTTCAAAAAAAAACTAAAAAAAAAATTGCCTTCTGACCAAAAAAAAATCTTGCATGAAAAAATAAAAACCTGAAAAAAAAGACACAGGCACTTGAAATGAAAAAAAAATGCTGAAAAGAAAGAAAAAAAAGGAGGAAAAGAAGGCACCTTTCTCCCCCCCTTTTTTTTTCTAATGTTTAGATTTTTTTAATTTTTTTAGAATTTTTTCTAAAATTTTTTTTAGGTTCAAAATTTTTTTTGAAATTTTTTTAGTTTTTTTAAGGTACAGACGCTTATATTTTTTTTTCAATCGGGACACGAGCGTATGCGTAGATGCGCACTTATTGGGGATAAACCCCACTCCCGTCGAAGTCCAGTTCGATGCCTAGCCTAACGCAACTGATAGCTACGGAAGAGCTTCAGCGGACGGATCTTAGCCAAACTCCTTCATCTGGCCGAACTCCTCAACGGCCGAGCTCCTTCGGACTCTCCGTAGCCAGGCCTAAGTCGAACTCCTTCCAAGCTCCCCCTTTGGTCGAATTTCTCAGCGGTTGTCCCTCGACCGAACTCCTCAGCGGCTGTCCCTCGGCCGAACTACTCAATGATCGAACTCCTCAACAGTCGAACTCTGATCGGACTCCTCCCAGACACCTCCTTTGGTCAGATTCCTGGATCCCTCATTCAAACGAACCCCTATGGAAGCCGAACTTCTTTCGGGCTTCTTCAGCTATTGTTCCTCCCGGGCGACCCTCTCCAGCCATATTCCCTTTGGGAGTTCAAACTCCTCCAAAATGGGTACACGTCAAAGCTCTTCAACCCTTCATTCAACCTCGAGCGGCTCAGTATCAAGATAGCTGCAGCCATCACCATCAGTTTGCTGCAGGCGACAGCGATCCGCTATCAGACGGCGATGGCTATCACCGTCAATCCGTTGCAGGCGGCGCTGTAGACGATACCTTCCCCCGGGACTGACTCCGCTAGACCTCGAGCAGCCTACCACCATGCAGCTACAGCTGTCACCATCAAGCTCCACCTATAAAAAGAACCCTCCAGATATGCTAACTCTAAGTTCTAAGCTCTCCTCTCCTTCTCTAAGCTCTGTGGAACTCATTCTCGAGCACTCCATTTCTGTTGGCCAGAGCTGACTTGATCGTTGGAGGATCCTTCCGGAGCCACCCCGACCGGCTCCGGACGGAACTTTATTTTGCAGGTCCCCGACGACGACCTTGTCGGTCTCCACTCCAGCTGATTCCGATGATGATCAGTTTTTGCACCAACAGATTGGCGCTAGAGGAAGGGCCTTGAACCCCCAAAGTTTTCTTATTCTTAAAGGAGTGCTTGGTGACGATTTCTCTCTTTCCTCTCCGGAGATCTCTCTTCTTCCTCACTAGAGTTCTTTTTCGAAGAGAAAATACCTCCTAGGAGAGCTTCGACTCGACAATCGGCGACCTCCATGCCAGGTCCATTTGCTCCCGTTTCAACTTCGGCAGCTCAGGTTCCACCTGAAACTATCATAGATGTGAAGCAGTTCAACCGCTGGTCCAGCAGGTTCGTGGCCTCATCGAGATGATGCAAGCCGTACGACAGCTTTCGATGGAGACTTTGCCAGCAAACCCGCCATGAGGATGCCAGGAACCGACCTTAAGGAAGAGCATTTGGTCTAGCATACCAATCGCCCTTAGGGAGGAGAAACAGAGCAAAAGTTCTCCCGCAAAAGATTTCACAGGAGGCGGAATGAAGTTCGGCCACATTTACGACCTCTCCAATATGAGCGAGGCCGAACTCCCCCTCGAGCTAGCCATCAAGGAAGCCCCGATAAAGGGGCATGACCGTAGAAGGTTTCACAGGAGGTAAAATAAAGTTCGACCGCATTCACGACCTCCCCGGCGTAAGTAAGGCCGAACTCCCTGATAAGTATCATAAATTCATCTATAAAAATATTAATTTATCAATTAATTGATATTAATTTTTAAGAATTAATAATCAATTTATATATAATTTTTGAGAAATTGATATTTTTATTAATTAAAAAATTAATTAAAAAATAATAAAAAATAATAAAAATAAAAAAATAAAATTTTATTATCAATAGAAAGAGCTCATTTTTTTGATCACAATGAAATAAATTTTAAGTAAAACGAAGCTAAAATGGAAAAGATATGAATTTTTAAAAATATAAAATAAATAAAAATTAAATAAAAAAAGAAAATGGCTCAGCCGGCTCCGCAAGCCGAGCCACCAAGCCAAGCCAAGCCATCAAAGCCGACTCAGCCATTGAAGCCATCAGTCGGTCCACGATCCAGGCGTGGACCGCCAGCTCAGCAAAATCCGGCGAATCAGAGCTTGCCACGTGGTGGACCTAGACCCCTAAAGGGTCTACAGAAGTTTATCGCGGCTCATAAGGATAATTTAGTCTTTTTTGCTCGGCAACAGAAGTGCTGATTGGCTGCGGTGTGCGGTGCGGCCGGTCTACGCGGTCCATGAGAACAGTGATTGCGCGATCGGATGGATGTGGTTGTTTGCAGTTAGGATCAGACGACTGTGGTTGCTTCCGAATTTTATTCAGCTATAGACATCATGCGGATCACCATCGAACGGTAGCGCTCGATCCAGGCGACGATCCGACGGTCCAGAAAGCTCCCGACAGCCATCAAACTCTCAGGCGCGTGATTTGCGGTCAGATTTCCTCCATGAAGCGCGATCCAACGGTCAGAATTTAATCCGACCTGATCTGAGTTGATCTGCATCCGATTTTGATGATTTTTAGACCATTGGATTTCTATTGAACGATTGGATTTTATCAGATTTATCAGAGATGTATCAAAGCTGTTTTGATTTAAATTTTACTCGAATTCTTTTATATTTTGATGATTGCAAAGGCTATTAGTCCCACATTGCCTTTAGAAAAAAATATCCAGCCCTCCTAGCACTATAAAAAGGACCCTAGGCCTCCAGAAATCATCATCTCCGATCAAGGTGAAGCTTTGGCACAGGACGAAGCTAGACTATGGGTTAAAGGCTGCTTCGAAGCAACGGGTGCCGAGAAGAAGAGCCGAACTTCTACACCATCTTTCTGCCAATGCCGATCCAAGATCAGAGATCAGGCTATTTTATTTTTTTTAAATTCTATGTATTTAAATTTTAAAATTTTAATTAATAAAAATTTTATTTTTTATACTTTAATTTTTTATTTTTTATTTTTTATTTTTATTATAATTTAATTTCTGTACTTTAAATTATTGCTTTGCAAGTAGATGCTAAGATCTAACTAGTAGATCTTAGTACCAAGTTTAAATTCCTGCATCTTTTAATTTTTGCTTTTTATTTTCCGACTTCACTTTTGATCCCAAAATTTTTTTTTTTTTTTTCTTTTAAAAATCAAAGATTTTAAATCTAAAATACTACCTTCCCTGTGGATTCAATTCGACTCACTGCTATCTACGCAATTTCAATGATTTTAAGAAGTCGGATTAAACTGATAAACATGGTGTCTTAACGACAACATCATGTTCCTAGCAAGTTTTTGGCGCCGTTGCCGGGGAAGGAATAGATGCTATTTTTTTTTCTTTGATTTCTTTGATTTTTTTTTGTAAATTAATTATTTTTTTTAATATTGCTTACTAATTTTTTTTATTTATTTTGTAGAAAAAAAAGAGAAAATGAAGAAAGCATCAAATTTTGGTGAGATCAATCCTAACCCTAGTCCTCTTTTCTTTTTATTTATTTATTTATTTATTTTACTTTTAAATTAATTTTAAAAAATATTTATTTAAACCTAATTAAAAGTCTCATGATAAGATTAGAAACCCTAACTGCTTAGAGCATGCATCATATTAGTTTTATTTTTATCTTTATTTTTATTTTTATTTTTTTTTGGTGATTGCTGGAGGCAAGGTAAGCCTTTTAGAATTTACTTAGTTGCGTGCATCTAGTTTAAATTGCATAGAACCCTTTGATTGAAAATTTTTTATGCATATTCATATTAAACCAAATTAAGGGCACAACCCAATTAAAAAAAAGATAAGGTGGGGATTTGATCATCCTTTCTTAGTCCATAAACAACCAACCAACATCCTGCATTGACTTAAGCCTTTAAATTAAAATCAATTAGACATCAACCCTAGGAATTAGAGCTTAATAGGACAAGAAATCCTAAGAGTTGAATCGGATTAGGATAAATCAATTTGACTAGTATCTAGAAAAATGGTTCAGAGACGATTGGGCCCGAAGGAAAGTGGTTTCTAATTGGTTCCATTTGCTTACCTGGCCAAGCACAATTGATGTCTAAGGCAAGCAACGGGGGGACTCCCATCGATCTTACACTTACCTGGCTAGTTGATTGGTTAATCCTACACTTGGAGGGCTTGAAGGTAACCTTGACAGTTAGGAGCTGTCTAGATCTAGGATAACCCTTAGTCAGGATTGATTGACCAATTTGATTGCTAACCAACATCAAATCTAATTAAACTTAATTCTTCTCTCTCTTCTTAGTTCTAGGACTCCTTAGGACCTCTTCGTTAGAACTCTTCTTTCTTTCTTCTTCTTACTCCTCTAAAAATAAAATAAAATAAAAATTAAATTAAACTAACTAAAAAATATTAAAAATAATAATTAAATTAAAATTAATAAATAAAAAAATTAATTTATAATAAAATAAAAATAATAAAAAAAATATTCTAAATTTTTTTGAACCATACATTAGGGTTACACTAATACATACATGGTAGGAAATCGCTTTTTCTGATTTAGTTGAACTTAATTGAATGGTTGATTCATATTAAACATAATAATCAAATGGCTAATATGAATCTAATAGTCCAAAAATTAGATAAAGTTGACCTTCTTGCTCAGAAAATAGATCAACTCCTAACCCTAGGTCAACAATCTCATGCACAATTCACATCATCTTCTAATTATCAGGAGAATTATTCAATCTGTACTAGTCCAATCCATCATGTAAGTGAATGTCCTATGACTGCACAGTTTCCATATTTTATCCAAGAACAAGTTCAAGCTACTCAAGGATACTCCAAATTGATTAATGATCCATTTTCAAATTCATATAATTCAGATTGGAGTAACTATAATTTTTCTTGGACATCCCAACAGACTCAGGCTCAAATCCAAATTTTACCTATCCAAAACTATCAAAATAGGCCCCAATACCAAAATTATGCCTATAATAATGGTCAGCCTAGTCAGTTTAACCAGCCATCATATTATAATCAGCCTTCATACCCACCTCCTCACAGACCAATCTAGCTGATGATAGATTTAACCAACTTCAACAATTAATTCTAACTCAACAGCAATCTATCGCCAGACTAGAAGCTCAAATAGGATAATTAGTTGAGTCTAACATGAGGAGAGAACTAGATCAACTACCGAACCTACCAATTTCAAACAACCCACCTAATGACCACCAACCACCTGAATTAAATTATCAATCTAATGTTTCATCTAAGAATCTCCAATTTGAGAATGCCAAAAACTTAAAAGCTATAGGATTCTTATGGACCCATACCAAGACCAGGTGAGGGAGGCTAGTACTAATGCTAGCCAAAATAAAAATTTAGAGGAACTGGTTAGTACTGAGACTAACCACATAGAAGAACCCAAGCCAAAAATTAGTACTGATGCTAGTTCCAATTTAAATGAGATAGAAATAAGGGAAAAGAGAATAGATGATTTATCCGAGACTTATAAACCTAATGTCCTATTCCCTTCAACCCTAGAAGCTGGTTCTTTTTATAAAAATCAAAAGGCATGTAATAAAATGTCAATGAAGTTGTTTAAGCAGGATCACATTAATTTACCTCCAGAATTAAAATCGTCTTTAGTCACCATTCCAGCACCCATTGAATCAAACTTAACTCCTAAAACTCCATTCATGAGCATTTTAGAAGAATAAATAGAAGAAATTCTTAATAAACATGGGTCTGAGAATAGAATCATAAATTATATCCCTAAAATTAACAAAGATTATATCAATAATGGAATTAAAAATCAACTTTCTGAGATTGGCAATCTAAAACCATTGGAATTTGTCAATCCAATATTCGACACAGGATAGTGAGCTGCATTGTGTCTGGCTGAAGATGGTAAACTTAGCGCTTATTAGAAGGCAACCCAATATTTAGTTTATATCTAATTTATCTTTTTAGTTTATTTTTTTTAGGATAATTTGAATAAGTTGGAGGAAGAGCTCAAATTTTCAAAGACATGTGCTGGACTAAAAATATACTGAGTTAGGTGTATTCTTTCATATTCTTTATTACACCCTTTATTTTTTCTTCTCCATTGAGGACAATGTTGATTAAGTTGGGAGGAGAAAAAAATAATTTTTTTTTAAAATTTTAAGTCCTCGAAAAAGTTAGTATTTAGTATTTAGATACTTGATTATGCTTAAGAATCGAATAAAACTAAGCATTTTTAAAAGAAAATTGATACACAGATCAGAGAATCTGTGAGATATTGAGGAATCAAGTATTAAGAAAATTCAATAAAGAGTTAAGTCCAGAACATAAATTTTTTTTTCTTGGAGCATTTCTAATTATTTCTACTAGCATCAAAAAAAAATCTACTTTTTATAGGCTTGTGTAGGATAACTATACATTTCTTCATATAAAAATTTATTTTAATAAAATAGTTTTCAAGTACTTCTCACTGAGTAACCGGGCCTCTTTGCCTAAGCAAGCATTGAGTTTCGCATCAAAAGGTGGGAAGGGCAAAGAAGCTCGTTGTAAAGCTAGTCTTAACTCGTAGCCTATTTGATTCGAGCTAGTAAGCCCGAGGGGTATTCTATACCTAGTGCCCTAAAGTCAATTGGTTTGGGAGTCATTGGCTCAAGACTCGCTACATGGATCAAATAGAAAGCTTAAGGAGTTAAGACACTCAATAGTGGTACAATGTTAAAAAAAAAAAAAAAATATTGATTTCCTACCGAGTAACCGGGTCCCATTGCCTAAGTAAGCAATGATATTCGCATCAAAAAGTGGGTAATGTAAAAATAAAAATCAATAAATGAAGGACAAAAGTAGCAATACACCTACCTATATGAAATTAGACAGATCAGAGATAAAGGTCGGATAATTTAGAAAAAGTTTTGAAAAATTTAATGTTCTTTACTTAATTTTTCTATTGATAAGTATTAATACCCCAATGATATATCTCATTTAAGCTCTACTGAATATCAATGGCCATTTTGAAAATTGCTTAGGTAAAATTCGAAACTCTAAAGTTAAAAGATATTTAAAATTAAATTCTTTCTTTACTCGAGGACGAGCAAAACTTAAGTTGGGGGTGTGATAAGTATCAAAAATTCATCTATAAAAGTATTAATTTATCAATTAATTAATATTAATTTTTAAGAATTAATAATTAATTTATATATAATTTTTGAGAAATTGATATTTTTATTAATTAAAAAATAATAAAAAATAATAAAAATTAAAAAATAAAATTTTATTATCAATAGAAAGAACTTATTTTTTTGATCACAACGAAATAAATTTTAAGTAAAACGAAGCTAAAATGGAAAAGATATAAATTTTTAAAAATATAAAATAAATAAAAATTAAATAAAAAAGAAAATGGCTCAGCCGGCTTCGCAAGCCGAGCCACCAAGCCAAGCCAAGCCATCAAAGCCGACTCAGCCATTGAAGCCATCAGCCAGTCCATGATCCAAGCGTGGACCGTCAGCTCAGCAAAATTCGGCGAATCAGAGCTTGCCACGTGGTGGACCTAGACCCCTAAAGGGTCTACAGAAGTTTATCGCAGTTCACAAGGATAATTTAGTCTTTTTTGCTCGATAATAGAAGTGCTGATTGGCTGCGGTGTGTGGTGCGGCCGGTCTACGTGGTCCATGGGAACAGTAATTGCACGATCGGATGGATGTGGTTGTTTGCGGTCAGAATCGGACGGCTGTGGTTGCTTCCAAATTTTATTCAGCTACAGACATCATGCAGATCACCATCGGATGGTAGCACTCAATCCAAGCGATGATCCGATGGTCCAGAAAGCTCCCGACGGCCATCAAACTCTCAGGCGCGTGATTTGCGGCCAGATTTCCTCCATGAAGCGCGATCCAACGGCCAGAATTTAATCCGACCCGATCTGAGTTGATCTGCATCCAATTTTTATGATTTTTGGATCGTTGGATTCCTATTGAACGGCTGGATTTTATAAGATTTATCAGAGACATATCAGAGCTATTTTAATTTAAATTTTACTCAAATTCTTTTATATTTTGATGATTGCAAAGGCTATTAGTCCCACATTGCCTTTAGAAAAAAATATCCAGCCCTCCTAGAACTATAAAAAGGATCCTAGGCCTCCAAAAATCATCATCTCCGATCAAGGTGAAGCTTTGGTACAGGACGAAGCTAGGCTATGGGTTAAAGGCTGCTTCGAAGCAACGGGTGTCGAGAAGAAGAGCCGAGCTTCTACACCATCTTTCTGCCAATGCCGATCTAAGATCAGAGATCAGGCTATTTTATTTTTTTAAAATTCTATGTATTTAAATTTTAAAATTTTAATTAATAAATTTTTTTTTTATATTTTAATTTTTTATTTTTTATTTTTATTGTAATTTAATTTTTGTACTTTAAATTATTGCTTTGCAAGTAGATGCTAAGATCTAACTAGTAGATCTTAGTACCAAGTTTAAATTTCTGCACCTTTTAATTTTTGCTTTTTATTTTTCGACTTCACTTTTGATCCCAAAACTTTTTTTTTTTTTCTTTTAAAAATCAAAGATTTCAAATCTAAAATACTACCTTTTCTGTGGATTCGATCCGACTCACTGCTATCTACGCAATTTCAATGATTTTAAGAAGTTGGATTAAATTGATAAACACGGTGTCTTAACGACAACATCGTGTTCCTATCACTCCCTCTCGAGCTCGCCATCAAGGAAGCCCCGACAAAGGGGCATGATCGCAGAAGGTTTCATAGGAGGCTGAATGAAGTTCGACCGCATTCACGACCTCCCCGGTGTAAGCAAGACCGAACTCCCTCTCGAGCCCGCCATCAAGGAAGCTCCGACGAAGGTTTCACAGGAGGATGAAATGAAGTTTGGCGTGAGCGAGGCCGTCAAACTTCTCCTCGAGCTTGTCATCAAGGTAGCCCAAACAAAGGGACGTGAAGTTCTTCCGTAGGTTTCATAAGAGGACGAAATGAAGTTCGGCCGTGCTTACGACCTCCCCAGTACAAGCAAGGCTCGAACTCCTCGAGCTCGTCACCAAGGAAGCCCTGACAGAAGGACGTGAAGAAGTCCTCCTTCCGAAAGGATCCACGACTGCACCCCCCGTAGCGCTCCTCGAACTCAAATTCTCACAAAAGTTAAGAACCAGCTACCAAGACCAAAAGAATTATGATCTCCTCCAAATAAGTATGATCGAAGCAAGTACTACCTCTACCATTGCATCCACGGCCATGACATTGAGAAATACATTTAGCTCCGAGACAAAATTGAAAAGCTTGTCAGAAAGGGACGGCTGGGTAAATTCCTTCAATGCCAATTTAAAGCGGAAGAAAATCAGCCAAGGGCACTGTTGTAACCAGAAACGACAAGGAGGTCGGCCACCTCACGGCGTCATCAACGTTACCCTTAGGAGGAGCTTGGTACATCGATGATTCATCGTCTCCCAGCGATAAAGCCAAAAGAAGCTTGCTCCAAACTGAGAAGGCCAGCATGAGATAGAGGAGGTCGTCCGGCCCGAGATTTGCTGTCCGAAGGAACCCGGAGGAACAACACCCCCATGACCCTGAAATGGGGATGTGCTGCCAGTAACTTTCCCTCGGTAAAATTTTTTTCTTTCAATAATATTATTTTTGGGTGCAAAAACTATGTGATGACAGGGAAGAAGCAGTCAATAGTTGTCGTGTTAGGAATAGGAGGAGAACCTCATCCTAACACGAGCAGGTCAAAGACCTTTAACCTCGACAGCAGGAGATAAGATCTCCCCCGAGGCAACCTCGACTGTAGGAGATAAGATCTCCCCCGAGGGTCCGGACCGACCTCGGCTGCAGGAGACAAGATCTCCCCATCCGCATCAACCTAGACTGTAGAAGATAAGATCTCCCTCGAGGCAACCTCGATCGCAGGAGATAAGATTTCCTCCGAGGGTCCGGGCCAACTTCGGCTGCAGGAGATAAGATCTTCCTGAGGCAAACTTGGCTGTAGGAGATAAGATCTCCCCCGAGGCAACCTCGACCGTAGGAGATAAGACCTCCTCCGAGGGTCCGGGCCGACCTCGACTGCAGGAGATAAGATCTTTCCGGAGCGCCCGCATCAACCTCGGCTGTAGGAGATAAGATCTCCCCGAGGCAACCTCGGCCATAGGAGATAAGATCTCCCCCAAGGGTCCGGGCCAACTTCGGTTGTAGGAGATAAGATCTCCCCCGCATCAACCTCGACCGTAGGAGATAAGATCTCCCCCGAGCACCCGCATCAACCTCGGCCGCAGGAGATAAGATCTCCCCTGAGGGTTCGGACCGACCTCGACTGTAGGAGATAAGATCTTCTCCGAGCATCCACATCAACCTCGGCTGTAAGAGATAAGATCTCCCCCGAGGCAATCTCGACTGCAGAAGATAAGATCTCCTCCGAGGGTCCGGGCCAACTTTGGTTGCAGGAGATAAGATCTTCCTTGAGGCAAACTCGACTGCAGGAGATAAGATCTCTCTCAAACGTCCGCATCAACCTTAGCTGTAGGAGATAAGATCTCCCCGAGGCAACCTCGGTCGTAGGAGATAAGATCTCTCCTGAGGGTCCGAGCCGACCTCGGCTGCAGGAGATAAGATCTTTCTTGAGCGTCCTCATCAACCTCGACTGCAGAAGATAAGATCTCCCCCGAGGCAACCTCTATCATAGGAGATAAGATCTTCCCCAAAGATCCGAGCCAACTTCGGCTGTAGGAGATAAGATCTCCTCCGAGGCAAACTCGGCTATAGGAGATAAGATCTCTCCCAAGCGCCCGCATCAACCTCGGCTGTAGGAGATAAGATCTCCCCCGAGGCAACCTTGATTGCAGGAGATAAGATCTCTCCCGAGGGTCCGGGCCAACTTTGGCAGCAGGAGATAAGATCTCCCCCTCGAGGCAAGATCTCGGACAGGAGATAAGATCTCCCTGAGGGTCCGGGCCAACTTCGGCAGCAAGAGATAAGATCTCCTCCGAGGCAAACTCGGCTGCAAGAGATAAGATCTCCCCCGAGCGTCCGCATCAACCTCGGCTGCAGGAGATAAGATCTCTCTTGAGGCAATCTCGGGTGCAGGAGATAAGATCTCCTCTGAGCGACCGCGTCAACCTTGGCTAGAGATAAGATCTCTTCCGAGTGACTGCAATAACCTCGGCCAGAGATAAGATCTCTCCTGAGCGACTGTGACAACCTCAGCCCATGACAACCTTGGTTAGAGATAAGATCTCGCCCGAGTGCCCGAACCAACCTCGGTCAGAGATAAGATCGGAGACAACCTCAGCCAGAGATGAGATCTCTTCTGAGTGACCAAGACAACCTCGGTCAGAGATAAGATCGGAGACAACCTTGCCTAGAGATAAGATCTCTCCCGAGCAACCGCATCAACCTCGGTCAGAGATTAGATCTCTCCCGAGTATCCGTATTAACCATGACTGTAGGAGAGGAGATCTCTCCCGAGTCAACCTCGACTGCTGAAGACAATATCCCCCCCCCGAGGAGCTCAACCTCCGACCTCGACCGCATGAAACGAGATCCACTTCAACCTCGACTGGAGATGAGATCTTTCCTGGGCTTCAACTTCAACATCAACTTCGACTGGAGTTGAGATCTCCCCCCGAGCTTCGACCTGAACCAGCACGGAGCCCAGAAGAGGACTTCGGCAGTCCCCTTTTTTGCACTCTCTTCCTTCGAGTTTCGAACTCAGGAGTAGGGGGACTTTTGTTGGGGATAAACTCCGCTCCCACCGAAATCCAGTTCGATGCCTAGCCTAACGCAATCGGTAGCCATGGAAGAGCTTCAACGGATGGGTCTTAGCCGAACTTCTTAATCCGATCGAACTCCTCAACGGTCGAGCTCCTTCAGACTCTCCATGGTCGGACCTGAGCCAAACTCCTTTCGAGCTCCCTCTTCGGTAAAATTCCTTAGCGGTCATCCCTCGGTCGAACTTCTTAGCGGCTGTCCCTCGGCTGAACTCCTCAGCGGCCAAACTCCTCAACAGCCGAACTCTAATCGAACTCCTCCCAGACACCTCCTTCGATCAGATTCCTGGATCCCTCATTCAGACGAACCCCTACGGAAGTCGAACTCCTTCTGGGCTTCTTCAGCTATTGTTCCTCCCGGGCGACCCTCTCCAGTCATATTCCCTTCGAGAGTCTGAACTCGTTCAAAATGGGTACAAGTCAAAGCTCTTCAATTCTTCATTCGGCACCGAGCGATAGCGATCTGCTACCAGACGATGATGGCTATCACCATCAACCCATTGCAGGCGGCACTGCAGACGATGCCTTCCCACGGGACTGATTCCATCGGACCTCGAGTAGCCCGCCATCATGCAGCTACAGCTGTCACCATCAAGCTCTGCCTATAAAAGGATCCTCTAGATACGCTAACTCTAAGCTCTAAGCTCTCCTCTCCTTCTCTAAGCTCTGTGAAACTCATTCTCGAGCACTCCATTCTTATTGGCCAGAGCTGACTTGATCGTCGGAGGATCCTTCCGGAGCCACCCCCATCGGCTTCGAATGAAATTTTATTTTGCAGATCTCCAACGGTGACCTCGTCGGCCTCCACTTCAGCTGATTTCGGTGATGATCAATTTTTGCACCAATAAATTGGCGCTAGAGGAAGGGCCCCGAACCTCCGAGGTTTTTTTGTTCTTAAAGGAGTGCTCGACGATGATTTCTCTCTTTCCTCTCTGGAGATCTCTCTTCTTCCTCACTAGAATTCTTTTTCGAAGAGAAAATGCCTCCTAGGAGAGCTTTGACTCGATGATCAGCGGCCTCCGTGTCAGGTCCATCTGCTCTCGTTTCAGCCCCGACAGCTTAGGTTCCACCTGAAACTATCGTAGATGTGGAGTAGTTCAACCTACTGGTCTAGCAAGTCTGTGGCCTCATCGAGATGATACAGACCGTGCGACAGCTTTCGATGGAGACTTTGCCAGAAAACCCACCATGAGGATGCCAGGAACCGACCTTAAGGAAGAGCATTTGGCCTAGCATACCAATCGCCCTTAGGGAGGAGAAACAGAGCAGAAGTTCTTTCGTAAAAGATTTTACAAGAAGCGGAATGAAGTTCGGCGCCGCACCACACACCGCGCAATCAGCACTTCTATTATCGAGCAAAAAAGACTAAATATCCTTGTGAACTGCGATAAACTTCTGTAGACCCTTTAGGGGTCTAGGTCCACCACGTGGCGCTCTGATTCGCCGAATTTGCTGAGCTGACGGGTCACGCTTGGATCATGGAC